>OU696579.1:2953226-3082034 GCA_916048095.2 Sacculina carcini | reverse complement strand
TAACTTTCTTCACTCAACACTAAACTCTACACACAAATAATCGAAATAAATTGGATGAATTAAAGAAAATAAAGAAAATAAAGAAAATAAAGAAAATAAAGAAAATAAAGAAAATAAAGAAAATAAAGAAAATAAAGAAAATAAAGAAAATAAAGAAAATTAATTGTACACTCGTGTTTGCGCACTATATATACCACATATAAACCATCTCTCTTGAACATCTACAATGGCCAGACCGCGTAAGACTCTGCTCGAACCCCGAGGACCTCGGTTCGAATCCCAGCCAGGTAATAACTTTCTTCACTCAACACTAAACTCTACACACAAATAATCGAAATAAATTGGATGAATTAAAGAAAATAAAGAAAATAAAGAAAATAGAGAAAATAAAGAAAATAAAGAAAATAAAGAAAATAAAGAAAATAAAGAAAATAAAGAAAATAAAGAAAATAAAGAAAATAAAGAAAATAAAGAAAATAAAGAAAATACAGAAAATACAGAAAATACAGAAGATACAGAAAATAAAGAAAATAAAGAAAATAAAGAAAATAAAGAAAATAAAGAAAATAAAGAAAATAAAGAAAATAAAGAAAATAAAGAAAATAAAGAAAATAAAGAAAATAAAGAAAATAAAGAAAATAAAGAAAATAAAGAAAATAAAGAAAATAAAGAAAATAAAGAAAATAAAGAAAATAAAGAAAATAAAGAAAATAAAGAAAATAAAGAAAATAAAGAAAATAAAGAAAATAAAGAAAATATAGAAAATAAAGAAAATAAAGAAAATAAAGAAAATAAAGAAAATAAAGAAAATAAAGAAAATAAAGAAAATAAAGAAAATAAAGAAAATAAAGAAAATAAAGAAAATAAAGAAAATAAAGAAAATAAAGAAAATAAAGAAAATAAAGAAAATAAAGAAAATAAAGAAAATAAAGAAAATAAAGAAAATAAAGAAAATTAATTGTACACTCGTGTTTGCGCACTATATATACCACATATAAACCATCTCTCTTGAACATCTACAATGGCCAGACCGCGTAAGACTCTGCTCGAACCCCGAGGACCTCGGTTCGAATCCCAGCCAGGTAATAACTTTCTTCACTCAACACTAAACTCTACACACAAATAATCGAAATAAATTGGATGAATTAAAGAAAATAAAGAAAATAAAGAAAATAGAGAAAATAAAGAAAATAAAGAAAATAAAGAAAATAAAGAAAATAAAGAAAATAAAGAAAATAAAGAAAATAAAGAAAATAAAGAAAATACAGAAAATACAGAAGATACAGAAAATAAAGAAAATAAAGAAAATAAAGAAAATAAAGAAAATAAAGAAAATAAAGAAAATAAAGAAAATAAAGAAAATAAAGAAAATAAAGAAAATAAAGAAAATAAAGAAAATAAAGAAAATAAAGAAAATTAATTGTACACTCGTGCTTGCGCACTATATATACCACATATAAACCATCTCTCTTGAACATCTACAATGGCCGGACCGCGTAAGACTCTGCTCGAACCCCGAGGACCTCGGTTCGAATCCCAGCCAGGTAATAACTTTCTTCACTCAACACTAAACTCTACACACAAATAATCGAAATAAATTGGATGAATTAAAGAAAATAAAGAAAATAAAGAATATAAAGAAAATAGAGAAAATAAAGAAAATAAAGAAAATAAAGAAAATAAAGAAAATAAAGAAAATAAAGAAAATAAAGAAAACAAAGAAAATAAAGAAAATAAAGAAAATAAAGAAAATAAAGAAAATGAAGAAAATTAATTGTACACTCGTGCTTGCGCACTATATATACCACAAATAAACCATCTCTCTTGAACATAATTGAAACAACATTGAAAGAAAATAAAGAAAATAAAGAAAATAAAGAAAATAAAGAAAATAAAGAAAATAAAGAAAATAAAGAAAATAAAGAAAATAAAGAAAATTAATTGTACACTCGTGCTTGCGCACTATATATACCACATATAAACCATCTCTCTTGAACATCTACAATGGCCGGACCGCGTAAGACTCTGCTCGAACCCCGAGGACCTCGGTTCGAATCCCAGCCAGGTAATAACTTTCTTCACTCAACACTAAACTCTACACACAAATAATCGAAATAAATTGGATGAATTAAAGAAAATAAAGAAAATAAAGAATATAAAGAAAATAAAGAAAATAAAGAAAATAAAGAAAATAAAGAAAATAAAGAAAATAAAGAAAATAAAGAAAATAAAGAAAATAAAGAAAATTAATTGTACACTCGTGTTTGCGCACTATATATACCACATATAAACCATCTCTCTTGAACATCTACAATGGCCAGACCGCGTAAGACTCTGCTCGAACCCCGAGGACCTCGGTTCGAATCCCAGCCAAGTAATAACTTTCTTCACTCAACACTAAACTCTACACACAAATAATCGAAATAAATTGGATGAATTAAAGAAAATAAAGAAAATAAAGAAAATAAAGAAAATAAAGAAAATAAAGAAAATGAAGAAAATAAATAAAATAAAGAAAATAAAGAAAATAAAGAAAATAAAGAAAATAAAGAAAATAAAGAAAATAAAGAAAATAAAGAAAATAAAGAAAATAAAGAAAATAAAGAAAATAAAGAAAATAAAGAAAATAAAGAAAATAAAGAAAATAAAGAAAATAAAGAAAATAAAGAAAATAAAGAAAATAAAGAAAATAAAGAAAATAAAGAAAATAAAGAAAATAAAGAAAATAAAGAAAATAAAGAAAATAAAGAAAATAAAGAAAATAAAGAAAATAAAGAAAATAAAGAAAATAAAGAAAATAAAGAAAATAAAGAAAATAAAGAAAATAAAGAAAATAAAGAAAATAAAGAAAATAAAGAAAATAAAGAAAATAAAGAAAATAAAGAAAATAAAGAAAATAAAGAAAATAAAGAAAATAAAGAAAATAAAGAAAATAAAGAAAATAAAGAAAATAAAGAAAATAAAGAAAATAAAGAAAATAAAGAAAATAAAGAAAATAAAGAAAATAAAGAAAATAAAGAAAATAAAGAAAATAAAGAAAATAAAGAAAATAAAGAAAATAAAGAAAATAAAGAAAATAAAGAAAATAAAGAAAATAAAGAAAATAAAGAAAATAAAGAAAATAAAGAAAATAAAGAAAATACAGAAGATACAGAAGATACAGAAGATACAGAAAATAAAGAAAATAAAGAAAATAAAGAAAATAAAGAAAATAAAGAAAATAAAGAAAATAAAGAAAATAAAGAAAATAAAGAAAATAAAGAAAATAAAGAAAATAAAGAAAATAAAGAAAATAAAGAAAATAAAGAAAATATATAAAATAAAGAAAATAAAGAAAATAAAGAAAATAAAGAAAATAAAGAAAATAAAGAAAATAAAGAAAATAAAGAAAATAAAGAAAATAAAGAAAATAAAGAAAATAAAGAAAATAAAGAAAATAAAGAAAATAAAGAAAATAAAGAAAATAAAGAAAATAAAGAAAATAAAGAAAATAAAGAAAATAAAGAAAATAAAGAAAATAAAGAAAATAAAGAAAATAAAGAAAATAAAGAAAATAAAGAAAATAAAGAAAATAAAGAAAATAAAGAAAATAAAGAAAATAAAGAAAATAAAGAAAATAAAGAAAATAAAGAAAATAAAGAAAATTAATTGTACACTCGTGTTTGCGCACTATATATACCACATATAAACCATCTCTCTTGAACATCTACAATGGCCAGACCGCGTAAGACTCTGCTCGAACCCCGAGGACCTCGGTTCGAATCCCAGCCAGGTAATAACTTTCTTCACTCAACACTAAACTCTACACACAAATAATCGAAATAAATTGGATGAATTAAAGAAAATAAAGAAAATAAAGAAAATAAAGAAAATAAAGAAAATAAAGAAAATAAAGAAAATAAAGAAAATAAAGAAAATAAAGAAAATAAAGAAAATAAAGAAAATAAAGAAAATAAAGAAAATAAAGAAAATAAAGAAAATAAAGAAAATACAGAAAATACAGAAGATACAGAAAATAAAGAAAATAAAGAAAATAAAGAAAATAAAGAAAATAAAGAAAATAAAGAAAATAAAGAAAATAAAGAAAATAAAGAAAATAAAGAAAATAAAGAAAATAAAGAAAATATAGAAAATTAATTGTACACTCGTGCTTGCGCACTATATATACCACATATAAACCATCTCTCTTGAACATCTACAATGGCCGGACCGCGTAAGACTCTGCTCGAACCCCGAGGACCTCGGTTCGAATCCCAGCCAGGTAATAACTTTCTTCACTCAACACTAAACTCTACACACAAATAATCGAAATAAATTGGATGAATTAAAGAAAATAAAGAAAATAAAGAAAATAAAGAAAATAAAGAAAATAAAGAAAATAAAGAAAATAAAGAAAATAAAGAAAATAAAGAAAATAAAGAAAATAAAGAAAACAAAGAAAATAAAGAAAATAAAGAAAATAAAGAAAATAAAGAAAATGAAGAAAATTAATTGTACACTCGTGCTTGCGCACTATATATACCACAAATAAACCATCTCTCTTGAACATAATTGAAACAACATTGAAAGAAAATAAAGAAAATAAAGAAAATAAAGAAAATAAAGAAAATAAAGAAAATAAAGAAAACAAAGAAAATTAATTGTACACTCGTGCTTGCGCACTATATATACCACATATAAACCATCTCTCTTGAACATCTACAATGGCCGGACCGCGTAAGACTCTGCTCGAACCCCGAGGACCTCGGTTCGAATCCCAGCCAGGTAATAACTTTCTTCACTCAACACTAAACTCTACACACAAATAATCGAAATAAATTGGATGAATTAAAGAAAATAAAGAAAATAAAGAATATAAAGAAAATAAAGAAAATAAAGAAAATAAAGAAAATAAAGAAAATAAAGAAAATAAAGAAAATAAAGAAAATAAAGAAAATAAAGAAAATAAAGAAAATTAATTGTACACTCGTGTTTGCGCACTATATATACCACATATAAACCATCTCTCTTGAACATCTACAATGGCCAGACCGCGTAAGACTCTGCTCGAACCCCGAGGACCTCGGTTCGAATCCCAGCCAAGTAATAACTTTCTTCACTCAACACTAAACTCTACACACAAATAATCGAAATAAATTGGATGAATTAAAGAAAATAAAGAAAATAAAGAAAATAAAGAAAATAAAGAAAATAAAGAAAATGAAGAAAATGAAGAAAATAAATAAAATAAAGAAAATAAAGAAAATAAAGAAAATAAAGAAAATAAAGAAAATAAAGAAAATAAAGAAAATAAAAAAAATAAAGAAAATAAAGAAAATAAAGAAAATAAAGAAAATAAAGAAAATAAAGAAAATAAAGAAAATAAAGAAAATAAAGAAAATAAAGAAAATAAAGAAAATAAAGAAAATAAAGAAAATAAAGAAAATAAAGAAAATAAAGAAAATAAAGAAAATAAAGAAAATAAAGAAAATAAAGAAAATAAAGAAAATAAAGAAAATAAAGAAAATAAAGAAAATAAAGAAAATAAAGAAAATAAAGAAAATAAAGAAAATAAAGAAAATAAAGAAAATAAAGAAAATAAAGAAAATAAAGAAAATAAAGAAAATAAAGAAAATAAAGAAAATAAAGAAAATAAAGAAAATAAAGAAAATAAAGAAAATAAAGAAAATAAAGAAAATAAAGAAAATAAAGAAAAAAAAGAAAATAAAGAAAATAAAGAAAATAAAGAAAATAAAGAAAATAAAGAAAATAAAGAAAATAAAGAAAATAAAGAAAATAAAGAAAATAAAGAAAATAAAGAAAATAAAGAAAATAAAGAAAATAAAGAAAATACAGAAAATACAGAAGATACAGAAAATAAAGAAAATAAAGAAAATAAAGAAAATAAAGAAAATAAAGAAAATAAAGAAAATAAAGAAAATAAAGAAAATAAAGAAAATAAAGAAAATAAAGAAAATAAAGAAAATTAATTGTACACTCGTGCTTGCGCACTATATATACCACATATAAACCATCTCTCTTGAACATCTACAATGGCCGGACCGCGTAAGACTCTGCTCGAACCCCGAGGACCTCGGTTCGAATCCCAGCCAGGTAATAACTTTCTTCACTCAACACTAAACTCTACACACAAATAATCGAAATAAATTGGATGAATTAAAGAAAATAAAGAAAATAAAGAATATAAAGAAAATAGAGAAAATAAAGAAAATAAAGAAAATAAAGAAAATAAAGAAAATAAAGAAAATAAAGAAAACAAAGAAAATAAAGAAAATAAAGAAAATAAAGAAAATAAAGAAAATGAAGAAAATTAATTGTACACTCGTGCTTGCGCACTATATATACCACAAATAAACCATCTCTCTTGAACATAATTGAAACAACATTGAAAGAAAATAAAGAAAATAAAGAAAATAAAGAAAATAAAGAAAATAAAGAAAACAAAGAAAATTAATTGTACACTCGTGCTTGCGCACTATATATACCACATATAAACCATCTCTCTTGAACATCTACAATGGCCGGACCGCGTAAGACTCTGCTCGAACCCCGAGGACCTCGGTTCGAATCCCAGCCAGGTAATAACTTTCTTCACTCAACACTAAACTCTACACACAAATAATCGAAATAAATTGGATGAATTAAAGAAAATAAAGAAAATAAAGAATATATAGAAAATAAAGAAAATAAAGAAAATAAAGAAAATAAAGAAAATAAAGAAAATAAAGAAAATAAAGAAAATAAAGAAAATAAAGAAAATAAAGAAAATAAAGAAAATAAAGAAAATAAAGAAAATAAAGAAAATAAAGAAAATAAAGAAAATAAAGAAAATAAAGAAAATAAAGAAAATAAAGAAAATAAAGAAAATAAAGAAAATAAAGAAAATAAAGAAAATAAAGAAAATAAAGAAAATAAAGAAAATAAAGAAAATAAAGAAAATAAAGAAAATAAAGAAAATAAAGAAAATACAGAAAATACAGAAAATAAAGAAAATAAAGAAAATAAAGAAAATAAAGAAAATAAAGAAAATAAAGAAAATAAAGAAAATAAAGAAAATAAAGAAAATTAATTGTACACTCGTGCTTGCGCACTATATATACCACATATAAACCATCTCTCTTGAACATCTACAATGGCCGGACCGCGTAAGACTCTGCTCGAACCCCGAGGACCTCGGTTCGAATCCCAGCCAAGTAATAACTTTCTTCACTCAACACTAAACTCTACACACAAATAATCGAAATAAATTGGATGAATTAAAGAAAATAAAGAAAATAAAGAAAATAAAGAAAATAAAGAAAATAAAGAAAATAAAGAAAATAAAGAAAATAAAGAAAATAAAGAAAATAAAGAAAATAAAGAAAATAAAGAAAATAAAGAAAATAAAGAAAATAAAGAAAATAAAGAAAATAAAGAAAATAAAGAAAATAAAGAAAATAAAGAAAATAAAGAAAATAAAGAAAATAAAGAAAATAAAGAAAATAAAGAAAATAAAGAAAATAAAGAAAATAAAGAAAATAAAGAAAATAAAGAAAATAAAGAAAATAAAGAAAATAAAGAAAATAAAGAAAATAATGAAAATAAAGAAAATAAAGAAAATAAAGAAAATAAAGAAAATAAAGAAAATAAAGAAAATAAAGAAAATAAAGAAAATAAAGAAAACAAAGAAAATAAAGAAAATAAAGAAAATAAAGAAAATAAAGAAAATAAAGAAAATAAAGAAAATAAAGAAAATAAAGAAAATAAAGAAAATAAAGAAAATAAAGAAAATAAAGAAAATAAAGAAAATAAAGAAAATAAAGAAAATAAAGAAAATAAAGAAAATAAAGAAAATAAAGAAAATAAAGAAAATAAAGAAAATAAAGAAAATAAAGAAAATAAAGAAAATGAAGAAAATGAAGAAAATAAAGAAAATAAAGAAAATAAAGAAAATAAAGAAAATAAAGAAAATGAAGAAAATGAAGAAAATGAAGAAAATGAAGAAAATAAAGAAAATAAAGAAAATAAAGAAAATAAAGAAAATAAAGAAAATAAAGAAAATAAAGAAAATAAAGAAAATAAAGAAAATAAAGAAAATAAAGAAAATAAAGAAAATAAAGAAAATAAAGAAAATAAAGAAAATAAAGAAAATAAAGAAAATAAAGAAAATAAAGAAAATAAAGAAAATAAAGAAAATAAAGAAAATAAAGAAAATAAAGAAAATAAAGAAAATAAAGAAAATAAAGAAAATAAAGAAAATAAAGAAAATAAAGAAAATAATGAAAATAAAGAAAATAAAGAAAATAAAGAAAATAAAGAAAATAAAGAAAATAAAGAAAATAAAGAAAATAAAGAAAATAAAGAAAATAAAGAAAATATAGAAAATTAATTGTACACTCGTGCTTGCGCACTATATATACCACATATAAACCATCTCTCTTGAACATCTACAATGGCCGGACCGCGTAAGACTCTGCTCGAACCCCGAGGACCTCGGTTCGAATCCCAGCCAGGTAATAACTTTCTTCACTCAACACTAAACTCTACACACAAATAATCGAAATAAATTGGATGAATTAAAGAAAATAAAGAAAATAAAGAAAATAAAGAAAATAGAGAAAAAAAAGAAAATAAAGAAAATAAAGAAAATAAAGAAAATAAAGAAAATAAAGAAAATAAAGAAAACAAAGAAAATAAAGAAAATAAAGAAAATAAAGAAAATAAAGAAAATGAAGAAAATTAATTGTACACTCGTGCTTGCGCACTATATATACCACAAATAAACCATCTCTCTTGAACATAATTGAAACAACATTGAAAGAAAATAAAGAAAATAAAGAAAATAAAGAAAATAAAGAAAATAAAGAAAATAAAGAAAACAAAGAAAATTAATTGTACACTCGTGCTTGCGCACTATATATACCACATATAAACCATCTCTCTTGAACATCTACAATGGCCGGACCGCGTAAGACTCTGCTCGAACCCCGAGGACCTCGGTTCGAATCCCAGCCAGGTAATAACTTTCTTCACTCAACACTAAACTCTACACACAAATAATCGAAATAAATTGGATGAATTAAAGAAAATAAAGAAAATAAAGAATATAAAGAAAATAAAGAAAATAAAGAAAATAAAGAAAATAAAGAAAATAAAGAAAATAAAGAAAATAAAGAAAATAAAGAAAATAAAGAAAATAAAGAAAATAAAGAAAATTAATTGTACACTCGTGTTTGCGCACTATATATACCACATATAAACCATCTCTCTTGAACATCTACAATGGCCAGACCGCGTAAGACTCTGCTCGAACCCCGAGGACCTCGGTTCGAATCCCAGCCAAGTAATAACTTTCTTCACTCAACACTAAACTCTACACACAAATAATCGAAATAAATTGGATGAATTAAAGAAAATAAAGAAAATAAAGAAAATAAAGAAAATAAAGAAAATAAAGAAAATGAAGAAAATGAAGAAAATAAATAAAATAAAGAAAATAAAGAAAATAAAGAAAATAAAGAAAATAAAGAAAATAAAGAAAATAAAGAAAATAAAGAAAATAAAGAAAATAAAGAAAATAAAGAAAATAAAGAAAATAAAGAAAATAAAGAAAATAAAGAAAATAAAGAAAATAAAGAAAATAAAGAAAATAAAGAAAATAAAGAAAATAAAGAAAATAAAGAAAATAAAGAAAATAAAGAAAATAAAGAAAATAAAGAAAATAAAGAAAATAAAGAAAATAAAGAAAATAAAGAAAATAAAGAAAATAAAGAAAATAAAGAAAATAAAGAAAATAAAGAAAATAAAGAAAATAAAGAAAATAAAGAAAATAAAGAAAATAAAGAAAATAAAGAAAATAAAGAAAATAAAGAAAATAAAGAAAATAAAGAAAATAAAGAAAATAAAGAAAATAAAGAAAATAAAGAAAATAAAGAAAATAAAGAAAATAAAGAAAATAAAGAAAATAAAGAAAATAAAGAAAATAAAGAAAATAAAGAAAATAAAGAAAATAAAGAAAATAAAGAAAATAAAGAAAATAAAGAAAATACAGAAAATACAGAAGATACAGAAAATAAAGAAAATAAAGAAAATAAAGAAAATAAAGAAAATAAAGAAAATAAAGAAAATAAAGAAAATAAAGAAAATAAAGAAAATAAAGAAAATAAAGAAAATAAAGAAAATTAATTGTACACTCGTGCTTGCGCACTATATATACCACATATAAACCATCTCTCTTGAACATCTACAATGGCCGGACCGCGTAAGACTCTGCTCGAACCCCGAGGACCTCGGTTCGAATCCCAGCCAGGTAATAACTTTCTTCACTCAACACTAAACTCTACACACAAATAATCGAAATAAATTGGATGAATTAAAGAAAATAAAGAAAATAAAGAATATAAAGAAAATAGAGAAAATAAAGAAAATAAAGAAAATAAAGAAAATAAAGAAAATAAAGAAAATAAAGAAAACAAAGAAAATAAAGAAAATAAAGAAAATAAAGAAAATAAAGAAAATGAAGAAAATTAATTGTACACTCGTGCTTGCGCACTATATATACCACAAATAAACCATCTCTCTTGAACATAATTGAAACAACATTGAAAGAAAATAAAGAAAATAAAGAAAATAAAGAAAATAAAGAAAATAAAGAAAATAAAGAAAACAAAGAAAATTAATTGTACACTCGTGCTTGCGCACTATATATACCACATATAAACCATCTCTCTTGAACATCTACAATGGCCGGACCGCGTAAGACTCTGCTCGAACCCCGAGGACCTCGGTTCGAATCCCAGCCAGGTAATAACTTTCTTCACTCAACACTAAACTCTACACACAAATAATCGAAATAAATTGGATGAATTAAAGAAAATAAAGAAAATAAAGAATATATAGAAAATAAAGAAAATAAAGAAAATAAAGAAAATAAAGAAAATAAAGAAAATAAAGAAAATAAAGAAAATAAAGAAAATAAAGAAAATAAAGAAAATAAAGAAAATAAAGAAAATAAAGAAAATAAAGAAAATAAAGAAAATAAAGAAAATAAAGAAAATAAAGAAAATAAAGAAAATAAAGAAAATAAAGAAAATAAAGAAAATAAAGAAAATAAAGAAAATAAAGAAAATAAAGAAAATAAAGAAAATAAAGAAAATAAAGAAAATAAAGAAAATAAAGAAAATAAAGAAAATACAGAAAATACAGAAAATAAAGAAAATAAAGAAAATAAAGAAAATAAAGAAAATAAAGAAAATAAAGAAAATAAAGAAAATAAAGAAAATAAAGAAAATTAATTGTACACTCGTGTTTGCGCACTATATATACCACATATAAACCATCTCTCTTGAACATCTACAATGGCCAGACCGCGTAAGACTCTGCTCGAACCCCGAGGACCTCGGTTCGAATCCCAGCCAAGTAATAACTTTCTTCACTCAACACTAAACTCTACACACAAATAATCGAAATAAATTGGATGAATTAAAGAAAATAAAGAAAATAAAGAAAATAAAGAAAATAAAGAAAATAAAGAAAATAAAGAAAATAAAGAAAATAAAGAAAATAAAGAAAATAAAGAAAATAAAGAAAATAAAGAAAAAAAAGAAAATAAAGAAAATAAAGAAAATAAAGAAAATAAAGAAAATAAAGAAAATAAAGAAAATAAAGAAAATAAAGAAAATAAAGAAAATAAAGAAAAAAAAGAAAATAAAGAAAATAAAGAAAATAAAGAAAATAAAGAAAATAAAGAAAATAAAGAAAATAAAGAAAATAAAGAAAATAAAGAAAATAATGAAAATAAAGAAAATAAAGAAAATAAAGAAAATAAAGAAAATAAAGAAAATAAAGAAAATAAAGAAAATAAAGAAAATAAAGAAAACAAAGAAAATAAAGAAAATAAAGAAAATAAAGAAAATAAAGAAAATAAAGAAAATAAAGAAAATAAAGAAAATAAAGAAAATAAAGAAAATAAAGAAAATAAAGAAAATAAAGAAAATAAAGAAAATAAAGAAAATAAAGAAAATAAAGAAAATAAAGAAAATAAAGAAAATAAAGAAAATAAAGAAAATAAAGAAAATAAAGAAAATAAAGAAAATAAAGAAAATGAAGAAAATGAAGAAAATAAAGAAAATAAAGAAAATAAAGAAAATAAAGAAAATAAAGAAAATGAAGAAAATGAAGAAAATGAAGAAAATAAAGAAAATAAAGAAAATAAAGAAAATAAAGAAAATAAAGAAAATAAAGAAAATAAAGAAAATAAAGAAAATAAAGAAAATAAAGAAAATAAAGAAAATAAAGAAAATAAAGAAAATAAAGAAAATAAAGAAAATAAAGAAAATAAAGAAAATAAAGAAAATAAAGAAAATAAAGAAAATAAAGAAAATAAAGAAAATAAAGAAAATAAAGAAAATAAAGAAAATAAAGAAAATAAAGAAAATAAAGAAAATAAAGAAAATAATGAAAATAAAGAAAATAAAGAAAATAAAGAAAATAAAGAAAATAAAGAAAATAAAGAAAATAAAGAAAATAAAGAAAATAAAGAAAATAAAGAAAATAAAGAAAACAAAGAAAATAAAGAAAATAAAGAAAATAAAGAAAATAAAGAAAATAAAGAAAATAAAGAAAATAAAGAAAATAAAGAAAATAAAGAAAATAAAGAAAATAAAGAAAATAAAGAAAATAAAGAAAATAAAGAAAATAAAGAAAATAAAGAAAATAAAGAAAATAAAGAAAATAAAGAAAATAAAGAAAATAAAGAAAATAAAGAAAATAAAGAAAATAAAGAAAATAAAGAAAATAAAGAAAATAAAGAAAATAAAGAAAATAAAGAAAATAAAGAAAATTAATTGTACACTCGTGTTTGCGCACTATATATACCACATATAAACCATCTCTCTTGAACATCTACAATGGCCAGACCGCGTAAGACTCTGCTCGAACCCCGAGGACCTCGGTTCGAATCCCAGCCAGGTAATAACTTTCTTCACTCAACACTAAACTCTACACACAAATAATCGAAATAAATTGGATGAATTAAAGAAAATAAAGAAAATAAAGAAAATAGAGAAAATAAAGAAAATAAAGAAAATAAAGAAAATAAAGAAAATAAAGAAAATAAAGAAAATAAAGAAAATAAAGAAAATAAAGAAAATAAAGAAAATAAAGAAAATAAAGAAAATAAAGAAAATAAAGAAAATAAAGAAAATAAAGAAAATACAGAAAATACAGAAGATACAGAAAATAAAGAAAATAAAGAAAATAAAGAAAATAAAGAAAATAAAGAAAATAAAGAAAATAAAGAAAATAAAGAAAATAAAGAAAATAAAGAAAATAAAGAAAATAAAGAAAATTAATTGTACACTCGTGCTTGCGCACTATATATACCACATATAAACCATCTCTCTTGAACATCTACAATGGCCGGACCGCGTAAGACTCTGCTCGAACCCCGAGGACCTCGGTTCGAATCCCAGCCAGGTAATAACTTTCTTCACTCAACACTAAACTCTACACACAAATAATCGAAATAAATTGGATGAATTAAAGAAAATAAAGAAAATAAAGAAAATAAAGAAAATAAAGAAAATAAAGAAAATAAAGAAAATAAAGAAAATAAAGAAAATAAAGAAAATAAAGAAAATAAAGAAAATAAAGAAAATTAATTGTACACTCGTGCTTGCGCACTATATATACCACATATAAACCATCTCTCTTGAACATCTACAATGGCCAGACCGCGTAAGACTCTGCTCGAACCCCGAGGACCTCGGTTCGAATCCCAGCCAGGTAATAACTTTCTTCACTCAACACTAAACTCTACACACAAATAATCGAAATAAATTGGATGAATTAAAGAAAATAAAGAAAATAAAGAAAATAGAGAAAATAAAGAAAATAAAGAAAATAAAGAAAATAAAGAAAATAAAGAAAATAAAGAAAATAAAGAAAATAAAGAAAATAAAGAAAATAAAGAAAATAAAGAAAATAAAGAAAATAAAGAAAATAAAGAAAATAAAGAAAATAAAGAAAATACAGAAAATACAGAAGATACAGAAAATAAAGAAAATAAAGAAAATAAAGAAAATAAAGAAAATAAAGAAAATAAAGAAAATAAAGAAAATAAAGAAAATAAAGAAAATAAAGAAAATAAAGAAAATAAAGAAAATAAAGAAAATTAATTGTACACTCGTGCTTGCGCACTATATATACCACATATAAACCATCTCTCTTGAACATCTACAATGGCCGGACCGCGTAAGACTCTGCTCGAACCCCGAGGACCTCGGTTCGAATCCCAGCCAGGTAATAACTTTCTTCACTCAACACTAAACTCTACACACAAATAATCGAAATAAATTGGATGAATTAAAGAAAATAAAGAAAATAAAGAATATAAAGAAAATAGAGAAAATAAAGAAAATAAAGAAAATAAAGAAAATAAAGAAAATAAAGAAAATAAAGAAAATAAAGAAAATAAAGAAAACAAAGAAAATAAAGAAAATAAAGAAAATAAAGAAAATAAAGAAAATAAAGAAAATAAAGAAAATAAAGAAAATAAAGAAAATAAAGAAAATAAAGAAAATAAAGAAAATAAAGAAAATAAAGAAAATAAAGAAAATAAAGAAAATAAAGAAAATAAAGAAAATAAAGAAAATAAAGAAAATAAAGAAAATAAAGAAAATAAAGAAAATAAAGAAAATAAAGAAAATAAAGAAAATAAAGAAAATAAAGAAAATAAAGAAAATAAAGAAAATAAAGAAAATAAAGAAAATAAAGAAAATAAAGAAAATAAAGAAAATAAAGAAAATAAAGAAAATAAAGAAAATAAAGAAAATAAAGAAAATAAAGAAAATAAAGAAAATAAAGAAAAAAAAGAAAATAAAGAAAATAAAGAAAATAAAGAAAATAAAGAAAATAAAGAAAATAAAGAAAATAAAGAAAATAAAGAAAATAAAGAAAATAAAGAAAATAAAGAAAATAAAGAAAATAAAGAAAATATAGAAAATAAAGAAAATAAAGAAAATAAAGAAAATAAAGAAAATAAAGAAAATAAAGAAAATAAAGAAAATAAAGAAAATAAAGAAAATAAAGAAAATAAAGAAAATAAAGAAAATAAAGAAAATAAAGAAAATAAAGAAAATAAAGAAAATAAAGAAAATAAAGAAAATAAAGAAAATAAAGAAAATAAAGAAAATTAATTGTACACTCGTGTTTGCGCACTATATATACCACATATAAACCATCTCTCTTGAACATCTACAATGGCCAGACCGCGTAAGACTCTGCTCGAACCCCGAGGACCTCGGTTCGAATCCCAGCCAGGTAATAACTTTCTTCACTCAACACTAAACTCTACACACAAATAATCGAAATAAATTGGATGAATTAAAGAAAATAAAGAAAATAAAGAAAATAGAGAAAATAAAGAAAATAAAGAAAATAAAGAAAATAAAGAAAATAAAGAAAATAAAGAAAATAAAGAAAATAAAGAAAATACAGAAAATAAAGAAAATAAAGAAAATAAAGAAAATAAAGAAAATAAAGAAAATAAAGAAAATAAAGAAAATAAAGAAAATAAAGATAATAAAGAAAATAAAGAAAATAAAGAAAATAAAGAAAATACAGAAAATACAGAAGATACAGAAAATCAAGAAAATAAAGAAAATAAAGAAAATAAAGAAAATAAAGAAAATAAAGAAAATAAAGAAAATAAAGAAAATAAAGAAAATAAAGAAAATAAAGAAAATAAAGAAAATAAAGAAAATTAATTGTACACTCGTGCTTGCGCACTATATATACCACATATAAACCATCTCTCTTGAACATCTACAATGGCCGGACCGCGTAAGACTCTGCTCGAACCCCGAGGACCTCGGTTCGAATCCCAGCCAGGTAATAACTTTCTTCACTCAACACTAAACTCTACACACAAATAATCGAAATAAATTGGATGAATTAAAGAAAATAAAGAAAATAAAGAATATAAAGAAAATAGAGAAAATAAAGAAAATAAAGAAAATAAAGAAAATAAAGAAACTAAAGAAAATAAAGAAAATAAAGAAAACAAAGAAAATAAAGAAAATAAAGAAAATAAAGAAAATAAAGAAAATAAAGAAAATAAAGAAAATAAAGAAAATAAAGAAAATAAAGAAAATAAAGAAAATAAAGAAAATAAAGAAAATAAAGAAAATAAAGAAAATAAAGAAAATAAAGAAAATAAAGAAAATAAAGAAAATAAAGAAAATAAAGAAAATAAAGAAAATAAAGAAAATAAAGAAAATAAAGAAAATAAAGAAAATAAAGAAAATAAAGAAAATAAAGAAAATAAAGAAAATAAAGAAAATAAAGAAAATAAAGAAAATAAAGAAAATAAAGAAAATAAAGAAAATAAAGAAAATAAAGAAAATAAAGAAAATAAAGAAAATAAAGAAAATAAAGAAAATAAAGAAAATAAAGAAAATAAAGAAAATAAAGAAAATAAAGAAAATAAAGAAAATAAAGAAAATAAAGAAAATAAAGAAAATAAAGAAAATATAGAAAATAAAGAAAATAAAGAAAATAAAGAAAATAAAGAAAATAAAGAAAATAAAGAAAATAAAGAAAATAAAGAAAATAAAGAAAATAAAGAAAATAAAGAAAATAAAGAAAATACAGAAAATACAGAAGATACAGAAAATAAAGAAAATAAAGAAAATAAAGAAAATAAAGAAAATAAAGAAAATAAAGAAAATAAAGAAAATAAAGAAAATAAAGAAAATAAAGAAAATAAAGAAAATAAAGAAAATTAATTGTACACTCGTGCTTGCGCACTATATATACCACATATAAACCATCTCTCTTGAACATCTACAATGGCCGGACCGCGTAAGACTCTGCTCGAACCCCGAGGACCTCGGTTCGAATCCCAGCCAGGTAATAACTTTCTTCACTCAACACTAAACTCTACACACAAATAATCGAAATAAATTGGATGAATTAAAGAAAATAAAGAAAATAAAGAAAATAAAGAAAATAAAGAAAATAAAGAAAATAAAGAAAATAAAGAAAATAAAGAAAATAAAGAAAATAAAGAAAATAAAGAAAATAAAGAAAATTAATTGTACACTCGTGTTTGCGCACTATATATACCACATATAAACCATCTCTCTTGAACATCTACAATGGCCAGACCGCGTAAGACTCTGCTCGAACCCCGAGGACCTCGGTTCGAATCCCAGCCAGGTAATAACTTTCTTCACTCAACACTAAACTCTACACACAAATAATCGAAATAAATTGGATGAATTAAAGAAAATAAAGAAAATAAAGAAAATAGAGAAAATAAAGAAAATAAAGAAAATAAAGAAAATAAAGAAAATAAAGAAAATAAAGAAAATAAAGAAAATAAAGAAAATAAAGAAAATAAAGAAAATAAAGAAAATAAAGAAAATAAAGAAAATAAAGAAAATAAAGAAAATAAAGAAAATACAGAAAATACAGAAGATACAGAAAATAAAGAAAATAAAGAAAATAAAGAAAATAAAGAAAATAAAGAAAATAAAGAAAATAAAGAAAATAAAGAAAATAAAGAAAATAAAGAAAATAAAGAAAATAAAGAAAATTAATTGTACACTCGTGCTTGCGCACTATATATACCACATATAAACCATCTCTCTTGAACATCTACAATGGCCGGACCGCGTAAGACTCTGCTCGAACCCCGAGGACCTCGGTTCGAATCCCAGCCAGGTAATAACTTTCTTCACTCAACACTAAACTCTACACACAAATAATCGAAATAAATTGGATGAATTAAAGAAAATAAAGAAAATAAAGAATATAAAGAAAATAGAGAAAATAAAGAAAATAAAGAAAATAAAGAAAATAAAGAAAATAAAGAAAATAAAGAAAATAAAGAAAACAAAGAAAATAAAGAAAATAAAGAAAATAAAGAAAATAAAGAAAATAAAGAAAATAAAGAAAATAAAGAAAATAAAGAAAATAAAGAAAATAAAGAAAATAAAGAAAATAAAGAAAATAAAGAAAATAAAGAAAATAAAGAAAATAAAGAAAATAAAGAAAATAAAGAAAATAAAGAAAATAAAGAAAATAAAGAAAATATAGAAAATAAAGAAAATAAAGAAAATAAAGAAAATAAAGAAAATAAAGAAAATAAAGAAAATAAAGAAAATAAAGAAAATAAAGAAAATAAAGAAAATAAAGAAAATAAAGAAAATAAAGAAAATAAAGAAAATAAAGAAAATAAAGAAAATAAAGAAAATAAAGAAAATAAAGAAAATAAAGAAAATAAAGAAAATAAAGAAAATTAATTGTACACTCGTGTTTGCGCACTATATATACCACATATAAACCATCTCTCTTGAACATCTACAATGGCCAGACCGCGTAAGACTCTGCTCGAACCCCGAGGACCTCGGTTCGAATCCCAGCCAGGTAATAACTTTCTTCACTCAACACTAAACTCTACACACAAATAATCGAAATAAATTGGATGAATTAAAGAAAATAAAGAAAATAAAGAAAATAGAGAAAATAAAGAAAATAAAGAAAATAAAGAAAATAAAGAAAATAAAGAAAATAAAGAAAATAAAGAAAATAAAGAAAATACAGAAAATAAAGAAAATAAAGAAAATAAAGAAAATAAAGAAAATAAAGAAAATAAAGAAAATAAAGAAAATAAAGAAAATAAAGATAATAAAGAAAATAAAGAAAATAAAGAAAATAAAGAAAATACAGAAAATACAGAAGATACAGAAAATCAAGAAAATAAAGAAAATAAAGAAAATAAAGAAAATAAAGAAAATAAAGAAAATAAAGAAAATAAAGAAAATAAAGAAAATAAAGAAAATTAATTGTACACTCGTGCTTGTGCACTATATATACCACATATAAACCATCTCTCTTGAACATCTACAATGGCCGGACCGCGTAAGACTCTGCTCGAACCCCGAGGACCTCGGTTCGAATCCCAGCCAGGTAATAACTTTCTTCACTCAACACTAAACTCTACACACAAATAATCGAAATAAATTGGATGAATTAAAGAAAATAAAGAAAATAAAGAATATAAAGAAAATAGAGAAAATAAAGAAAATAAAGAAAATAAAGAAAATAAAGAAACTAAAGAAAACAAAGAAAATAAAGAAAACAAAGAAAATAAAGAAAATAAAGAAAATAAAGAAAATAAAGAAAATAAAGAAAATAAAGAAAATAAAGAAAATAAAGAAAATAAAGAAAATAAAGAAAATAAAGAAAATAAAGAAAATAAAGAAAATAAAGAAAATAAAGAAAATAAAGAAAATAAAGAAAATAAAGAAAATAAAGAAAATAAAGAAAATAAAGAAAATAAAGAAAATAAAGAAAATAAAGAAAATAAAGAAAATAAAGAAAATAAAGAAAATAAAGAAAATAAAGAAAATAAAGAAAATAAAGAAAATAAAGAAAATAAAGAAAATAAAGAAAATAAAGAAAATAAAGAAAATAAAGAAAATAAAGAAAATAAAGAAAATAAAGAAAATAAAGAAAATAAAGAAAATAAAGAAAATAAAGAAAATAAAGAAAATAAAGAAAATAAAGAAAATAAAGAAAATAAAGAAAATAAAGAAAATAAAGAAAATATAGAAAATAAAGAAAATAAAGAAAATAAAGAAAATAAAGAAAATAAAGAAAATAAAGAAAATAAAGAAAATAAAGAAAATAAAGAAAATAAAGAAAATAAAGAAAATAAAGAAAATAAAGAAAATAAAGAAAATAAAGAAAATAAAGAAAATTAATTGTACACTCGTGTTTGCGCACTATATATACCACATATAAACCATCTCTCTTGAACATCTACAATGGCCAGACCGCGTAAGACTCTGCTCGAACCCCGAGGACCTCGGTTCGAATCCCAGCCAGGTAATAACTTTCTTCACTCAACACTAAACTCTACACACAAATAATCGAAATAAATTGGATGAATTAAAGAAAATAAAGAAAATAAAGAAAATAGAGAAAATAAAGAAAATAAAGAAAATAAAGAAAATAAAGAAAATAAAGAAAATACAGAAAATACAGAAAATACAGAAAATAAAGAAAATAAAGAAAATAAAGAAAATAAAGAAAATAAAGAAAATAAAGAAAATAAAGAAAATAAAGAAAATAAAGAAAATAAAGAAAATAAAGAAAATAAAGAAAATAAAGAAAATAAAGAAAATAAAGAAAATAAAGAAAATAAAGAAATTAAAGAAAATAAAGAAAATAAAGAAAATAAAGAAAATAAAGAAAATAAAGAAAATAAAGAAAATAAAGAAAATAAAGAAAATAAAGAAAATAAAGAAAATAAAGAAAATAAAGAAAATAAAGAAAATAAAGAAAATAAAGAAAATAAAGAAAATAAAGAAAATACAGAAAATAAAGAAAATAAAGAAAATAAAGAAAATAAAGAAAATAAAGAAAATAAAGAAAATTAATTGTACACTCGTGCTTGCGCACTATATATACCACATATAAACCATCTCTCTTGAACATCTACAATGGCCGGACCGCGTAAGACTCTGCTCGAACCCCGAGGACCTCGGTTCGAATCCCAGCCAGGTAATAACTTTCTTCACTCAACACTAAACTCTACACACAAATAATCGAAATAAATTGGATGAATTAAAGAAAATAAAGAAAATAAAGAATATAAAGAAAATAGAGAAAAAAAAGAAAATAAAGAAAATAAAGAAAATAAAGAAACTAAAGAAAATAAAGAAAATAAAGAAAACAAAGAAAATAAAGAAAATAAAGAAAATAAAGAAAATAAAGAAAATAAAGAAAATAAAGAAAATAAAGAAAATAAAGAAAATAAAGAAAATAAAGAAAATAAAGAAAATAAAGAAAATAAAGAAAATAAAGAAAATAAAGAAAATAAAGAAAATAAAGAAAATAAAGAAAATAAAGAAAATAAAGAAAATAAAGAAAATAAAGAAAATAAAGAAAATAAAGAAAATAAAGAAAATAAAGAAAATAAAGAAAATAAAGAAAATAAAGAAAATAAAGAAAATAAAGAAAATAAAGAAAATAAAGAAAATAAAGAAAATAAAGAAAATAAAGAAAAAAAAGAAAATAAAGAAAATAAAGAAAATAAAGAAAATAAAGAAAATAAAGAAAATAAAGAAAATAAAGAAAATAAAGAAAATAAAGAAAATAAAGAAAATAAAGAAAATAAAGAAAATAAAGAAAATATAGAAAATAAAGAAAATAAAGAAAATAAAGAAAATAAAGAAAATAAAGAAAATAAAGAAAATAAAGAAAATAAAGAAAATAAAGAAAATAAAGAAAATAAAGAAAATAAAGAAAATAAAGAAAATAAAGAAAATAAAGAAAATAAAGAAAATAAAGAAAATTAATTGTACACTCGTGTTTGCGCACTATATATACCACATATAAACCATCTCTCTTGAACATCTACAATGGCCAGACCGCGTAAGACTCTGCTCGAACCCCGAGGACCTCGGTTCGAATCCCAGCCAGGTAATAACTTTCTTCACTCAACACTAAACTCTACACACAAATAATCGAAATAAATTGGATGAATTAAAGAAAATAAAGAAAATAAAGAAAATAGAGAAAATAAAGAAAATAAAGAAAATAAAGAAAATAAAGAAAATAAAGAAAATACAGAAAATACAGAAAATACAGAAAATAAAGAAAATAAAGAAAATAAAGAAAATAAAGAAAATAAAGAAAATAAAGAAAATAAAGAAAATAAAGAAAATAAAGAAAATAAAGAAAATAAAGAAAATAAAGAAAATAAAGAAAATAAAGAAAATAAAGAAAATAAAGAAAATAAAGAAATTAAAGAAAATAAAGAAAATAAAGAAAATAAAGAAAATAAAGAAAATAAAGAAAATAAAGAAAATAAAGAAAATAAAGAAAATAAAGAAAATAAAGAAAATAAAGAAAATAAAGAAAATAAAGAAAATAAAGAAAATAAAGAAAATAAAGAAAATAAAGAAAATACAGAAAATAAAGAAAATAAAGAAAATAAAGAAAATAAAGAAAATAAAGAAAATAAAGAAAATAAAGAAAATAAAGAAAATAAAGAAAATAGAGAAAATAAAGAAAATAAAGAAAATAAATAAAATAAAGAAAATAAAGAAAATAAAGAAAATAAAGAAAATTAATTGTACACTCGTGTTTGCGCACTATATATACCACATATAAACCATCTCTCTTGAACATCTACAATGGCCAGACCGCGTAAGACTCTGCTCGAACCCCGAGGACCTCGGTTCGAATCCCAGCCATGTAATAACTTTCTTCACTCAACACTAAACTCTACACACAAATAATCGAAATAAATTGGATGAATTAAAGAAAATAAAGAAAATAAAGAAAATAGAGAAAATAAAGAAAATAAAGAAAATAAAGAAAATAAAGAAAATATAGAAAATAAAGAAAATAAAGAAAATAAAGAAAATAAAGAAAATAAAGAAAATAAAGAAAATAAAGAAAATAAAGAAAATACAGAAAATACAGAAGATACAGAAAATAAAGAAAATAAAGAAAATAAAGAAAATAAAGAAAATAAAGAAAATAAAGAAAATAAAGAAAATAAAGAAAATAAAGAAAATAAAGAAAATAAAGAAAATAAGGAAAATAAAGAAAATATAGAAAATAAAGAAAATTAATTGTACACTCGTGCTTGCGCACTATATATACCACATATAAACCATCTCTCTTGAACATCTACAATGGCCGGACCGCGTAAGACTCTGCTCGAACCCCGAGGACCTCGGTTCGAATCCCAGCCAGGTAATAACTTTCTTCACTCAACACTAAACTCTACACACAAATAATCGAAATAAATTGGATGAATTAAAGAAAATAAAGAAAATAAAGAATATAAAGAAAATATAGAAAATAAAGAAAATAAAGAAAATAAAGAAAATAAAGAAAATAAAGAAAATAAAGAAAACAAAGAAAATAAAGAAAATAAAGAAAATAAAGAAAATAAAGAAAATGAAGAAAATTAATTGTACACTCGTGCTTGCGCACTATATATACCACAAATAAACCATCTCTCTTGAACATAATTGAAACAACATTGAAAGAAAATAAAGAAAATAAAGAAAATAAAGAAAATAAAGAAAATAAAGAAAACAAAGAAAATTAATTGTACACTCGTGCTTGCGCACTATATATACCACATATAAACCATCTCTCTTGAACATCTACAATGGCCGGACCGCGTAAGACTCTGCTCGAACCCCGAGGACCTCGGTTCGAATCCCAGCCAGGTAATAACTTTCTTCACTCAACACTAAACTCTACACACAAATAATCGAAATAAATTGGATGAATTAAAGAAAATAAAGAAAATAAAGAAAATAAAGAAAATAAAGAAAATAAAGAAAATAAAGAAAATAAAGAAAATAAAGAAAATAAAGAAAATAAAGAAAATAAAGAAAATAAAGAAAATAAAGAAAATAAAGAAAATAAAGAAAATAAAGAAAATAAAGAAAATAAAGAAAATAAAGAAATAAAGAAAATAAAGAAAATAAAGAAAATAAAGAAAATAAAGAAAATAAAGAAAATAAAGAAAATAAAGAAAATAAAGAAAATAAAGAAAATAAAGAAAATAAAGAAAATAAAGAAAATAAAGAAAATAAAGAAAATAAAGAAAATAAAGAAAATAAAGAAAATAAAGAAAATAAAGAAAATAAAGAAAATAAAGAAAATAAAGAAAATAAAGAAAATAAAGAAAATAAAGAAAATAAAGAAAATAAAGAAAATAAAGAAAATAAAGAAAATAAAGAAAATAAAGAAAATAAAGAAAATTAATTGTACACTCGTGTTTGCGCACTATATATACCACATATAAACCATCTCTCTTGAACATCTACAATGGCCGGACCGCGTAAGACTCTGCTCGAACCCCGAGGACCTCGGTTCGAATCCCAGCCAGGTAATAACTTTCTTCACTCAACACTAAACTCTACACACAAATAATCGAAATAAATTGGATGAATTAAAGAAAATAAAGAAAATAAAGAAAATAGAGAAAATAAAGAAAATAAAGAAAATAAAGAAAATAAAGAAAATAAAGAAAATAAAGAAAATAAAGAAAATAAAGAAAATAAAGAAAATAAAGAAAATAAAGAAAATAAAGAAAATAAAGAAAATAAAGAAAATAAAGAAAATAAAGAAAATAAAGAAAATAAAGAAAATAAAGAAAATAAAGAAAATAAAGAAAATAAAGAAAATAAAGAAAATAAAGAAAATAAAGAAAATAAAGAAAATAAAGAAAATAAAGAAAATTAATTGTACACTCGTGTTTGCGCACTATATATACCACATATAAACCATCTCTCTTGAACATCTACAATGGCCAGACCGCGTAAGACTCTGCTCGAACCCCGAGGACCTCGGTTCGAATCCCAGCCAGGTAATAACTTTCTTCACTCAACACTAAACTCTACACACAAATAATCGAAATAAATTGGATGAATTAAAGAAAATAAAGAAAATAAAGAAAATAGAGAAAATAAAGAAAATAAAGAAAATAAAGAAAATAAAGAAAATAAAGAAAATAAAGAAAATAAAGAAAATAAAGAAAATAAAGAAAATAAAGAAAATAAAGAAAATAAAGAAAATAAAGAAAATAAAGAAAATAAAGAAAATAAAGAAAATAAAGAAAATAAAGAAAATAAAGAAAATAAAGGAAATAAAGAAATAAAGAAAATAAAGAAAATAAAGAAAATAAAGAAAATAAAGAAAATAAAGAAAATAAAGAAAATAAAGAAAATAAAGAAAATAAAGAAAATAAAGAAAATAAAGAAAATAAAGAAAATGAAGAAAATGAAGAAAATAAAGAAAATAAAGAAAATAAAGAAAATAAAGAAAATAAAGAAAATAAAGAAAATAAAGAAAATAAAGAAAATAAAGAAAATAAAGAAAATAAAGAAAATAAAGAAAATAAAGAAAATAAAGAAAATAAAGAAAATAAAGAAAATAAAGAAAATAAAGAAAATAAAGAAAATAAAGAAAATAAAGAAAATAAAGAAAATAAAGAAAATAAAGAAAATAAAGAAAATAAAGAAAATAAAGAAAATAAAGAAAATAAAGAAAATAAAGAAAATAAAGAAAATAAAGAAAATAAAGAAAATAAAGAAAATAAAGAAAATAAAGAAAATAAAGAAAATAAAGAAAATAAAGAAAATAAAGAAAATAAAGAAAATAAAGAAAATAAAGAAAATAAAGAAAATAAAGAAAATAAAGAAAATAAAGAAAATAAAGAAAATAAAGAAAAAAAAGAAAATAAAGAAAATAAAGAAAATAAAGAAAATAAAGAAAATAAAGAAAATAAAGAAAATAAAGAAAATAAAGAAAATAAAGAAAATAAAGAAAATGAAGAAAATGAAGAAAATAAAGAAAATAAAGAAAATAAAGAAAATAAAGAAAATAAAGAAAATAAAGAAAATAAAGAAAATAAAGAAAATAAAGAAAATAAAGAAAATAAAGAAAATAAAGAAAATAAAGAAAATAAAGAAAATAAAGAAAATAAAGAAAATAAAGAAAATAAAGAAAATAAAGAAAATAAAGAAAATAAAGAAAATAAAGAAAATAAAGAAAATAAAGAAAATAAAGAAAATAAAGAAAATAAAGAAAATAAAGAAAATAAAGAAAATAAAGAAAATAAAGAAAATAAAGAAAATAAAGAAAATAAAGAAAATAAAGAAAATAAAGAAAATAAAGAAAATAAAGAAAATAAAGAAAATAAAGAAAATAAAGAAAATAAAGAAAATAAAGAAAATAAAGAAAATAAAGAAAATAAAGAAAATAAAGAAAATAAAGAAAATAAAGAAAATAAAGAAAATAAAGAAAATAAAGAAAATAAAGAAAATAAAGAAAATAAAGAAAATAAAGAAAATAAAGAAAAAAAAGAAAATAAAGAAAATAAAGAAAATAAAGAAAATAAAGAAAATAAAGAAAATAAAGAAAATAAAGAAAATAAAGAAAATAAAGAAAATAAAGAAAATAAAGAAAATAAAGAAAATAAAGAAAATAAAGAAAATGAAGAAAATGAAGAAAATAAAGAAAATAAAGAAAATAAAGAAAATAAAGAAAATAAAGAAAATAAAGAAAATAAAGAAAATAAAGAAAATAAAGAAAATAAAGAAAATAAAGAAAATAAAGAAAATAAAGAAAATAAAGAAAATAAAGAAAATAAAGAAAATAAAGAAAATAAAGAAAATAAAGAAAATAAAGAAAATAAAGAAAATAAAGAAAATAAAGAAAATAAAGAAAATAAAGAAAATAAAGAAAATAAAGAAAATAAAGAAAATAAAGAAAATAAAGAAAATAAAGAAAATAAAGAAAATAAAGAAAATAAAGAAAATAAAGAAAATAAAGAAAATAAAGAAAATAAAGAAAATAAAGAAAATAAAGAAAATAAAGAAAATAAAGAAAATAAAGAAAATAAAGAAAATAAAGAAAATAAAGAAAATAAAGAAAATAAAGAAAATAAAGAAAATAAAGAAAATAAAGAAAATAAAGAAAATAAAGAAAATAAAGAAAATAAAGAAAATAAAGAAAATAAAGAAAATAAAGAAAATAAAGAAAATAAAGAAAATAAAGAAAATAAAGAAAATAAAGAAAATAAAGAAAATAAAGAAAATAAAGAAAATAAAGAAAATAAAGAAAATAAAGAAAATAAAGAAAATAAAGAAAATAAAGAAAATAAAGAAAATAAAGAAAATAAAGAATATAAAGAATATAAAGAAAATAAAGAAAATAAAGAAAATTAATTGTACACTCGTGCTTGCGCACTATATATACCACATATAAACCATCTCTCTTGAACATCTACAATGGCCGGACCGCGTAAGACTCTTCTCGAACCCCGAGGACCTCGGTTCGAATCCCAGCCAGGTAATAACTTTCTTCACTCAACACTAAACTCTACACACAAATAATCGAAATAAATTGGATGAATTAAAGAAAATAAAGAAAATAAAGAATATAAAGAAAATAGAGAAAATAAAGAAAATAAAGAAAATAAAGAAAATAAAGAAAATAAAGAAAATAAAGAAAATAAAGAAAATAAAGAAAATAAGGAAAATAAAGAAAATAAAGAAAATAAAGAAAATAAAGAAAATAAAGAAAATAAAGAAAATAAAGAAAATAAAGAAAATAAAGAAAATAAAGAAAATAAAGAAAATAAAGAAAATAAAGAAAATAAAGAAAATAAAGAAAATAAAGAAAATAAAGAAAATAAAGAAAATAAAGAAAATAAAGAAAACAAAGAAAATAAAGAAAATAAAGAAAATATAGAAAATAAAGAAAATAAAGAAAATAAAGAAAATAAAGAAAATAAAGAAAATAAAGAAAATAAAGAAAATAAAGAAAATAAAGAAAATAAAGAAAATAAAGAAAATAAAGAAAATAAAGAAAATAAAGAAAATAAAGAAAATAAAGAAAATAAAGAAAATAAAGAAAATAAAGAAAATAAAGAAAATTAATTGTACACTCGTATTTGCGCACTATATATACCACATATAAACCATCTCTCTTGAACATCTACAATGGCCAGACCGCGTAAGACTCTGCTCGAACCCCGAGGACCTCGGTTCGAATCCCAGCCAGGTAATAACTTTCTTCACTCAACACTAAACTCTACACACAAATAATCGAAATAAATTGGATGAATTAAAGAAAATAAAGAAAATAAAGAAAATAGAGAAAATAAAGAAAATAAAGCAAATAAAGAAAATAAAGAAAATAAAGAAAATAAAGAAAATAAAGAAAATAAAGAAAATAAAGAAAATAAAGAAAATAAAGAAAATAAAGAAAATAAAGAAAATGAAGAAAATAAAGAAAATAAAGAAAATAAAGAAAATAAAGAAAATAAAGAAAATAAAGAAAATAAAGAAAATAAAGAAAATAAAGAAAATAAAGAAAATAAAGAAAATAAAGAAAATAAAGAAAATAAAGAAAATAAAGAAAATAAAGAAAATAAAGAAAATAAAGAAAATAAAGAAAATAAAGAAAATAAAGAAAATAAAGAAAATAAAGAAAATAAAGAAAATAAAGAATATAAAGAATATAAAGAAAATAAAGAAAATAAAGAAAATTAATTGTACACTCGTGCTTGCGCACTATATATACCACATATAAACCATCTCTCTTGAACATCTACAATGGCCGGACCGCGTAAGACTCTTCTCGAACCCCGAGGACCTCGGTTCGAATCCCAGCCAGGTAATAACTTTCTTCACTCAACACTAAACTCTACACACAAATAATCGAAATAAATTGGATGAATTAAAGAAAATAAAGAAAATAAAGAATATAAAGAAAATAGAGAAAATAAAGAAAATAAAGAAAATAAAGAAAATAAAGAAAATAAAGAAAATAAAGAAAATAAAGAAAATAAAGAAAATAAGGAAAATAAAGAAAATAAAGAAAATAAAGAAAATAAAGAAAATAAAGAAAATAAAGAAAATAAAGAAAATAAAGAAAATAAAGAAAATAAAGAAAATAAAGAAAATAAAGAAAATAAAGAAAATAAAGAAAATAAAGAAAATAAAGAAAATAAAGAAAATAAAGAAAATAAAGAAAATAAAGAAAATAAAGAAAATAAAGAAAATAAAGAAAATAAAGAAAATAAAGAAAATAAAGAAAATAAAGAAAATAAAGAAAATAAAGAAAATAAAGAAAATAAAGAAAATAAAGAAAATAAAGAAAATAAAGAAAATAAAGAAAATAAAGAAAATAAAGAAAATAAAGAAAATAAAGAAAATAAAGAAAATAAAGAAAATAAAGAAAATAAAGAAAATAAAGAATATAAAGAATATAAAGAAAATAAAGAAAATAAAGAAAATTAATTGTACACTCGTGCTTGCGCACTATATATACCACATATAAACCATCTCTCTTGAACATCTACAATGGCCGGACCGCGTAAGACTCTTCTCGAACCCCGAGGACCTCGGTTCGAATCCCAGCCAGGTAATAACTTTCTTCACTCAACACTAAACTCTACACACAAATAATCGAAATAAATTGGATGAATTAAAGAAAATAAAGAAAATAAAGAATATAAAGAAAATAGAGAAAATAAAGAAAATAAAGAAAATAAAGAAAATAAAGAAAATAAAGAAAATAAAGAAAATAAAGAAAATAAAGAAAATAAGGAAAATAAAGAAAATAAAGAAAATAAAGAAAATAAAGAAAATAAAGAAAATAAAGAAAATAAAGAAAATAAAGAAAATAAAGAAAATAAAGAAAATAAAGAAAATAAAGAAAATAAAGAAAATAAAGAAAATAAAGAAAATAAAGAAAATAAAGAAAATAAAGAAAATAAAGAAAATAAAGAAAATAAAGAAAATAAAGAAAATAAAGAAAATAAAGAAAATAAAGAAAATAAAGAAAATAAAGAAAATAAAGAAAATAAAGAAAATAAAGAAAATAAAGAAAATAAAGAAAATAAAGAAAATAAAGAAAATAAAGAAAATAAAGAAAATAAAGAAAAAAAAGAAAATAAAGAAAAAAAAAAAAATAAAGAAAATAAAGAAAATAAAGAAAATAAAGAAAATAAAGAAAATAAAGAAAATAAAGAAAATAAAGAAAATAGAGAAAATAAAGAAAATAAAGAAAATAAAGAAAATAAAGAAAATAAAGAAAATAAAGAAAATAAAGAAAATAAAGAAAATAAAGAAAATAAAGAAAATAAAGAAAATAAAGAAAATAAAGAAAATTAATTGTACACTCGTGCTTGCGCACTATATATACCACATATAAACCATCTCTCTTGAACATCTACAATGGCCGGACCGCGTAAGACTCTGCTCGAACCCCGAGGACCTCGGTTCGAATCCCAGCCAGGTAATAACTTTCTTCACTCAACACTAAACTCTACACACAAATAATCGAAATAAATTGGATGAATTAAAGAAAATAAAGAAAATAAAGAATATAAAGAAAATAGAGAAAATAAAGAAAATAAAGAAAATAAAGAAAATAAAGAAAATAAAGAAAATAAAGAAAATAAAGAAAATAAAGAAAATAAAGAAAATAAAGACAATAAAGAAAATAAAGAAAATATAGAAAATAAAGAAAATAAAGAAAATAAAGAAAATAAAGAAAATAAAGAAAATAAAGAAAATAAAGAAAATAAAGAAAATAAAGAAAATAAAGAAAATAAAGAAAATAAAGAAAATAAAGAAAATAAAGAAAATAAAGAAAATAAAGAAAATAAAGAAAATAGAGAAAATAGAGAAAATAAAGAAAATAAAGAAAATAAAGAAAATAAAGAAAATACAGAAAATACAGAAAATACAGAAAATAAAGAAAATAAAGAAAATAAAGAAAATAAAGAAAATAAAGAAAATAAAGAAAATAAAGAAAATAAAGAAAATTAATTGTACACTCGTGTTTGCGCACTATATATACCACATATAAACCATCTCTCTTGAACATCTACAATGGCCAGACCGCGTAAGACTCTGCTCGAACCCCGAGGACCTCGGTTCGAATCCCAGCCAGGTAATAACTTTCTTCACTCAACACTAAACTCTACACACAAATAATCGAAATAAATTGGATGAATTAAAGAAAATAAAGAAAATAAAGAAAATAAAGAAAATAAAGAAAATAAAGAAATTAAAGAAAATTAATTGTACACTCGTGCTTGCGCACTATATATACCACATATAAACCATCTCTCTTGAACATCTACAATGGCCGGACCGCGTAAGACTCTGCTCGAACCCCGAGGACCTCGGTTCGAATCCCAGCCAGGTAATAACTTTCTTCACTCAACACTAAACTCTACACACAAATAATCGAAATAAATTGGATGAATTAAAGAAAATAAAGAAAATAAAGAAAATAAAGAAAATAAAGAAAATAAAGAAAATAAAGAAAATAAAGAAAATAAAGAAAATAAAGAAAATAAAGAAAATAAAGAAAATAAAGAAAATAAAGAAAATAAAGAAAATAAAGAAAATAAAGAAAATAAAGAAAATAAAGAAAATAAAGAAAATAAAGAAAATAAAGAAAATAAAGAAAATAAAGAAAATAAAGAAAATAAAGAAAATAAAGAAAATAAAGAAAATAAAGAAAATAAAGAAAATAAAGAAAATAAAGAAAATAAAGAAAATAAAGAAAACAAAGAAAATAAAGAAAATAAAGAAAATATAGAAAATAAAGAAAATAAAGAAAATAAAGAAAATAAAGAAAATAAAGAAAATAAAGAAAATAAAGAAAATAAAGAAAATAAAGAAAATAAAGAAAATAAAGAAAATAAAGAAAATAAAGAAAATAAAGAAAATAAAGAAAATAAAGAAAATAAAGAAAATAAAGAAAATTAATTGTACACTCGTGTTTGCGCACTATATATACCACATATAAACCATCTCTCTTGAACATCTACAATGGCCAGACCGCGTAAGACTCTGCTCGAACCCCGAGGACCTCGGTTCGAATCCCAGCCAGGTAATAACTTTCTTCACTCAACACTAAACTCTACACACAAATAATCGAAATAAATTGGATGAATTAAAGAAAATAAAGAAAATCAAGAAAATAAAGAAAATAAAGAAAATAAAGAAAATAAGGAAAATAAAGAAAATAAAGAAAATAAAGAAAATCAAGAAAATCAAGAAAATCAAGAAAATCAAGAAAATCAAGAAAATCAAGAAAATCAAGAAAATCAAGAAAATAAAGAAAATAAAGAAAATAAAGAAAATAAAGAAAATAAAGAAAATAAAGAAAATAAAGAAAATAAAGAAAATAAAGAAAATAAAGAAAATAAAGAAAATAAAGAAAATAAAGAAAATAAAGAAAATAAAGAAAATAAAGAAAATAAAGAAAATAAAGAAAATAAAGAAAATAAAGAAAATAAAGAAAATAAAGAAAATAAAGAAAATAAAGAAAATAAAGAAAATAAAGAAAATAAAGAAAATAAAGAAAATAAAGAAAATAAAGAAAATAAAGAAAATAAAGAAAATAAAGAAAATAAAGAAAATAAAGAAAATAAAGAAAATAAAGAAAATAAAGAAAATAAAGAAAATAAAGAAAATAAAGAAAATAAAGAAAATAAAGAAAATAAAGAAAATAAAGAAAATAAAGAAAATAAAGAAAATAAAGAAAATAAAGAAAATAAAGAAAATAGAGAAAATAAAGAAAATAAAGAAAATAAAGAAAATAAAGAAAATAAAGAAAATAAAGAAAATAAAGAAAATAAAGAAAATAAAGAAAATAAAGAAAATAAAGAAAATAAAGAAAATAAAGAAAATAAAGAAAATTAATTGTACACTCGTGCTTGCGCACTATATATACCACATATAAACCATCTCTCTTGAACATCTACAATGGCCGGACCGCGTAAGACTCTGCTCGAACCCCGAGGACCTCGGTTCGAATCCCAGCCAGGTAATAACTTTCTTCACTCAACACTAAACTCTACACACAAATAATCGAAATAAATTGGATGAATTAAAGAAAATAAAGAAAATAAAGAATATAAAGAAAATAGAGAAAATAAAGAAAATAAAGAAAATAAAGAAAATAAAGAAAATAAAGAAAATAAAGAAAATAAAGAAAATAAAGAAAATAAAGAAAATAAAGAAAATAAAGACAATAAAGAAAATAAAGAAAATAAAGAAAATAAAGAAAATAAAGAAAATAAAGAAAATAAAGAAAATAAAGAAAATAAAGAAAATAAAGAAAATAAAGAAAATAAAGAAAATAAAGAAAATAAAGAAAATAAAGAAAATAAAGAAAATAAAGAAAATAAAGAAAATAAAGAAAATAAAGAAAATAGAGAAAATAAAGAAAATAAAGAAAATAAAGAAAATAAAGAAAATAAAGAAAATACAGAAAATACAGAAAAATACAGAAAATAAAGAAAATAAAGAAAATAAAGAAAATAAAGAAAATAAAGAAAATAAAGAAAATAAAGAAAATAAAGAAAATATAGAAAATAAAGAAAATTAATTGTACACTCGTGTTTGCGCACTATATATACCACATATAAACCATCTCTCTTGAACATCTACAATGGCCAGACCGCGTAAGACTCTGCTCGAACCCCGAGGACCTCGGTTCGAATCCCAGCCAGGTAATAACTTTCTTCACTCAACACTAAACTCTACACACAAATAATCGAAATAAATTGGATGAATTAAAGAAAATAAAGAAAATAAAGAAAATAGAGAAAATAAAGAAAATAAAGAAATTAAAGAAAATTAATTGTACACTCGTGCTTGCGCACTATATATACCACATATAAACCATCTCTCTTGAACATCTACAATGGCCGGACCGCGTAAGACTCTGCTCGAACCCCGAGGACCTCGGTTCGAATCCCAGCCAGGTAATAACTTTCTTCACTCAACACTAAACTCTACACACAAATAATCGAAATAAATTGGATGAATTAAAGAAAATAAAGAAAATCAAGAAAATAAAGAAAATAAAGAAAATAAAGAAAATAAAGAAAATAAAGAAAATAAAGAAAATAAAGAAAATAAAGAAAATAAAGAAAATAAAGAAAATAAAGAAAATAAAGAAAATAAAGAAAATAAAGAAAATAAAGAAAATAAAGAAAATAAAGAAAATAAAGAAAATAAAGAAAATAAAGAAAATAAAGAAAATAAAGAAAATAAAGAAAATAAAGAAAATAAAGAAAATAAAGAAAATAAAGAAAATAAAGAAAATAAAGAAAATAAAGAAAATAAAGAAAATAAAGAAAATAAAGAAAATAAAGAAAATAAAGAAAATAAAGAAAATAAAGAAAATAAAGAAAATAAAGAAAATAAAGAAAATAAAGAAAATAAAGAAAATAAAGAAAATAAAGAAAATAAAGAAAATAAAGAAAATAAAGAAAATAAAGAAAATAAAGAAAATAAAGAAAATAAAGAAAATAAAGAAAATAAAGAAAATAAAGAAAATAAAGAAAATAAAGAAAATAAAGAAAATAAAGAAAATAAAGAAAATAAAGAAAATAAAGAAAATAAAGAAAATAAAGAAAATAATAAAATAAAGAAAATAAAGAAAATAAAGAAAATAAAGAAAATAAAGAAAATAAAGAAAATAAAGAAAATTAATTGTACACTCGTGCTTGCGCACTATATATACCACATATAAACCATCTCTCTTGAACATCTACAATGGCCGGACCGCGTAAGACTGCTCGAACCCCGAGGACCTCGGTTCGAATCCCAGCCAGGTAATAACTTTCTTCACTCAACACTAAACTCTACACACAAATAATCGAAATAAATTGGATGAATTAAAGAAAATAAAGAAAATAAAGAATATAAAGAAAATAGAGAAAATAAAGAAAATAAAGAAAATAAAGAAAATAAAGAAAATAAAGAAAATAAAGAAAATAAAGAAAATAAAGAAAATAAAGAAAATAAAGAAAATAAAGAAAATAAAGACAATAAAGAAAATAAAGAAAATAAAGAAAATAAAGAAAATAAAGAAAATAAAGAAAATAAAGAAAATAAAGAAAATAAAGAAAAAAAAGAAAATAAAGAAAATAAAGAAAAAAAAGAAAATAAAGAAAATAAAGAAAATAAAGAAAATAAAGAAAATAAAGAAAATAAAGAAAATAAAGAAAATAGAGAAAATAAAGAAAATAAAGAAAATAAAGAAAATAAAGAAAATAAAGAAAATACAGAAAATACAGAAAAATACAGAAAATAAAGAAAATAAAGAAAATAAAGAAAATAAAGAAAATAAAGAAAATAAAGAAAATAAAGAAAATAAAGAAAATATAGAAAATAAAGAAAATTAATTGTACACTCGTGTTTGCGCACTATATATACCACATATAAACCATCTCTCTTGAACATCTTGAACATCTACAATGGCCAGACCGCGTAAGACTCTGCTCGAACCCCGAGGACCTCGGTTCGAATCCCAGCCAGGTAATAACTTTCTTCACTCAACACTAAACTCTACACACAAATAATCGAAATAAATTGGATGAATTAAAGAAAATAAAGAAAATAAAGAAAATAGAGAAAATAAAGAAAATAAACGTGCTTGCGCACTATATATACCACATATAAACCATCTCTCTTGAACATCTACAATGGCCGGACCGCGTAAGACTCTGCTCGAACCCCGAGGACCTCGGTTCGAATCCCAGCCAGGTAATAACTTTCTTCACTCAACACTAAACTCTACACACAAATAATCGAAATAAATTGGATGAATTAAAGAAAATAAAGAAAATCAAGAAAATAAAGAAAATAAAGAAAATAAAGAAAATAAAGAAAATAAAGAAAATAAAGAAAATAAAGAAAATAAAGAAAATAAAGAAAATAAAGAAAATAAAGAAAATAAAGAAAATAAAGAAAATAAAGAAAATAAAGAAAATAAAGAAAATAAAGAAAATAAAGAAAATAAAGAAAATAAAGAAAATAAAGAAAATAAAGAAAATAAAGAAAATAAAGAAAATAAAGAAAATAAAGAAAATAAAGAAAATAAAGAAAATAAAGAAAATAAAGAAAATAAAGAAAATAAAGAAAATAAAGAAAATAAAGAAAATAAAGAAAATAAAGAAAATAAAGAAAATAAAGAAAATAAAGAAAATAAAGAAAATAAAGAAAATAAAGAAAATAAAGAAAATAAAGAAAATAAAGAAAATAAAGAAAATAAAGAAAATAAAGAAAATAAAGAAAATAAAGAAAATAAAGAAAATAAAGAAAATAAAGAAAATAAAGAAAATAAAGAAAATAAAGAAAATAAAGAAAATAAAGAAAATAAAGAAAATAAAGAAAATAAAGAAAATAAAGAAAATAAAGAAAATAAAGAAAATAAAGAAAATAAAGAAAATAAAGAAAATAAAGAAAATAAAGAAAATAAAGAAAATTAATTGTACACTCGTGCTTGCGCACTATATATACCACATATAAACCATCTCTCTTGAACATCTACAATGGCCGGACCGCGTAAGACTGCTCGAACCCCGAGGACCTCGGTTCGAATCCCAGCCAGGTAATAACTTTCTTCACTCAACACTAAACTCTACACACAAATAATCGAAATAAATTGGATGAATTAAAGAAAATAAAGAAAATAAAGAATATAAAGAAAATAGAGAAAATAAAGAAAATAAAGAAAATAAAGAAAATAAAGAAAATAAAGAAAATAAAGAAAATAAAGAAAATAAAGACAATAAAGAAAATAAAGAAAATAAAGAAAATAAAGAAAATACAGAAAATAAAGAAAATACAGAAAATAAAGAAAATAAAGAAAATAAAGAAAATAAAGAAAATAAAGAAAATAAAGAAAATAAAGAAAATAAAGAAAATAAAGAAAATAAAGAAAATAAAGAAAATAAAGAAAATAAAGAAAATAAAGAAAATAAAGAAAATAAAGAAAATAAAGAAAATAAAGAAAATAAAGAAAATACAGAAAATACAGAAAATACAGAAAATACAGAAAATACAGAAAATAAAGAAAATAAAGAAAATAAAGAAAATAAAGAAAATAAAGAAAATAAAGAAAATAAAGAAAATAATGAAAATAAAGAAAATTAATTGTACACTCGTGCTTGCGCACTATATATACCACATATAAACCATCTCTCTTGAACATCTACAATGGCCAGACCGCGTAAGACTCTGCTCGAACCCCGAGGACCTCGGTTCGAATCCCAGCCAGGTAATAACTTTCTTCACTCAACACTAAACTCTACACACAAATAATCGAAATAAATTGGATGAATTAAAGAAAATAAAGAAAATAAAGAAAATAAAGAAAATAAAGAAAATAAAGAAAATAAAGAAAATTAATTGTACACTCGTGCTTGCGCACTATATATACCACATATAAACCATCTCTCTTGAACATCTACAATGGCCGGACCGCGTAAGACTCTGCTCGAACCCCGAGGACCTCGGTTCGAATCCCAGCCAGGTAATAACTTTCTTCACTCAACACTAAACTCTACACACAAATAATCGAAATAAATTGGATGAATTAAAGAAAATAAAGAAAATAAAGAAAATAAAGAAAATAAAGAAAATAAAGAAAATAAAGAAAATAAAGAAAATAAAGAAAATAAAGAAAATAAAGAAAATAAAGAAAATAAAGAAAATAAAGAAAATAAAGAAAATAAAGAAAATAAAGAAAATAAAGAAAATAAAGAAAATAAAGAAAATTAATTGTACACTCGTGCTTGCGCACTATATATACCACATATAAACCATCTCTCTTGAACATCTACAATGGCCGGACCGCGTAAGACTCTGCTCGAACCCCGAGGACCTCGGTTCGAATCCCAGCCAGGTAATAACTTTCTTCACTCAACACTAAACTCTACACACAAATAATCGAAATAAATTGGATGAATTAAAGAAAATAAAGAAAATCAAGAAAATAAAGAAAATAAAGAAAATAAAGAAAATAAAGAAAATAAAGAAAATAAAGAAAATAAAGAAAATAAAGAAAATAAAGAAAATAAAGAAAATAAAGAAAATAAAGAAAATAAAGAAAATAAAGAAAATAAAGAAAATAAATAAAATAAAGAAAATAAAGAAAATAAAGAAAATAAAGAAAATAAAGAAAATAAAGAAAATAAAGAAAATAAAGAAAATAAAGAAAATAAAGAAAATAAAGAAAATAAAGAAAATAAAGAAAATAAAGAAAATAAAGAAAATAAAGAAAATACAGAAAATACAGAAAATACAGAAAATAAAGAAAATAAAGAAAATAAAGAAAATAAAGAAAATAAAGAAAATAAAGAAAATAAAGAAAATAAAGAAATTAAACAAAATTAATTGTACACTCGTGCTTGCGCACTATATATACCACATATAAACCATCTCTCTTGAACATCTACAATGGCCGGACCGCGTAAGACTGCTCGAACCCCGAGGACCTCGGTTCGAATCCCAGCCAGGTAATAACTTTCTTCACTCAACACTAAACTCTACACACAAATAATCGAAATAAATTGGATGAATTAAAGAAAATATAGAAAATAAAGAATATAAAGAAAATAGAGAAAATAAAGAAAATAAAGAAAATAAAGAAAATAAAGAAAATAAAGAAAATAAAGAAAATAAAGAAAATAAAGAAAATAAAGAAAATAAAGAAAATAAAGAAAATAAAGAAAATTAAGAAAATTAAGAAAATTAAGAAAATTAAGAAAATTAAGAAAATAAAGAAAATAAAGAAAATAAAGAAAATAAAGAAAATAAAGAAAATAAAGAAAATTAAGAAAATTAAGAAAATTAAGAAAATTAAGAAAATTAAGAAAATTAAGAAAATTAAGAAAATAAAGAAAATAAAGAAATTAAAGAAAATAAAGAAAATAAAGAAAATAAAGAAAATAAAGAAAATAAAGAAAATAAAGAAAATAAAGAAAATAAAGAAAATAAAGAAAATAAAGAAAATAAAGAAAATAAAGAAAATAAAGAAAATAAAGAAAATAAAGAAAATAAAGAAAATAAAGAAAATAAAGAAAATAAAGAAAATAAAGAAAATAAAGAAAATAAAGAAAATAAAGAAAATAAAGAAAATAAAGAAAAAACAGAAAATAAAGAAAATAAAGAAAATAAAGAAAATAAAGAAAATAAAGAAAATAAAGAAAATAAAGAAAATAAAGAAAATAAAGAAAATAAAGAAAATAAAGAAAATAAAGAAAATAAAGAAAATAAAGAAAATAAAGAAAATAAAGAAAATAAAGAAAAAACAGAAAATAAAGAAAATAAAGAAAATAAAGAAAATAAAGAAAATATAGAAAATAAAGAAAATAAAGAAAATATAGAAAATAAAGAAAATAAAGAAAATTAAGAAAATTAAGAAAATTAAGAAAATTAAGAAAATTAAGAAAATTAAGAAAATTAAGAAAATTAAGAAAATTAAGAAAATTAAGAAAATTAAGAAAATTAAGAAAATTAAGAAAATAAAGAAAATAAAGAAAATAAAGAAATTAAAGAAAATAAAGAAAATAAAGAAAATAAAGAAAATAAAGAAAATAAAGAAAATAAAGAAAATAAAGAAAATAAAGAAAATAAAGAAAATAAAGAAAATAAAGAAAATAAAGAAAATAAAGAAAATAAAGAAAATAAAGAAAATAAAGAAAATAAAGAAAATAAAGAAAATAAAGAAAATAAAGAAAATAAAGAAAATAAAGAAAATAAAGAAAATAAAGAAAATAAAGAAAATAAAGAAAATAAAGAAAATAAAGAAAATAAAGAAAATAAAGAAAATAAAGAAAATAAAGAAAATAAAGAAAATAAAGAAAAAAAAGAAAATAAAGAAAATAAAGAAAATAAAGAAAATAAAGAAAATAAAGAAAATAAAGAAAATAAAGAAAAAACAGAAAATAAAGAAAATAAAGAAAATATAGAAAATAAAGAAAATATAGAAAATAAAGAAAATAAAGAAAATAAAGAAAATAAAGAAAATAAAGAAAATAAAGAAAATAAAGAAAATAAAGAAAATAAAGAAAATAAAGAAAATAAAGAAAATAAAGAAAATAAAGAAAATAAAGAAAATAAAGAAAATAAAGAAAATAAAGACAATAAAGACAATAAAGAAAATAAAGAAAATAAAGAAAATAAAGAAAATAAAGAAAATAAAGAAAATAAAGAAAATAAAGAAAATAAAGAAAATAAAGAAAATAAAGAAAATAAAGAAAATAAAGAAAATAAAGAAAATAAAGAAAATAAAGAAAATAAAGAAAATAAAGAAAATAAAGAAAATAAAGAAAATAAAGAAAATAAAGAAAATAAAGAAAATAAAGAAAATAAAGAAAATAAAGAAAATAAAGAAAATAAAGAAAATAAAGAAAATAAAGAAAATAAAGAAAATAAAGAAAATAAAGAAAATAAAGAAAATAAAGAAAATAAAGAAAATAAAGAAAATAAAGAAAATAAAGAAAATAAAGAAAATAAAGAAAATAAAGAAAATAAAGAAAATTAATTGTACACTCGTGCTTGCGCACTATATATACCACATATAAACCATCTCTCTTGAACATCTACAATGGCCGGACCGCGTAAGACTCTGCTCGAACCCCGAGGACCTCGGTTCGAATCCCAGCCAGGTAATAACTTTCTTCACTCAACACTAAACTCTACACACAAATAATCGAAATAAATTGGATGAATTAAAGAAAATAAAGAAAATAAAGAAAATAAAGAAAATAAAGAAAATAAAGAAAATAAAGAAAATACAGAAAATAAAGAAAATAAAGAAAATAGAGAAAATAAAGAAAATAAAGAAAATAAAGAAAATAAAGAAAATAAAGAAAATAAAGAAAATACAGAAAATACAGAAAATAAAGAAAATAAAGAAAATAAAGAAAATAAAGAAAATAAAGAAAATAAAGAAAATAAAGAAAATAAAGAAAATAAAGAAAATAAAGAAAATAAAGAAAATTAATTGTACACTCGTGCTTGCGCACTATATATACCACATATAAACCATCTCTCTTGAACATCTACAATGGCCGGACCGCGTAAGACTCTGCTCGAACCCCGAGGACCTCGGTTCGAATCCCAGCCAGGTAATAACTTTCTTCACTCAACACTAAACTCTACACACAAATAATCGAAATAAATTGGATGAATTAAAGAAAATAAAGAAAATAAAGAATATAAAGAAAATAGAGAAAATAAAGAAAATAAAGAAAATAAAGAAAATAAAGAAAATAAAGAAAATAAAGAAAATAAAGAAAATAAAGAAAATAAAGAAAACAAAGAAAACAAAGAAAATAAAGAAAATAAAGAAAATAAAGAAAATTAATTGTACACTCGTGCTTGCGCACTATATATACCACAAATAAACCATCTCTCTTGAACATAATTGAAACAACATTGAAAGAAAATAAAGAAAATAAAGAAAATAAAGAAAATAAAGAAAATAAAGAAAACAAAGAAAATTAATTGTACACTCGTGCTTGCGCACTATATATACCACATATAAACCATCTCTCTTGAACATCTACAATGGCCGGACCGCGTAAGACTCTGCTCGAACCCCGAGGACCTCGGTTCGAATCCCAGCCAGGTAATAACTTTCTTCACTCAACACTAAACTCTACACACAAATAATCGAAATAAATTGGATGAATTAAAGAAAATAAAGAAAATAAAGAAAATAAAGAAAATAAAGAAAATAAAGAAAATAAAGAAAATAAAGAAAATAAAGAAAATAAAGAAAATAAAGAAAATAAAGAAAATAAAGAAAATAAAGAAAATAAAGAAAATAAAGAAAATAAAGAAAATAAAGAAAATAAAGAAAATAAAGGAAATAAAGAAATAAAGAAAATAAAGAAAATAAAGAAAATAAAGAAAATAAAGAAAATAAAGAAAATAAAGAAAATAAAGAAAATAAAGAAAATAAAGAAAATAAAGAAAATAAAGAAAATAAAGAAAATAAAGAAAATAAAGAAAATAAAGAAAAAAAAGAAAATAAAGAAAATAAAGAAAATAAAGAAAATAAAGAAAATAAAGAAAATAAAGAAAATAAAGAAAATAAAGAAAATAAAGAAAATAAAGAAAATGAAGAAATTAAAGAAAATTAATTGTACACTCGTGCTTGCGCACTATATATACCACATATAAACCATCTCTCTTGAACATCTACAATGGCCGGACCGCGTAAGACTCTGCTCGAACCCCGAGGACCTCGGTTCGAATCCCAGCCAGGTAATAACTTTCTTCACTCAACACTAAACTCTACACACAAATAATCGAAATAAATTGGATGAATTAAATAAAATAAAGAAAATAAAGAAAATAAAGAAAATAAAGAAAATAAAGAAAATAAAGAAAATAAAGAAAATAAAGAAAATAAAGAAAATAAAGAAAATAAAGAAAATAAAGAAAATAAAGAAAATAAAGAAAATAAAGAAAATAAAGAAAATAAAGAAAATAAAGAAAATAAAGAAAATAAAGAAAATAAAGAAAATTAATTGTACACTCGTGCTTGCGCACTATATATACCACAAATAAACCATCTCTCTTGAACATAATTGAAACAACATTGAAAGAAAATAAAGAAAATAAAGAAAATAAAGAAAACAAAGAAAATTAATTGTACACTCGTGCTTGCGCACTATATATACCACATATATACCATCTCTCTTGAACATCTACAATGGCCGGACCGCGTAAGACTCTGCTCGAACCCCGAGGACCTCGGTTCGAATCCCAGCCAGGTAATAACTTTCTTCACTCAACACTAAACTCTACACACAAATAATCGAAATAAATTGGATGAATTAAAGAAAATAAAGAAAATAAAGAAAATAAAGAAAATAAAGAAAATAAAGAAAATAAAGAAAATAAAGAAAATAAAGAAAATAAAGAAAATAAAGAAAATAAAGAAAATAAAGAAAATAAAGAAAATAAAGAAAATAAAGAAAATAAAGAAAATAAAGAAAATAAAGAAAATAAAGAAAATAAAGAAAATAAAGAAAATAAAGAAAATAAAGAAAATAAAGAAAATTAATTGTACACTCGTGCTTGCGCACTATATATACCACAAATAAACCATCTCTCTTGAACATAATTGAAACAACATTGAAAGAAAATAAAGAAAATAAAGAAAATAAAGAAAACAAAGAAAATTAATTGTACACTCGTGCTTGCGCACTATATATACCACATATAAACCATCTCTCTTGAACATCTACAATGGCCGGACCGCGTAAGACTCTGCTCGAACCCCGAGGACCTCGGTTCGAATCCCAGCCAGGTAATAACTTTCTTCACTCAACACTAAACTCTACACACAAATAATCGAAATAAATTGGATGAATTAAAGAAAATAAAGAAAATAAAGAAAATAAAGAAAATAAAGAAAATAAAGAAAATAAAGAAAATAAAGAAAATAAAGAAAATAAAGAAAATAGAGAAAATAAAGAAAATAAAGAAAATAAAGAAAATAAAGAAAATAAAGAAAATAAAGAAAATACAGAAAATACAGAAAATAAAGAAAATAAAGAAAATAAAGAAAATAAAGAAAATAAAGAAAATAAAGAAAATAAAGAAAATAAAGAAAATAAAGAAAATAAAGAAAATAAAGAAAATTAATTGTACACTCGTGCTTGCGCACTATATATACCACATATAAACCATCTCTCTTGAACATCTACAATGGCCGGACCGCGTAAGACTCTGCTCGAACCCCGAGGACCTCGGTTCGAATCCCAGCCAGGTAATAACTTTCTTCACTCAACACTAAACTCTACACACAAATAATCGAAATAAATTGGATGAATTAAAGAAAATAAAGAAAATAAAGAATATAAAAAAAATAGAGAAAATAAAGAAAATAAAGAAAATAAAGAAAATAAAGAAAATAAAGAAAATAAAGAAAATAAAGAAAATAAAGAAAATAAAGAAAACAAAGAAAACAAAGAAAATAAAGAAAATAAAGAAAATAAAGAAAATTAATTGTACACTCGTGCTTGCGCACTATATATACCACAAATAAACCATCTCTCTTGAACATAATTGAAACAACATTGAAAGAAAATAAAGAAAATAAAGAAAATAAAGAAAATAAAGAAAACAAAGAAAATTAATTGTACACTCGTGCTTGCGCACTATATATACCACATATAAACCATCTCTCTTGAACATCTACAATGGCCGGACCGCGTAAGACTCTGCTCGAACCCCGAGGACCTCGGTTCGAATCCCAGCCAGGTAATAACTTTCTTCACTCAACACTAAACTCTACACACAAATAATCGAAATAAATTGGATGAATTAAAGAAAATAAAGAAAATAAAGAAAATAAAGAAAATAAAGAAAATAAAGAAAATAAAGAAAATAAAGAAAATAAAGAAAATAAAGAAAATAAAGAAAATAAAGAAAATAAAGAAAATAAAGAAAATAAAGAAAATAAAGAAAATAAAGAAAATAAAGAAAATAAAGAAAATAAAGAAAAAAAAGGAAATAAAGAAATAAAGAAAATAAAGAAAATAAAGAAAATAAAGAAAATAAAGAAAATAAAGAAAATAAAGAAAATAAAGAAAATAAAGAAAATAAAGAAAATAAAGAAAATAAAGAAAATAAAGAAAATAAAGAAAATAAAGAAAATAAAGAAAATAAAGAAAATAAAGAAAATAAAGAAAATAAAGAAAATAAAGAAAATAAAGAAAATAAAGAAAATAAAGAAAATAAAGAAAATAAAGAAAATAAAGAAAATAAAGAAAATAAAGAAAATAAAGAAAATAAAGAAAATAAAGAAAATAAAGAAAATAAAGAAAATAAAGAAAATAAAGAAAATAAAGAAAACAAAGAAAACAAAGAAAATAAAGAAAATAAAGAAAATATAGAAAATAAAGAAAATAAAGAAAATAAAGAAAATAAAGAAAATAAAGAAAATAAAGAAAATAAAGAAAATAAAGAAAATAAAGAAAATAAAGAAAATAAAGAAAATAAAGAAAATAAAGAAAATAAAGAAAATAAAGAAAATAAAGAAAATAAAGAAAATTAATTGTACACTCGTGTTTGCGCACTATATATACCACATATAAACCATCTCTCTTGAACATCTACAATGGCCAGACCGCGTAAGACTCTGCTCGAACCCCGAGGACCTCGGTTCGAATCCCAGCCAGGTAATAACTTTCTTCACTCAACACTAAACTCTACACACAAATAATCGAAATAAATTGGATGAATTAAAGAAAATAAAGAAAATCAAGAAAATAAAGAAAATAAAGAAAATAAAGAAAATAAGGAAAATAAAGAAAATAAAGAAAATAAAGAAAATCAAGAAAATCAAGAAAATCAAGAAAATCAAGAAAATCAAGAAAATCAAGAAAATCAAGAAAATAAAGAAAATAAAGAAAATAAAGAAAATAAAGAAAATAAAGAAAATAAAGAAAATAAAGAAAATAAAGAAAATAAAGAAAATAAAGAAAATAAAGAAAATAAAGAAAATAAAGAAAATAAAGAAAATAAAGAAAATAAAGAAAATAAAGAAAATAAAGAAAATAAAGAAAATAAAGAAAATAAAGAAAATAAAGAAAATAAAGAAAATAAAGAAAATAAAGAAAATAAAGAAAATAAAGAAAATAAAGAAAATAAAGAAAATAAAGAAAATAAAGAAAATAAAGAAAATAAAGAAAAAAAAGAAAAAAAAAAAAATAAAGAAAAAAAAAAAAATAAAGAAAATAAAGAAAATAAAGAAAATAAAGAAAATAAAGAAAATAAAGAAAATAAAGAAAATAAAGAAAATAAAGAAAATAAAGAAAATAAAGAAAATAAAGAAAATAGAGAAAATAAAGAAAATAAAGAAAATAAAGAAAATAAAGAAAATAAAGAAAATAAAGAAAATAAAGAAAATAAAGAAAATAAAGAAAATAAAGAAAATAAAGAAAATAAAGAAAATAAAGAAAATAAAGAAAATAAAGAAAATTAATTGTACACTCGTGCTTGCGCACTATATATACCACATATAAACCATCTCTCTTGAACATCTACAATGGCCGGACCGCGTAAGACTCTGCTCGAACCCCGAGGACCTCGGTTCGAATCCCAGCCAGGTAATAACTTTCTTCACTCAACACTAAACTCTAAACACAAATAATCGAAATAAATTGGATGAATTAAAGAAAATAAAGAAAATAAAGAATATAAAGAAAATAGAGAAAATAAAGAAAATAAAGAAAATAAAGAAAATAAAGAAAAAAAAAAAAATAAAGAAAATAAAGAAAATAAAGAAAATAAAGAAAATAAAGACAATAAAGAAAATAAAGAAAATAAAGAAAATAAAGAAAATAAAGAAAATAAAGAAAATAAAGAAAATAAAGAAAATAAAGAAAATAAAGAAAATAAAGAAAATAAAGAAAATAAAGAAAATAAAGAAAATAAAGAAAATAAAGAAAATAAAGAAAATAAAGAAAATAGAGAAAATAAAGAAAATAAAGAAAATAAAGAAAATAAAGAAAATAAAGAAAATACAGAAAATACAGAAAAATACAGAAAATAAAGAAAATAAAGAAAATAAAGAAAATAAAGAAAATAAAGAAAATAAAGAAAATAAAGAAAATATAGAAAATAAAGAAAATTAATTGTACACTCGTGTTTGCGCACTATATATACCACATATAAACCATCTCTCTTGAACATCTACAATGGCCAGACCGCGTAAGACTCTGCTCGAACCCCGAGGACCTCGGTTCGAATCCCAGCCAGGTAATAACTTTCTTCACTCAACACTAAACTCTACACACAAATAATCGAAATAAATTGGATGAATTAAAGAAAATAAAGAAAATAAAGAAAATAAAGAAAATAAAGAAAATAAAGAAAATAAAGAAAATTAATTGTACACTCGTGCTTGCGCACTATATATACCACATATAAACCATCTCTCTTGAACATCTACAATGGCCGGACCGCGTAAGACTCTGCTCGAACCCCGAGGACCTCGGTTCGAATCCCAGCCAGGTAATAACTTTCTTCACTCAACACTAAACTCTACACACAAATAATCGAAATAAATTGGATGAATTAAAGAAAATAAAGAAAATCAAGAAAATAAAGAAAATAAAGAAAATAAAGAAAATAAAGAAAATAAAGAAAATAAAGAAAATAAAGAAAATAAAGAAAATAAAGAAAATAAAGAAAATAAAGAAAATAAAGAAAATAAAGAAAATAAAGAAAATAAAGAAAATAAAGAAAATAAAGAAAATAAAGAAAATAAAGAAAATAAAGAAAATAAAGAAAATAAAGAAAATAAAGAAAATAAAGAAAATAAAGAAAATAAAGAAAATAAAGAAAATAAAGAAAATAAAGAAAATAAAGAAAATAAAGAAAATAAAGAAAATAAAGAAAATAAAGAAAATAAAGAAAATAAAGAAAATAAAGAAAATAAAGAAAATAAAGAAAATAAAGAAAATAAAGAAAATAAAGAAAATAAAGAAAATAAAGAAAATAAAGAAAATAAAGAAAATAAAGAAAATAAAGAAAATAAAGAAAATAAAGAAAATAAAGAAAATAAAGAAAATAAAGAAAATAAAGAAAATAAAGAAAATAATAAAATAAAGAAAATAAAGAAAATAAAGAAAATAAAGAAAATAAAGAAAATAAAGAAAATAAAGAAAATTAATTGTACACTCGTGCTTGCGCACTATATATACCACATATAAACCATCTCTCTTGAACATCTACAATGGCCGGACCGCGTAAGACTGCTCGAACCCCGAGGACCTCGGTTCGAATCCCAGCCAGGTAATAACTTTCTTCACTCAACACTAAACTCTACACACAAATAATCGAAATAAATTGGATGAATTAAAGAAAATAAAGAAAATAAAGAATATAAAGAAAATAGAGAAAATAAAGAAAATAAAGAAAATAAAGAAAATAAAGAAAATAAAGAAAATAAAGAAAATAAAGAAAATAAAGAAAATAAAGAAAATAAAGAAAATAAAGACAATAAAGAAAATAAAGAAAATAAAGAAAATAAAGAAAATAAAGAAAATAAAGAAAATAAAGAAAATAAAGAAAATAAAGAAAATAAAGAAAATAAAGAAAATAAAGAAAATAAAGAAAATAAAGAAAATAAAGAAAATAAAGAAAATAAAGAAAATAAAGAAAATAAAGAAAATAAAGAAAATAGAGAAAATAAAGAAAATAAAGAAAATAAAGAAAATAAAGAAAATAAAGAAAATACAGAAAATACAGAAAAATACAGAAAATAAAGAAAATAAAGAAAATAAAGAAAATAAAGAAAATAAAGAAAATAAAGAAAATAAAGAAAATAAAGAAAATAAAGAAAATATAGAAAATAAAGAAAATTAATTGTACACTCGTGTTTGCGCACTATATATACCACATATAAACCATCTCTCTTGAACATCTACAATGGCCAGACCGCGTAAGACTCTGCTCGAACCCCGAGGACCTCGGTTCGAATCCCAGCCAGGTAATAACTTTCTTCACTCAACACTAAACTCTACACACAAATAATCGAAATAAATTGGATGAATTAAAGAAAATAAAGAAAATAAAGAAAATAGAGAAAATAAAGAAAATAAAGAAATTAAAGAAAATTAATTGTACACTCGTGCTTGCGCACTATATATACCACATATAAACCATCTCTCTTGAACATCTACAATGGCCGGACCGCGTAAGACTCTGCTCGAACCCCGAGGACCTCGGTTCGAATCCCAGCCAGGTAATAACTTTCTTCACTCAACACTAAACTCTACACACAAATAATCGAAATAAATTGGATGAATTAAAGAAAATAAAGAAAATCAAGAAAATAAAGAAAATAAAGAAAATAAAGAAAATAAAGAAAATAAAGAAAATAAAGAAAATAAAGAAAATAAAGAAAATAAAGAAAATAAAGAAAATAAAGAAAATAAAGAAAATAAAGAAAATAAAGAAAATAAAGAAAATAAAGAAAATAAAGAAAATAAAGAAAATAAAGAAAATAAAGAAAATAAAGAAAATAAAGAAAATAAAGAAAATAAAGAAAATAAAGAAAATAAAGAAAATAAAGAAAATAAAGAAAATAAAGAAAATAAAGAAAATAAAGAAAATAAAGAAAATAAAGAAAATAAAGAAAATAAAGAAAATAAAGAAAATAAAGAAAATAAAGAAAATAAAGAAAATAAAGAAAATAAAGAAAATAAAGAAAATAAAGAAAATAAAGAAAATAAAGAAAATAAAGAAAATAAAGAAAATAAAGAAAATAAAGAAAATAAAGAAAATAAAGAAAATAAAGAAAATAAAGAAAATAAAGAAAATAAAGAAAATAAAGAAAATAAAGAAAATAAAGAAAATAAAGAAAATAAAGAAAATAAAGAAAATAAAGAAAATAAAGAAAATAAAGAAAATAAAGAAAATAAAGAAAATAAAGAAAATAAAGAAAATAAAGAAAATAAAGAAAATAAAGAAAATAAAGAAAATAAAGAAAATAAAGAAAATTAATTGTACACTCGTGCTTGCGCACTATATATACCACATATAAACCATCTCTCTTGAACATCTACAATGGCCGGACCGCGTAAGACTGCTCGAACCCCGAGGACCTCGGTTCGAATCCCAGCCAGGTAATAACTTTCTTCACTCAACACTAAACTCTACACACAAATAATCGAAATAAATTGGATGAATTAAAGAAAATAAAGAAAATAAAGAATATAAAGAAAATAGAGAAAATAAAGAAAATAAAGAAAATAAAGAAAATAAAGAAAATAAAGAAAATAAAGAAAATAAAGAAAATAAAGAAAATAAAGACAATAAAGAAAATAAAGAAAATAAAGAAAATAAAGAAAATACAGAAAATAAAGAAAATACAGAAAATAAAGAAAATAAAGAAAATAAAGAAAATAAAGAAAATAAAGAAAATAAAGAAAATAAAGAAAATAAAGAAAATAAAGAAAATAAAGAAAATAAAGAAAATAGAGAAAATAAAGAAAATAAAGAAAATAAAGAAAATAAAGAAAATAAAGAAAATAAAGAAAATAAAGAAAATACAGAAAATACAGAAAATACAGAAAATACAGAAAATACAGAAAATAAAGAAAATAAAGAAAATAAAGAAAATAAAGAAAATAAAGAAAATAAAGAAAATAAAGAAAATAATGAAAATAAAGAAAATTAATTGTACACTCGTGTTTGCGCACTATATATACCACATATAAACCATCTCTCTTGAACATCTACAATGGCCAGACCGCGTAAGACTCTGCTCGAACCCCGAGGACCTCGGTTCGAATCCCAGCCAGGTAATAACTTTCTTCACTCAACACTAAACTCTACACACAAATAATCGAAATAAATTGGATGAATTAAAGAAAATAAAGAAAATAAAGAAAATAGAGAAAATAAAGAAAATAAAGAAATTAAAGACAATTAATTGTACACTCGTGCTTGCGCACTATATATACCACATATAAACCATCTCTCTTGAACATCTACAATGGCCGGACCGCGTAAGACTCTGCTCGAACCCCGAGGACCTCGGTTCGAATCCCAGCCAGGTAATAACTTTCTTCACTCAACACTAAACTCTACACACAAATAATCGAAATAAATTGGATGAATTAAAGAAAATAAAGAAAATAAAGAAAATAAAGAAAATAAAGAAAATAAAGAAAATAAAGAAAATAAAGAAAATAAAGAAAATAAAGAAAATAAAGAAAATAAAGAAAATAAAGAAAATAAAGAAAATAAAGAAAATAAAGAAAATAAAGAAAATAAAGAAAATAAAGAAAATAAAGAAAATAAAGAAAATTAATTGTACACTCGTGCTTGCGCACTATATATACCACATATAAACCATCTCTCTTGAACATCTACAATGGCCGGACCGCGTAAGACTCTGCTCGAACCCCGAGGACCTCGGTTCGAATCCCAGCCAGGTAATAACTTTCTTCACTCAACACTAAACTCTACACACAAATAATCGAAATAAATTGGATGAATTAAAGAAAATAAAGAAAATCAAGAAAATAAAGAAAATAAAGAAAATAAAGAAAATAAAGAAAATAAAGAAAATAAAGAAAATAAAGAAAATAAAGAAAATAAAGAAAATAAAGAAAATAAAGAAAATAAAGAAAATAAAGAAAATAAAGAAAATAAAGAAAATTAATTGTACACTCGTGCTTGCGCACTATATATACCACATATAAACCATCTCTCTTGAACATCTACAATGGCCGGACCGCGTAAGACTCTGCTCGAACCCCGAGGACCTCGGTTCGAATCCCAGCCAGGTAATAACTTTCTTCACTCAACACTAAACTCTACACACAAATAATCGAAATAAATTGGATGAATTAAAGAAAATAAAGAAAATAAAGAAAATAAAGAAAATAAAGAAAATAAAGAAAATAAAGAAAATAAAGAAAATAAAGAAAATAAAGAAAATAGAGAAAATAAAGAAAATAAAGAAAATAAAGAAAATAAAGAAAATAAAGAAAATAAAGAAAATAAAGAAAATACAGAAAATACAGAAAATAAAGAAAATAAAGAAAATAAAGAAAATAAAGAAAATAAAGAAAATAAAGAAAATAAAGAAAATAAAGAAAATAAAGAAAATAAAGAAAATAAAGAAAATTAATTGTACACTCGTGCTTGCGCACTATATATACCACATATAAACCATCTCTCTTGAACATCTACAATGGCCGGACCGCGTAAGACTCTGCTCGAACCCCGAGGACCTCGGTTCGAATCCCAGCCAGGTAATAACTTTCTTCACTCAACACTAAACTCTACACACAAATAATCGAAATAAATTGGATGAATTAAAGAAAATAAAGAAAATAAAGAATATAAAGAAAATAGAGAAAATAAAGAAAATAAAGAAAATAAAGAAAATAAAGAAAATAAAGAAAATAAAGAAAATAAAGAAAATAAAGAAAATAAAGAAAACAAAGAAAACAAAGAAAATAAAGAAAATAAAGAAAATAAAGAAAATTAATTGTACACTCGTGCTTGCGCACTATATATACCACAAATAAACCATCTCTCTTGAACATAATTGAAACAACATTGAAAGAAAATAAAGAAAATAAAGAAAATAAAGAAAATAAAGAAAACAAAGAAAATTAATTGTACACTCGTGCTTGCGCACTATATATACCACATATAAACCATCTCTCTTGAACATCTACAATGGCCGGACCGCGTAAGACTCTGCTCGAACCCCGAGGACCTCGGTTCGAATCCCAGCCAGGTAATAACTTTCTTCACTCAACACTAAACTCTACACACAAATAATCGAAATAAATTGGATGAATTAAAGAAAATAAAGAAAATAAAGAAAATAAAGAAAATAAAGAAAATAAAGAAAATAAAGAAAATAAAGAAAATAAAGAAAATAAAGAAAATAAAGAAAATAAAGAAAATAAAGAAAATAAAGAAAATAAAGAAAATAAAGAAAATAAAGAAAATAAAGAAAATAAAGGAAATAAAGAAATAAAGAAAATAAAGAAAATAAAGAAAATAAAGAAAATAAAGAAAATAAAGAAAATAAAGAAAATAAAGAAAATAAAGAAAATAAAGAAAATAAAGAAAATAAAGAAAATAAAGAAAATAAAGAAAATAAAGAAAATAAAGAAAATAAAGAAAATAAAGAAAATAAAGAAAATAAAGAAAATAAAGAAAATAAAGAAAATAAAGAAAATAAAGAAAATAAAGAAAATAAAGAAAATAAAGAAAATAAAGAAAATAAAGAAAATGAAGAAATTAAAGAAAATTAATTGTACACTCGTGCTTGCGCACTATATATACCACATATAAACCATCTCTCTTGAACATCTACAATGGCCGGACCGCGTAAGACTCTGCTCGAACCCCGAGGACCTCGGTTCGAATCCCAGCCAGGTAATAACTTTCTTCACTCAACACTAAACTCTACACACAAATAATCGAAATAAATTGGATGAATTAAATAAAATAAAGAAAATAAAGAAAATAAAGAAAATAAAGAAAATAAAGAAAATAAATAAAATAAAGAAAATAAAGAAAATAAAGAAAATAAAGAAAATAAAGAAAATAAAGAAAATAAAGAAAATAAAGAAAATAAAGAAAATAAAGAAAATAAAGAAAATAAAGAAAATAAAGAAAATAAAGAAAATTAATTGTACACTCGTGCTTGCGCACTATATATACCACAAATAAACCATCTCTCTTGAACATAATTGAAACAACATTGAAAGAAAATAAAGAAAATAAAGAAAATAAAGAAAACAAAGAAAATTAATTGTACACTCGTGCTTGCGCACTATATATACCACATATATACCATCTCTCTTGAACATCTACAATGGCCGGACCGCGTAAGACTCTGCTCGAACCCCGAGGACCTCGGTTCGAATCCCAGCCAGGTAATAACTTTCTTCACTCAACACTAAACTCTACACACAAATAATCGAAATAAATTGGATGAATTAAAGAAAATAAAGAAAATAAAGAAAATAAAGAAAATAAAGAAAATAAAGAAAATAAAGAAAATAAAGAAAATAAAGAAAATAAAGAAAATAAAGAAAATAAAGAAAATAAAGAAAATAAAGAAAATAAAGAAAATAAAGAAAATAAAGAAAATAAAGAAAATAAAGAAAATAAAGAAAATAAAGAAAATAAAGAAAATAAAGAAAATAAAGAAAATAAAGAAAATTAATTGTACACTCGTGCTTGCGCACTATATATACCACAAATAAACCATCTCTCTTGAACATAATTGAAACAACATTGAAAGAAAATAAAGAAAATAAAGAAAATAAAGAAAACAAAGAAAATTAATTGTACACTCGTGCTTGCGCACTATATATACCACATATAAACCATCTCTCTTGAACATCTACAATGGCCGGACCGCGTAAAACTCTGCTCGAACCCCGAGGACCTCGGTTCGAATCCCAGCCAGGTAATAACTTTCTTCACTCAACACTAAACTCTACACACAAATAATCGAAATAAATTGGATGAATTAAAGAAAATAAAGAAAATAAAGAAAATAAAGAAAATAAAGAAAATAAAGAAAATAAAGAAAATAAAGAAAATAAAGAAAATAAAGAAAATAAAGAAAATAAAGAAAATAAAGAAAATAAAGAAAATAAAGAAAATAAAGAAAATAAAGAAAATAAAGAAAATAAAGAAAATAAAGAAAATGAAGAAAATAAAGAAAATAAAGAAAATTAATTGTACACTCGTGCTTGCGCACTATATATACCACAAATAAACCATCTCTCTTGAACATAATTGAAACAACATTGAAAGAAAATAAAGAAAATAAAGAAAATAAAGAAAATAAAGAAAACAAAGAAAATTAATTGTACACTCGTGCTTGCGCACTATATATACCACATATAAACCATCTCTCTTGAACATCTACAATGGCCGGACCGCGTAAGACTCTGCTCGAGCCCCGAGGACCTCGGTTCGAATCCCAGCCAGGTAATAACTTTCTTCACTCAACACTAAACTCTACACACAAATAATCGAAATAAATTGGATGAATTAAAGAAAATAAAGAAAATAAAGAATATAAAGAAAATAGAGAAAATAAAGAAAATAAAGAAAATAAAGAAAATAAAGAAAATAAAGAAAATAAAGAAAATAAAGAAAATAAAGAAAATAAAGAAAATCAAGAAAATAAAGAAAATAAAGAAAATAAAGAAAATTAAGAAAATTAAGAAAATTAAGAAAATTAAGAAAATTAAGAAAATTAAGAAAATTAAGAAAATAAAGAAAATAAAGAAAATAAAGAAAATAAAGAAAATAAAGAAAATAAAGAAAATAAAGAAAATAAAGAAAATAAAGAAAATAAAGAAAATAAAGAAAATAAAGAAAATAAAGAAAATAAAGAAAATAAAGAAAATAAAGAAAATAAAGAAAATAAAGAAAATAAAGAAAATAAAGAAAATAAAGAAAATAAAGAAAATAAAGAAATTAAAGAAAATTAATTGTACACTCGTGCTTGCGCACTATATATACCACATATAAACCATCTCTCTTGAACATCTACAATGGCCGGACCGCGTAAGACTCTGCTCGAACCCCGAGGACCTCGGTTCGAATCCCAGCCAGGTAATAACTTTCTTCACTCAACACTAAACTCTACACACAAATAATCGAAATAAATTGGATGAATTAAATAAAATAAAGAAAATAAAGAAAATAAAGAAAATAAAGAAAATAAAGAAAATAAAGAAAATAAAGAAAATAAAGAAAATAAAGAAAATAAAGAAAATAAAGAAAATAAAGAAAATAAAGAAAATAAAGAAAATAAAGAAAATAAAGAAAATAAAGAAAATAAAGAAAATAAAGAAAATAAAGAAAATAAAGAAAATAAAGAAAATAAAGAAAATAAAGAAAATTAATTGTACACTCGTGCTTGCGCACTATATATACCACAAATAAACCATCTCTCTTGAACATAATTGAAACAACATTGAAAGAAAATAAAGAAAATAAAGAAAATAAAGAAAACAAAGAAAATTAATTGTACACTCGTGCTTGCGCACTATATATACCACATATATACCATCTCTCTTGAACATCTACAATGGCCGGACCGCGTAAGACTCTGCTCGAACCCCGAGGACCTCGGTTCGAATCCCAGCCAGGTAATAACTTTCTTCACTCAACACTAAACTCTACACACAAATAATCGAAATAAATTGGATGAATTAAAGAAAATAAAGAAAATAAAGAAAATAAAGAAAATAAAGAAAATAAAGAAAATAAAGAAAATAAAGAAAATAAAGAAAATAAAGAAAATAAAGAAAATAAAGAAAATAAAGAAAATAAAGAAAATAAAGAAAATAAAGAAAATAAAGAAAATAAAGAAAATAAAGAAAATAAAGAAAATAAAGAAAATAAAGAAAATAAAGAAAATAAAGAAAATAAAGAAAATTAATTGTACACTCGTGCTTGCGCACTATATATACCACAAATAAACCATCTCTCTTGAACATAATTGAAACAACATTGAAAGAAAATAAAGAAAATAAAGAAAATAAAGAAAATAAAGAAAACAAAGAAAATTAATTGTACACTCGTGCTTGCGCACTATATATACCACATATAAACCATCTCTCTTGAACATCTACAATGGCCGGACCGCGTAAGACTCTGCTCGAACCCCGAGGACCTCTGTTCGAATCCCAGCCAGGTAATAACTTTCTTCACTCAACACTAAACTCTACACACAAATAATCGACATAAATTGGATGAATAAAGGAAAATATAGAAAATAAAGAAAATAAAGAAAATAAAGAAAATAAAGAAAATAAAGAAAATAAAGAAAATAAAGAAAATAAAGAAAATAAAGAAAATAAAGAAAATAAAGAAAATAAAGAAAATAAAGAAAATAAAGAAAATAAAGAAAATAAAGAAAATAAAGAAAATAAAGAAAATAAAGAAAATAAAGAAAATAAAGAAAATAAAGAAAATAAAGAAAATAAAGAAAATAAAGAAAATAAAGAAAATAAAGAAAATAAAGAAAATAAAGAAAATAAAGAAAATAAAGAAAATAAAGAAAATAAAGAAAATAAAGAAAATAAAGAAAATAAAGAAAATAAAGAAAATAAAGAAAATAAAGAAAATTAATTGTACACTCGTGCTTGCGCACTATATATACCACAAATAAACCATCTCTCTTGAACATAATTGAAACAACATTGAAAGAAAATAAAGAAAATAAAGAAAATAAAGAAAACAAAGAAAATTAATTGTACACTCGTGCTTGCGCACTATATATACCACATATAAACCATCTCTCTTGAACATCTACAATGGCCGGACCGCGTAAGACTCTGCTCGAACTCCGAGGACCTCGGTTCGAATCCCAGCCAGGTAATAACTTTCTTCCCTCAACACTAAACTCTACACACAAATAATCGAAATAAATTGGATGAATTAAATAAAATAAAGAAAATAAAGAAAATAAAGAAAATAAAGAAAATAAAGAAAATAAAGAAAATAAAGAAAATAAAGAAAATAAAGAAAATAAAGAAAATAAAGAAAATAAAGAAAATAAAGAAAATAAAGAAAATAAAGAAAATAAAGAAAATAAAGAAAATAAAGAAAATAAAGAAAATAAAGAAAATAAAGAAAATAAAGAAAATAAAGAAAATAAAGAAAATAAAGAAAATAAAGAAAATAAAGAAAATAAAGAAAATAAAGAAAATTAATTGTACACTCGTGCTTGCGCACTATATATACCACAAATAAACCATCTCTCTTGAACATAATTGAAACAACATTGAAAGAAAATAAAGAAAATAAAGAAAATAAAGAAAACAAAGAAAATTAATTGTACACTCGTGCTTGCGCACTATATATACCACATATAAACCATCTCTCTTGAACATCTACAATGGCCGGACCGCGTAAGACTCTGCTCGAACCCCGAGGACCTCGGTTCGAATCCCAGCCAGGTAATAACTTTCTTCACTCAACACTAAACTCTACACACAAATAATCGAAATAAATTGGATGAATTAAAGAAAATAAAGAAAATAAAGAAAATAAAGAAAATAAAGAAAATAAAGAAAATATAGAAAATAAAGAAAATAAAGAAAATAAAGAAAATAAAGAAAATAAAGAAAATAAAGAAAATAAAGAAAATAAAGAAAATAAAGAAAATAAAGAAAATAAAGAAAATAAAGAAAATTAATTGTACACTCGTGCTTGCGCACTATATATACCACAAATAAACCATCTCTCTTGAACATAATTGAAACAACATTGAAAGAAAATAAAGAAAATAAAGAAAATAAAGAAAACAAAGAAAATTAATTGTACACTCGTGCTTGCGCACTATATATACCACATATAAACCATCTCTCTTGAACATCTACAATGGCCGGACCGCGTAAGACTCTGCTCGAACCCCGAGGACCTCGGTTCGAATCCCAGCCAGGTAATAACTTTCTTCACTCAACACTAAACTCTACACACAAATAATCGAAATAAATTGGATGAATTAAAGAAAATAAAGAAAATAAAGAAAATAAAGAAAATAAAGAAAATAAAGAAAATAAAGAAAATAAAGAAAATAAAGAAAATAAAGAAAATAAAGAAAATAAAGAAAATAAAGAAAATAAAGAAAATAAAGAAAATTAAGAAAATTAAGAAAATTAAGAAAATTAAGAAAATTAAGAAAATTAAGAAAATTAAGAAAATTAAGAAAATTAAGAAAATTAAGAAAATTAAGAAAATTAAGAAAATTAAGAAAATTAAGAAAATAAAGAAAATAAAGAAAATAAAGAAAATAAAGAAAATAAAGAAAATAAAGAAAATAAAGAAAATAAAGAAAATAAAGAAAATAAAGAAAATAAAGAAAATAAAGAAAATAAAGAAAATAAAGAAAATAAAGAAAATAAAGAAAATAAAGAAAATAAAGAAAATAAAGAAAATAAAGAAAATAAAGAAAATAAAGAAAATAAAGAAAATAAAGAAAATAAAGAAAATAAAGAAAATAAAGAAAATAAAGAAAATAAAGAAAATAAAGAAAATAAAGAAAATAAAGAAAATAAAGAAAATAAAGAAAATAAAGAAAATAAAGAAAATAAAGAAAATAAAGAAAATAAAGAAAATAAAGAAAATAAAGAAAATAAAGAAAATAAAGAAAATAAAGAAAATAAAGAAAATAAAGAAAATAAAGAAAATAAAGAAAATAAAGAAAATAAAGAAAATAAAGAAAATAAAGAAAATAAAGAAAATAAAGAAAATAAAGAAAATAAAGAAAATAAAGAAAATAAAGAAAATAAAGAAAATAAAGAAAATAAAGAAAATAAAGAAAATAAAGAAAATAAAGAAAATAAAGAAAATAAAGAAAATAAAGAAAATAAAGAAAATATAGAAAATAAAGAAAATAAAGAAAATAAAGAAAATAAAGAAAATAAAGAAAATTAATTGTACACTCGTGCTTGCGCACTATATATACCACAAATAAACCATCTCTCTTGAACATAATTGAAACAACATTGAAAGAAAATAAAGAAAATAAAGAAAATAAAGAAAATAAAGAAAACAAAGAAAATTAATTGTACACTCGTGCTTGCGCACTATATATACCACATATAAACCATCTCTCTTGAACATCTACAATGGCCGGACCGCGTAAGACTCTGCTCGAACTCCGAGGACCTCGGTTCGAATCTCAGCCAGGTAATAACTTTCTTCCCTCAACACTAAACTCTACACACAAATAATCGAAATAAATTGGATGAATTAAAGAAAATAAAGAAAATAAAGAAAATAAAGAAAATAAAGAAAATAAAGAAAATAAAGAAAATAAAGAAAATAAAGAAAATAAAGAAAATAAAGAAAATAAAGAAAATAAAGAAAATAAAGAAAATAAAGAAAATAAAGAAAATAAAGAAAATAAAGAAAATAAAGAAAATAAAGAAAATAAAGAAAATAAAGAAAATAAAGAAAATAAAGAAAATAAAGAAAATAAAGAAAATAAAGAAAATAAAGAAAATAAAGAAAATAAAGAAAATAAAGAAAATAAAGAAAATAAAGAAAATAAAGAAAATAAAGAAAATAAAGAAAATAAAGAAAATAAAGAAAATAAAGAAAATAAAGAAAATAAAGAAAATAAAGAAAATAAAGAAAATAAAGAAAATAAAGAAAATAAAGAAAATATAGAAAATATAGAAAATAAAGAAAATTAATTGTACACTCGTGCTTGCGCACTATATATACCACATATAAACCATCTCTCTTGAACATCTACAATGGCCGGACCGCGTAAGACTCTGCTCGAACCCCGAGGACCTCGGTTCGAATCCCAGCCAGGTAATAACTTTCTTCACTCAACACTAAACTCTACACACAAATAATCGAAATAAATTGGATGAATTAAAGAAGATAAAGAAAATAAAGAAAATAAAGAAAACAAAAAAGAAAATAAAGAAAATAAAGAAAATAAAGAAAATAAAGAAAATAAAGAAAATAAAGAAAATAAAGAAAATAAAGAAAATAAAGAAAATAAAGAAAATAAAGAAAATAAAGAAAATAAAGAAAATAAAGAAAATAAAGAAAATAAAGAAAATAAAGAAAATAAAGAAAATAAAGAAAATAAAGAAAATAAAGAAAATAAAGAAAATTAATTGTACACTCGTGCTTGCGCACTATATATACCACAAATAAACCATCTCTCTTGAACATAATTGAAACAACATTGAAAGAAAATAAAGAAAATAAAGAAAATAAAGAAAATAAAGAAAACAAAGAAAATTAATTGTACACTCGTGCTTGCGCACTATATATACCACATATAAACCATCTCTCTTGAACATCTACAATGGCCGGACCGCGTAAGACTCTGCTCGAACTCCGAGGACCTCGGTTCGAATCCCAGCCAGGTAATAACTTTCTTCACTCAACACTAAACTCTACACACAAATAATCGAAATAAATTGGATGAATTAAAGAAAATAAAGAAAATAAAGAAAATAAAGAAAATAAAGAAAATAAAGAAAATAAAGAAAATAAAGAAAATAAAGAAAATAAAGAAAATAAAGAAAATAAAGAAAATAAAGAAAATAAAGAAAATAAAGAAAATAAAGAAAATAAAGAAAATAAAGAAAATAAAGAAAATAAAGAAAATAAAGAAAATAAAGAAAATAAAGAAAATAAAGAAAATAAAGAAAATAAAGAAAATAAAGAAAATAAAGAAAATAAAGAAAATAAAGAAAATAAAGAAAATAAAGAAAATAAAGAAAATAAAGAAAATAAAGAAAATAAAGAAAATAAAGAAAATAAAGAAAATAAAGAAAATAAAGAAAATAAAGAAAATAAAGAAAATAAAGAAAATAAAGAAAATAAAGAAAATAAAGAAAATAAAGAAAATAAAGAAAATAAAGAAAATAAAGAAAATAAAGAAAATAAAGAAAATAAAGAAAATAAAGAAAATAAAGAAAATAAAGAAAATAAAGAAAATAAAGAAAATAAAGAAAATAAAGAAAATAAAGAAAATAAAGAAAATAAAGAAAATAAAGAAAATAAAGAAAATAAAGAAAATAAAGAAAATAAAGAAAATAAAGAAAATAAAGAAAATAAAGAAAATAAAGAAAATAAAGAAAATAAAGAAAATATAGAAAATATAGAAAATAAAGAAAATTAATTGTACACTCGTGCTTGCGCACTATATATACCACATATAAACCATCTCTCTTGAACATCTACAATGGCCGGACCGCGTAAGACTCTGCTCGAACCCCGAGGACCTCGGTTCGAATCCCAGCCAGGTAATAACTTTCTTCACTCAACACTAAACTCTACACACAAATAATCGAAATAAATTGGATGAATTAAAGAAGATAAAGAAAATAAAGAAAATAAAGAAAACAAAAAAGAAAATAAAGAAAATAAAGAAAATAAAGAAAATAAAGAAAATAAAGAAAATAAAGAAAATAAAGAAAATAAAGAAAATAAAGAAAATAAAGAAAATAAAGAAAATAAAGAAAATAAAGAAAATAAAGAAAATAAAGAAAATAAAGAAAATAAAGAAAATAAAGAAAATAAAGAAAATAAAGAAAATAAAGAAAATAAAGAAAATAAAGAAAATTAATTGTACACTCGTGCTTGCGCACTATATATACCACAAATAAACCATCTCTCTTGAACATAATTGAAACAACATTGAAAGAAAATAAAGAAAATAAAGAAAATAAAGAAAATAAAGAAAACAAAGAAAATTAATTGTACACTCGTGATTGCGCACTATATATACCACATATAAACCATCTCTCTTGAACATCTACAATGGCCGGACCGCGTAAGACTCTGCTCGAACTCCGAGGACCTCGGTTCGAATCCCAGCCAGGTAATAACTTTCTTCACTCAACACTAAACTCTACACACAAATAATCGAAATAAATTGGATGAATTAAAGAAAATAAAGAAAATAAAGAAAATAAAGAAAATAAAGAAAATAAAGAAAATAAAGAAAATAAAGAAAATAAAGAAAATAAAGAAAATAAAGAAAATAAAGAAAATAAAGAAAATAAAGAAAATAAAGAAAATAAAGAAAATAAAGAAAATAAAGAAAATAAAGAAAATAAAGAAAATAAAGAAAATAAAGAAAATAAAGAAAATAAAGAAAATAAAGAAAATAAAGAAAATAAAGAAAATAAAGAAAATAAAGAAAATAAAGAAAATAAAGAAAATAAAGAAAATAAAGAAAATAAAGAAAATAAAGAAAATAAAGAAAATAAAGAAAATAAAGAAAATAAAGAAAATAAAGAAAATAAAGAAAATAAAGAAAATAAAGAAAATAAAGAAAATAAAGAAAATAAAGAAAATAAAGAAAATAAAGAAAATAAAGAAAATAAAGAAAATAAAGAAAATTAATTGTACACTCGTGCTTGCGCACTATATATACCACATATAAACCATCTCTCTTGAACATCTACAATGGCCGGACCGCGTAAGACTCTGCTCGAACCCCGAGGACCTCGGTTCGAATCCCAGCCAGGTAATAACTTTCTTCACTCAACACTAAACTCTACACACAAATAATCGAAATAAATTGGATGAATTAAAGAAGATAAAGAAAATAAAGAAAATAAAGAAAATAAAGAAAATAAAGAAAATAAAGAAAATAAAGAAAATAAAGAAAATAAAGAAAATAAAGAAAATAAAGAAAATAAAGAAAATAAAGAAAATAAAGAAAATAAAGAAAATAAAGAAAATAAAGAAAATAAAGAAAATAAAGAAAATAAAGAAAATTAATTGTACACTCGTGCTTGCGCACTATATATACCACAAATAAACCATCTCTCTTGAACATAATTGAAACAACATTGAAAGAAAATAAAGAAAATAAAGAAAATAAAGAAAATAAAGAAAATAAAGAAAACAAAGAAAATTAATTGTACACTCGTGATTGCGCACTATATATACCACATATAAACCATCTCTCTTGAACATCTACAATGGCCGGACCGCGTAAGACTCTGCTCGAACTCCGAGGACCTCGGTTCGAATCCCAGCCAGGTAATAACTTTCTTCACTCAACACTAAACTCTACACACAAATAATCGAAATAAATTGGATGAATTAAAGAAAATAAAGAAAATAAAGAAAATAAAGAAAATAAAGAAAATAAAGAAAATAAAGAAAATAAAGAAAATAAAGAAAATAAAGAAAATAAAGAAAATAAAGAAAATAAAGAAAATAAAGAAAATAAAGAAAATAAAGAAAATAAAGAAAATAAAGAAAATAAAGAAAATAAAGAAAATAAAGAAAATAAAGAAAATAAAGAAAATAAAGAAAATAAAGAAAATAAAGAAAATAAAGAAAATAAAGAAAATAAAGAAAATAAAGAAAATAAAGAAAATAAAGAAAATAAAGAAAATAAAGAAAATAAAGAAAATAAAGAAAATAAAGAAAATAAAGAAAATAAAGAAAATAAAGAAAATAAAGAAAATAAAGAAAATTAATTGTACACTCGTGCTTGCGCACTATATATACCACATATAAACCATCTCTCTTGAACATCTACAATGGCCGGACCGCGTAAGACTCTGCTCGAACCCCGAGGACCTCGGTTCGAATCCCAGCCAGGTAATAACTTTCTTCACTCAACACTAAACTCTACACACAAATAATCGAAATAAATTGGATGAATTAAAGAAGATAAAGAAAATAAAGAAAATAAAGAAAATAAAGAAAATAAAGAAAATAAAGAAAATAAAGAAAATAAAGAAAATAAAGAAAATAAAGAAAATAAAGAAAATAAAGAAAATAAAGAAAATAAAGAAAATAAAGAAAATAAAGAAAATAAAGAAAATAATGAAAATAAAGAAAATAAAGAAAATAAAGAAAATAAAGAAAATAAAGAAAATAAAGAAAATAAAGAAAATAAAGAAAATAAAGAAAATAAAGAAAATAAAGAAAATAAAGAAAATAAAGAAAATAAAGAAAATAAAGAAAATAAAGAAAATAAAGAAAATAAAGAAAATAAAGAAAATAAAGAAAATAAAGAAAATAAAGAAAATAAAGAAAATATAGAAAATTAATTGTACACTCGTGCTTGCGCACTATATATACCACAAATAAACCATCTCTCTTGAACATAATTGAAACAACATTGAAAGAAAATAAAGAAAATAAAGAAAATAAAGAAAACAAAGAAAATTAATTGTACACTCGTGCTTGCGCACTATATATACCACATATAAACCATCTCTCTTGAACATCTACAATGGCCGGACCGCGTAAGACTCTGCTCGAACTCCGAGGACCTCGGTTCGAATCCCAGCCAGGTAATAACTTTCTTCACTCAACACTAAACTCTACACACAAATAATCGAAATAAATTGGATGAATTAAAGAAAATAAAGAAAATAAAGAAAATAAAGAGAATAAAGAAAATAAAGAAAATAAAGAAAATAAAGAAAATAAAGAAAATAGAGAAAATAAAGAAAATAAAGAAAATAAAGAAAATAAAGAAAATAAAGAAAATAAAGAAAATAAAGAAAATAAAGAAAATAAAGAAAATAAAGAAAATAAAGAAAATAAAGAAAATAAAGAAAATAAAGAAAATAAAGAAAATAAAGAAAATAAAGAAAATAAAGAAAATAAAGAAAATAAAGAAAATAAAGAAAATAAAGAAAATAAAGAAAATAAAGAAAATAAAGAAAATAAAGAAAATAAAGAAAATAAAGAAAATAAAGAAAATAAAGAAAATAAAGAAAATAAAGAAAATAAAGAAAATAAAGAAAATAAAGAAAATAAAGAAAATAAAGAAAATAAAGAAAATTAATTGTACACTCGTGCTTGCGCACTATATATACCACATATAAACCATCTCTCTTGAACATCTACAATGGCCGGACCGCGTAAGACTCTGCTCGAACCCCGAGGACCTCGGTTCGAATCCCAGCCAGGTAATAACTTTCTTCACTCAACACTAAACTCTACACACAAATAATCGAAATAAATTGGATGAATTAAAGAAGATAAAGAAAATAAAGAAAATAAAGAAAATAAAGAAAATAAAGAAAATAAAGAAAATAAAGAAAATAAAGAAAATAAAGAAAATAAAGAAAATAAAGAAAATAATGAAAATAAAGAAAATAAAGAAAATAAAGAAAATATAGAAAATAAAGAAAATAAAGAAAATAAAGAAAATAAAGAAAATAAAGAAAATAAAGAAAATAAAGAAAATAAAGAAAATAAAGAAAATAAAGAAAATAAAGAAAATAAAGAAAATAAAGAAAATAAAGAAAATAAAGAAAATAAAGAAAATAAAGAAAATAAAGAAAATAAAGAAAATAAAGAAAATAAAGAAAATAAAGAAAATTAATTGTACACTCGTGCTTGCGCACTATATATACCACATATAAACCATCTCTCTTGAACATCTACAATGGCCGGACCGCGTAAGACTCTGCTCGAACCCCGAGGACCTCGGTTCGAATCCCAGCCAGGTAATAACTTTCTTCACTCAACACTAAACTCTACACACAAATAATCGAAATAAATTGGATGAATTAAAGAAGATAAAGAATATAAAGAAAATAAAGAAAATAAAGAAAATAAAGAAAATAAAGAAAATAAAGAAAATAAAGAAAATAAAGAAAATAAAGAAAATAAAGAAAATAAAGAAAATAAAGAAAATAAAGAAAATAAAGAAAATAAAGAAAATAAAGAAAATAATGAAAATAAAGAAAATAAAGAAAATAAAGAAAATAAAGAAAATAAAGAAAATAAAGAAAATAAAGAAAATAAAGAAAATAAAGAAAATAAAGAAAATAAAGAAAATAAAGAAAATAAAGAAAATAAAGAAAATAAAGAAAATAAAGAAAATAAAGAAAATAAAGAAAATAAAGAAAATTAATTGTACACTCGTGCTTGCGCACTATATATACCACATATAAACCATCTCTCTTGAACATCTACAATGGCCGGACCGCGTAAGACTCTGCTCGAACCCCGAGGACCTCGGTTCGAATCCCAGCCAGGTAATAACTTTCTTCACTCAACACTAAACTCTACACACAAATAATCGAAATAAATTGGATGAATTAAAGAAGATAAAGAAAATAAAGAATATAAAGAAAATAGAGAAAATAAAGAAAATAAAGAAAATAAAGAAAATAAAGAAAATAAAGAAAATAAAGAAAATAAAGAAAATAAAGAAAATAAAGAAAATAAAGAAAATAAAGAAAATAAAGAAAATAAAGAAAATAAAGAAAATAAAGAAAATAAAGAAAATAAAGAAAATAAAGAAAATAAAGAAAATAAAGAAAATTAATTGTACACTCGTGCTTGCGCACTATATATACCACAAATAAACCATCTCTCTTGAACATAATTGAAACAACATTGAAAGAAAATAAAGAAAATAAAGAAAATATAGAAAACAAAGAAAATTAATTGTACACTCGTGCTTGCGCACTATATATACCACATATAAACCATCTCTCTTGAACATCTACAATGGCCGGACCGCGTAAGACTCTGCTCGAACCCCGAGGACCTCGGTTCGAATCCCAGCCAGGTAATAACTTTCTTCACTCAACACTAAACTCTACACACAAATAATCGAAATAAATTGGATGAATTAAACAAAATAAAGAAAATAAAGAAAATAAAGAAAATAAAGAAAATAAAGAAAATAAAGAAAATAAAGAAAATAAAGAAAATAAAGAAAATAAAGAAAATAAAGAAAATAAAGAAAATAAAGAAAATAAAGAAAATAAAGAAAATAAAGAAATTAAAGAAAATTAATTGTACACTCGTGCTTGCGCACTATATATACCACATATAAACCATCTCTCTTGAACATCTACAATGGCCGGACCGCGTAAGACTCTGCTCGAACCCCGAGGACCTCGGTTCGAATCCCAGCCAGGTAATAACTTTCTTCACTCAACACTAAACTCTACACACAAATAATCGAAATAAATTGGATGAATTAAAGAAAATAAAGAAAATAAAGAAAATAAAGAAAATAAAGAAAATAAAGAAAATAAAGAAAATAAAGAAAATAAAGAAAATAAAGAAAATAAAGAAAATAAAGAAAATAAAGAAAATAAAGAAAATAAAGAAAATAAAGAAAATAAAGAAAATAAAGAAAATAAAGAAAATAAAGAAAATAAAGAAAATAAAGAAAATAAAGAAAATAAAGAAAATAAAGAAAATAAAGAAAATAAAGAAAATAAAGAAAATTAATTGTACACTCGTGCTTGCGCACTATATATACCACAAATAAACCATCTCTCTTGAACATAATTGAAACAACATTGAAAGAAAATAAAGAAAATAAAGAAAATAAAGAAAACAAAGAAAATTAATTGTACACTCGTGCTTGCGCACTATATATACCACATATAAACCATCTCTCTTGAACATCTACAATGGCCGGACCGCGTAAGACTCTGCTCGAACCCCGAGGACCTCGGTTCGAATCCCAGCCAGGTAATAACTTTCTTCACTCAACACTAAACTCTACACACAAATAATCGAAATAAATTGGATGAATTAAAGAAAATAAAGAAAATAAAGAATATAAAGAAAATAGAGAAAATAAAGAAAATAAAGAAAATAAAGAAAATAAAGAAAATAAAGAAAATAAAGAAAATAAAGAAAATAAAGAAAATAAAGAAAATAAAGAAAATAAAGAAAATTAAGAAAATTAAGAAAATTAAGAAAATTAAGAAAATTAAGAAAATTAAGAAAATTAAGAAAATAAAGAAAATAAAGAAAATAAAGAAAATAAAGAAAATAAAGAAAATAAAGAAAATAAAGAAAATAAAGAAAATAAAGAAAATAAAGAAAATAAAGAAAATAAAGAAAATAAAGAAAATAAAGAAAATAAAGAAAATAAAGAAAATAAAGAAAATAAAGAAAATAAAGAAAATAAAGAAAATAAAGAAAATAAAGAAAATAAAGAAAATAAAGAAAATAAAGAAAATAAAGAAAATAAAGAAAATAAAGAAAATAAAGAAAATAAAGAAAATAAAGAAAATAAAGAAAATAAAGAAAATAAAGAAAATAAAGAAAATAAAGAAAATAAAGAAAATAAAGAAAATAAAGAAAATAAAGAAAATAAAGAAAATAAAGAAAATAAAGAAAATAAAGAAAATAAAGAAAATAAAGAAAATAAAGAAAATAAAGAAAATAAAGAAAATAAAGAAAATAAAGAAAATAAAGAAAATAAAGAAAATAAAGAAAATAAAGAAAATATAGAAAATAAAGAAAATAAAGAAAATAAAGAAAATAAAGAAAATAAAGAAAATAAAGAAAATAAAGAAAATAAAGAAAATAAAGAAAATAAAGAAAATAAAGAAAATAAAGAAAATAAAGAAAATAAAGAAAATAAAGAAAATAAAGAAAATAAAGAAAATAAAGAAAATAAAGAAAATAAAGAAAATAAAGAAAATAAAGAAAATAAAGAAAATAAAGAAAATAAAGAAAATAAATAAAATAAAGAAAATAAAGAAAATAAAGAAAATAAAGAAAATAAAGAAAATAAAGAAAATAAAGAAAATAAAGAAAATAAAGAAAATAAAGAAAATAAAGAAAATAAAGAAAATAAAGAAAATAAAGAAAATAAAGAAAATAAAGAAAATAAAGAAAATAAAGAAAATAAAGAAAATAAAGAAAATAAAGAAAATAAAGAAAATAAAGAAAATAAAGAAAATAAAGAAAATAAAGAAAATAAAGAAAATAAAGAAAATAAAGAAAATAAAGAAAATAAAGAAAATAAAGAAAATAAAGAAAATAAAGAAAATAAAGAAAATAAAGAAAATAAAGAAAATAAAGAAAATAAAGAAAATAAAGAAAATAAAGAAAATAAAGAAAATAAAGAAAATAAAGAAAATAAAGAAAATAAAGAAAATAAAGAAAATAAAGAAAATAAAGAAAATAAAGAAAATAAAGAAAATAAAGAAAATAAAGAAAATAAAGAAAATAAAGAAAATAAAGAAAATAAAGAAAATAAAGAAAATAAAGAAAATAAAGAAAATAAAGAAAATAAAGAAAATAAAGAAAATAAAGAAAATAAAGAAAATAAAGAAAATAAAGAAAATAAAGAAAATAAAGAAAATAAAGAAAATAAAGAAAATAAAGAAAATAAAGAAAATAAAGAAAATAAAGAAAATAAAGAAAATAAAGAAAATAAAGAAAATAAAGAAAATTAATTGTACACTCGTGCTTGCACACTATATATACCACAAATAAACCATCTCTCTTGAACATAATTGAAACAACATTGAAAGAAAATAAAGAAAATAAAGAAAATAAAGAAAATAAAGAAAACAAAGAAAATTAATTGTACACTCGTGCTTGCGCACTATATATACCACATATAAACCATCTCTCTTGAACATCTACAATGGCCGGACCGCGTAAGACTCTGCTCGAACCCCGAGGACCTCGGTTCGAATCCCAGCCAGGTAATAACTTTCTTCACTCAACACTAAACTCTACACACAAATAATCGAAATAAATTGGATGAATTAAAGAAAATAAAGAAAATAAAGAATATAAAGAAAATAGAGAAAATAAAGAAAATAAAGAAAATAAAGAAAATAAAGAAAATAAAGAAAATAAAGGAAATAAAGAAAATAAAGAAAATAAAGAAAATAAAGAAAATAAAGAAAATAAAGAAAATAAAGAAAATAAAGAAAATAAAGAAAATAAAGAAAATAAAGAAAATAAAGAAAATAAAGAAAATAAAGAAAATAAAGAAAATAAAGAAAATAAAGAAAATAAAGAAAATAAAGAAAATAAAGAAAATAAAGAAAATAAAGAAAATAAAGAAAATAAAGAAAATAAAGAAAATAAAGAAAATAAAGAAAATAAAGAAAATAAAGAAAATAAAGAAAATAAAGAAAATAAATAAAATAAAGAAAATAAAGAAAATAAAGAAAATAAAGAAAATAAAGAAAATAAAGAAAATAAAGAAAATAAAGAAAATAAAGAAAATAAAGAAAATAAAGAAAATAAAGAAAATAAAGAAAATAAAGAAAATAAAGAAAATTAATTGTACACTCGTGCTTGCGCACTATATATACCACAAATAAACCATCTCTCTTGAACATAATTGAAACAACATTGAAAGAAAATAAAGAAAATAAAGAAAATAAAGAAAATAAAGAAAACAAAGAAAATTAATTGTACACTCGTGCTTGCGCACTATATATACCACATATAAACCATCTCTCTTGAACATCTACAATGGCCGGACCGCGTAAGACTCTGCTCGAACCCCGAGGACCTCGGTTCGAATCCCAGCCAGGTAATAACTTTCTTCACTCAACACTAAACTCTACACACAAATAATCGAAATAAATTGGATGAATTAAAGAAAATAAAGAAAATAAAGAATATAAAGAAAATAGAGAAAATAAAGAAAATAAAGAAAATAAAGAAAATAAAGAAAATAAAGAAAATAAAGAAAATAAAGAAAATAAAGAAAATAAAGAAAATAAAGAAAATTAAGAAAATAAAGAAATTAAAGAAAATTAATTGTACACTCGTGCTTGCGCACTATATATACCACAAATAAACCATCTCTCTTGAACATAATTGAAACAACATTGAAAGAAAATAAAGAAAATAAAGAAAATAAAGAAAACAAAGAAAATTAATTGTACACTCGTGCTTGCGCACTATATATACCACATATAAACCATCTCTCTTGAACATCTACAATGGCCGGACCGCGTAAGACTCTGCTCGAACCCCGAGGACCTCGGTTCGAATCCCAGCCAGGTAATAACTTTCTTCACTCAACACTAAACTCTACACACAAATAATCGAAATAAATTGGATGAATTAAATAAAATAAAGAAAATAAAGAAAATAAAGAAAATAAAGAAAATAAAGAAAATAAAGAAAATAAAGAAAATAAAGAAAATAAAGAAAATAAAGAAAATAAAGAAAATAAAGAAAATAAAGAAAATAAAGAAAATAAAGAAAATAAAGAAAATAAAGAAAATAAAGAAAATAAAGAAAATAAAGAAAATAAAGAAAATAAAGAAAATAAAGAAAATAAAGAAAATAAAGAAAATAAAGAAAATAAAGAAAATAAAGAAAATAAAGAAAATAAAGAAAATAAAGAAAATTAATTGTACACTCGTGCTTGCGCACTATATATACCACAAATAAACCATCTCTCTTGAACATAATTGAAACAACATTGAAAGAAAATAAAGAAAATAAAGAAAATAAAGAAAACAAAGAAAATTAATTGTACACTTGTGCTTGCGCACTATATATACCACATATAAACCATCTCTCTTGAACATCTACAATGGCCGGACCGCGTAAGACTCTGCTCGAACCCCGAGGACCTCGGTTCGAATCCCAGCCAGGTAATAACTTTCTTCACTCAACACTAAACTCTACACACAAATAATCGAAATAAATTGGATGAATTAAAGAAAATAAAGAAAATAAAGAAAATAAAGAAAATAAAGAAAATAAAGAAAATAAAGAAAATAAAGAAAATAAAGAAAATAAAGAAAATAAAGAAAATAAAGAAAATAAAGAAAATAAAGAAAATAAAGAAAATAAAGAAAATAAAGAAAATAAAGAAAATAAAGAAAATAAAGAAAATAAAGAAAATTAATTGTACACTCGTGCTTGCGCACTATATATACCACAAATAAACCATCTCTCTTGAACATAATTGAAACAACATTGAAAGAAAATAAAGAAAATAAAGAAAATAAAGAAAACAAAGAAAATTAATTGTACACTCGTGCTTGCGCACTATATATACCACATATAAACCATCTCTCTTGAACATCTACAATGGCCGGACCGCGTAAGACTCTGCTCGAACCCCGAGGACCTCGGTTCGAATCCCAGCCAGGTAATAACTTTCTTCACTCAACACTAAACTCTACACACAAATAATCGAAATAAATTGGATGAATTAAAGAAAATAAAGAAAATAAAGAAAATAAAGAAAATAAAGAAAATAAAGAAAATAAAGAAAATAAAGAAAATAAAGAAAATTAAGAAAATTAAGAAAATTAAGAAAATTAAGAAAATTAAGAAAATTAAGAAAATTAAGAAAATTAAGAAAATTAAGAAAATAAAGAAAATAAAGAAAATAAAGAAAATAAAGAAAATAAAGAAAATAAAGAAAATAAAGAAAATAAAGAAAATAAAGAAAATAAAGAAAATAAAGAAAATAAAGAAAATAAAGAAAATAAAGAAAATAAAGAAAATAAAGAAAATAAAGAAAATAAAGAAAATAAAGAAAATAAAGAAAATAAAGAAAATAAAGAAAATAAAGAAAATAAAGAAAATAAAGAAAATAAAGAAAATAAAGAAAATAAAGAAAATAAAGAAAATAAAGAAAATAAAGAAAATAAAGAAAATAAAGAAAATAAAGAAAATAAAGAAAATAAAGAAAATAAAGAAAATAAAGAAAATAAAGAAAATAAAGAAAATAAAGAAAATAAAGAAAATAAAGAAAATAAAGAAAATAAAGAAAATAAAGAAAATAAAGAAAATAAAGAAAATAAAGAAAATAAAGAAAATAAAGAAAATAAAGAAAATAAAGAAAATAAAGAAAATAAAGAAAATAAAGAAAATAAAGAAAATAAAGAAAATAAAGAAAATAAAGAAAATAAAGAAAATAAAGAAAATAAAGAAAATAAATAAAATAAAGAAAATAAAGAAAATAAAGAAAATAAAGAAAATAAAGAAAATAAAGAAAATAAAGAAAATAAAGAAAATAAAGAAAATAAAGAAAATAAAGAAAATAAAGAAAATAAAGAAAATAAAGAAAATAAAGAAAATAAAGAAAATTAATTGTACACTCGTGCTTGCGCACTATATATACCACAAATAAACCATCTCTCTTGAACATAATTGAAACAACATTGAAAGAAAATAAAGAAAATAAAGAAAATAAAGAAAATAAAGAAAACAAAGAAAATTAATTGTACACTCGTGCTTGCGCACTATATATACCACATATAAACCATCTCTCTTGAACATCTACAATGGCCGGACCGCGTAAGACTCTGCTCGAACCCCGAGGACCTCGGTTCGAATCCCAGCCAGGTAATAACTTTCTTCACTCAACACTAAACTCTACACACAAATAATCGAAATAAATTGGATGAATTAAAGAAAATAAAGAAAATAAAGAATATAAAGAAAATAGAGAAAATAAAGAAAATAAAGAAAATAAAGAAAATAAAGAAAATAAAGAAAATAAAGAAAATAAAGAAAATAAAGAAAATAAAGAAAATAAAGAAAATTAAGAAAATAAAGAAATTAAAGAAAATTAATTGTACACTCGTGCTTGCGCACTATATATACCACAAATAAACCATCTCTCTTGAACATAATTGAAACAACATTGAAAGAAAATAAAGAAAATAAAGAAAATAAAGAAAACAAAGAAAATTAATTGTACACTCGTGCTTGCGCACTATATATACCACATATAAACCATCTCTCTTGAACATCTACAATGGCCGGACCGCGTAAGACTCTGCTCGAACCCCGAGGACCTCGGTTCGAATCCCAGCCAGGTAATAACTTTCTTCACTCAACACTAAACTCTACACACAAATAATCGAAATAAATTGGATGAATTAAATAAAATAAAGAAAATAAAGAAAATAAAGAAAATAAAGAAAATAAAGAAAATAAAGAAAATAAAGAAAATAAAGAAAATAAAGAAAATAAAGAAAATAAAGAAAATAAAGAAAATAAAGAAAATAAAGAAAATAAAGAAAATAAAGAAAATAAAGAAAATAAAGAAAATAAAGAAAATAAAGAAAATAAAGAAAATAAAGAAAACAAAGAAAATTAATTGTACACTCGTGCTTGCGCACTATATATACCACATATAAACCATCTCTCTTGAACATCTACAATGGCCGGACCGCGTAAGACTCTGCTCGAACCCCGAGGACCTCGGTTCGAATCCCAGCCAGGTAATAACTTTCTTCACTCAACACTAAACTCTACACACAAATAATCGAAATAAATTGGATGAATTAAAGAAAATAAAGAAAATAAAGAATATAAAGAAAATAGAGAAAATAAAGAAAATAAAGAAAATAAAGAAAATAAAGAAAATAAAGAAAATAAAGAAAATAAAGAAAATAAAGAAAATAAAGAAAATAAAGAAAATAAAGAAAATAAAGAAAATAAAGAAAATAAAGAAAATAAAGAAAATAAAGAAAATTAATTGTACACTCGTGCTTGCGCACTATATATACCACAAATAAACCATCTCTCTTGAACATAATTGAAACAACATTGAAAGAAAATAAAGAAAATAAAGAAAATAAAGAAAATAAAGAAAACAAAGAAAATTAATTGTACACTCGTGCTTGCGCACTATATATACCACATATAAACCATCTCTCTTGAACATCTACAATGGCCGGACCGCGTAAGACTCTGCTCGAACCCCGAGGACCTCGGTTCGAATCCCAGCCAGGTAATAACTTTCTTCACTCAACACTAAACTCTACACACAAATAATCGAAATAAATTGGATGAATTAAAGAAAATAAAGAAAATAAAGAATATAAAGAAAATAGAGAAAATAAAGAAAATAAAGAAAATAAAGAAAATAAAGAAAATAAAGAAAATAAAGAAAATAAAGAAAATAAAGAAAATAAAGAAAATAAAGAAAATAAAGAAAATAAAGAAAATAAAGAAAATAAAGAAAATAAAGAAAATAAAGAAAATAAAGAAAATAAAGAAAATAAAGAAAATAAAGAAAATAAAGAAAATAAAGAAAATAAAGAAAATAAAGAAAATAAAGAAAATAAAGAAAATAAAGAAAATAAAGAAAATAAAGAAAATAAAGAAAATAAAGAAAATAAAGAAAATAAAGAAAATAAAGAAAATAAAGAAAATAAAGAAAATAAAGAAAATAAAGAAAATAAAGAAAATAAAGAAAATAAAGAAAATAAAGAAAATAAAGAAAATAAAGAAAATAAAGAAAATAAAGAAAATAAAGAAAATAAAGAAAATAAAGAAAATAAAGAAAATAAAGAAAATAAAGAAAATAAAGAAAATAAAGAAAATAAAGAAAATAAAGAAAAAAAAGAAAATAAAGAAAATAAAGAAAATAAAGAAAATAAAGAAAATAAAGAAAATAAAGAAAATAAAGAAAATAAAGAAAATAAAGAAAATAAATAAAATAAAGAAAATAAAGAAAATAAAGAAAATAAAGAAAATAAAGAAAATAAAGAAAATAAAGAAAATAAAGAAAATAAAGAAAATAAAGAAAATAAAGAAAATAAAGAAAATAAAGAAAATAAAGAAAATAAAGAAAATTAATTGTACACTCGTGCTTGCGCACTATATATACCACAAATAAACCATCTCTCTTGAACATAATTGAAACAACATTGAAAGAAAATAAAGAAAATAAAGAAAATAAAGAAAATAAAGAAAACAAAGAAAATTAATTGTACACTCGTGCTTGCGCACTATATATACCACATATAAACCATCTCTCTTGAACATCTACAATGGCCGGACCGCGTAAGACTCTGCTCGAACCCCGAGGACCTCGGTTCGAATCCCAGCCAGGTAATAACTTTCTTCACTCAACACTAAACTCTACACACAAATAATCGAAATAAATTGGATGAATTAAAGAAAATAAAGAAAATAAAGAATATAAAGAAAATAGAGAAAATAAAGAAAATAAAGAAAATAAAGAAAATAAAGAAAATAAAGAAAATAAAGAAAATAAAGAAAATAAAGAAAATAAAGAAAATAAAGAAAATTAAGAAAATAAAGAAATTAAAGAAAATTAATTGTACACTCGTGCTTGCGCACTATATATACCACAAATAAACCATCTCTCTTGAACATAATTGAAACAACATTGAAAGAAAATAAAGAAAATAAAGAAAATAAAGAAAACAAAGAAAATTAATTGTACACTCGTGCTTGCGCACTATATATACCACATATAAACCATCTCTCTTGAACATCTACAATGGCCGGACCGCGTAAGACTCTGCTCGAACCCCGAGGACCTCGGTTCGAATCCCAGCCAGGTAATAACTTTCTTCACTCAACACTAAACTCTACACACAAATAATCGAAATAAATTGGATGAATTAAATAAAATAAAGAAAATAAAGAAAATAAAGAAAATAAAGAAAATAAAGAAAATAAAGAAAATAAAGAAAATAAAGAAAATAAAGAAAATAAAGAAAATAAAGAAAATAAAGAAAATAAAGAAAATAAAGAAAATAAAGAAAATAAAGAAAATAAAGAAAATAAAGAAAATAAAGAAAATAAAGAAAATAAAGAAAATAAAGAAAATAAAGAAAATAAAGAAAATAAAGAAAATAAAGAAAATAAAGAAAATAAAGAAAATAAAGAAAATTAATTGTACACTCGTGCTTGCGCACTATATATACCACAAATAAACCATCTCTCTTGAACATAATTGAAACAACATTGAAAGAAAATAAAGAAAATAAAGAAAATAAAGAAAACAAAGAAAATTAATTGTACACTTGTGCTTGCGCACTATATATACCACATATAAACCATCTCTCTTGAACATCTACAATGGCCGGACCGCGTAAGACTCTGCTCGAACCCCGAGGACCTCGGTTCGAATCCCAGCCAGGTAATAACTTTCTTCACTCAACACTAAACTCTACACACAAATAATCGAAATAAATTGGATGAATTAAAGAAAATAAAGAAAATAAAGAAAATAAAGAAAATAAAGAAAATAAAGAAAATAAAGAAAATAAAGAAAATAAAGAAAATAAAGAAAATAAAGAAAATAAAGAAAATAAAGAAAATAAAGAAAATAAAGAAAATAAAGAAAATAAAGAAAATAAAGAAAATAAAGAAAATAAAGAAAATAAAGAAAATTAATTGTACACTCGTGCTTGCGCACTATATATACCACAAATAAACCATCTCTCTTGAACATAATTGAAACAACATTGAAAGAAAATAAAGAAAATAAAGAAAATAAAGAAAACAAAGAAAATTAATTGTACACTCGTGCTTGCGCACTATATATACCACATATAAACCATCTCTCTTGAACATCTACAATGGCCGGACCGCGTAAGACTCTGCTCGAACCCCGAGGACCTCGGTTCGAATCCCAGCCAGGTAATAACTTTCTTCACTCAACACTAAACTCTACACACAAATAATCGAAATAAATTGGATGAATTAAAGAAAATAAAGAAAATAAAGAAAATAAAGAAAATAAAGAAAATAAAGAAAATAAAGAAAATAAAGAAAATAAAGAAAATAAAGAAAATTAAGAAAATTAAGAAAATTAAGAAAATTAAGAAAATTAAGAAAATTAAGAAAATTAAGAAAATTAAGAAAATTAAGAAAATTAAGAAAATAAAGAAAATAAAGAAAATAAAGAAAATAAAGAAAATAAAGAAAATAAAGAAAATAAAGAAAATAAAGAAAATAAAGAAAATAAAGAAAATAAAGAAAATAAAGAAAATAAAGAAAATAAAGAAAATAAAGAAAATAAAGAAAATAAAGAAAATAAAGAAAATAAAGAAAATAAAGAAAATAAAGAAAATAAAGAAAATAAAGAAAATAAAGAAAATAAAGAAAATAAAGAAAATAAAGAAAATAAAGAAAATTAATTGTACACTCGTGCTTGCGCACTATATATACCACAAATAAACCATCTCTCTTGAACATAATTGAAACAACATTGAAAGAAAATAAAGAAAATAAAGAAAATAAAGAAAATAAAGAAAACAAAGAAAATTAATTGTACACTCGTGCTTGCGCACTATATATACCACATATAAACCATCTCTCTTGAACATCTACAATGGCCGGACCGCGTAAGACTCTGCTCGAACCCCGAGGACCTCGGTTCGAATCCCAGCCAGGTAATAACTTTCTTCACTCAACACTAAACTCTACACACAAATAATCGAAATAAATTGGATGAATTAAAGAAAATAAAGAAAATAAAGAATATAAAGAAAATAGAGAAAATAAAGAAAATAAAGAAAATAAAGAAAATAAAGAAAATAAAGAAAATAAAGAAAATAAAGAAAATAAAGAAAACAAAGAAAACAAAGAAAATAAAGAAAATAAAGAAAATAAAGAAAATTAATTGTACACTCGTGCTTGCGCACTATATATACCACAAATAAACCATCTCTCTTGAACATAATTGAAACAACATTGAAAGAAAATAAAGAAAATAAAGAAAATAAAGAAAATAAAGAAAATAAAGAAAACAAAGAAAATTAATTGTACACTCGTGCTTGCGCACTATATATACCACATATAAACCATCTCTCTTGAACATCTACAATGGCCGGACCGCGTAAGACTCTGCTCGAACCCCGAGGACCTCGGTTCGAATCCCAGCCAGGTAATAACTTTCTTCACTCAACACTAAACTCTACACACAAATAATCGAAATAAATTGGATGAATTAAAGAAGATAAAGAAAATAAAGAAAATAAAGAAAATAAAGAAAATAAAGAAAATAAAGAAAATAAAGAAAATAAAGAAAATAAAGAAAATAAAGAAAATAAAGAAAATAAAGAAAATAAAGAAAATAAAGAAAATAAAGAAAATAAAGAAAATAAAGAAAATAATGAAAATAATGAAAATAAAGAAAATAAAGAAAATAAAGAAAATAAAGAAAATCAAAAAAATAAAGAAAATAAAGAAAATAAAGAAAATAAAGAACATAAAGAAAATAAAGAAAATAAAGAAAATAAAGAACATAAAGAAAATAAAGAAAATAAAGAAAATAAAGAAAATAAAGAAAATAAAGAAAATATAGAAAATTAATTGTACACTCGTGCTTGCGCACTATATATACCACAAATAAACCATCTCTCTTGAACATAATTGAAACAACATTGAAAGAAAATAAAGAAAATAAAGAAAATAAAGAAAACAAAGAAAATTAATTGTACACTCGTGCTTGCGCACTATATATACCACAAATAAACCATCTCTCTTGAACATAATTGAAACAACATTGAAAGAAAATAAAGAAAATAAAGAAAATAAAGAAAATAAAGAAAATAAAGAAAACAAAGAAAATTAATTGTACACTCGTGCTTGCGCACTATATATACCACAAATAAACCATCTCTCTTGAACATAATTGAAACAACATTGAAAGAAAATAAAGAAAATAAAGAAAATAAAGAAAATAAAGAAAATAAAGAAAACAAAGAAAATTAATTGTACACTCGTGCTTGCGCACTATATATACCACATATAAACCATCTCTCTTGAACATCTACAATGGCCGGACCGCGTAAGACTCTGCTCGAACCCCGAGGACCTCGGTTCGAATCCCAGCCAGGTAATAACTTTCTTCACTCAACACTAAACTCTACACACAAATAATCGAAATAAATTGGATGAATTAAAGAAGATAAAGAAAATAAAGAAAATAAAGAAAATAAAGAAAATAAAGAAAATAAAGAAAATAAAGAAAATAAAGAAAATAAAGAAAATAAAGAAAATAAAGAAAATAAAGAAAATAAAGAAAATAAAGAAAATAAAGAAAATAAAGAAAATAATGAAAATAATGAAAATAAAGAAAATAAAGAAAATAAAGAAAATAAAGAAAATAAAGAAAATAAAGAAAATAAAGAAAATAAAGAAAATAAAGAAAATAAAGAAAATAAAGAAAATAAAGAAAATAAAGAAAATAAAGAAAATAAAGAAAATAAAGAAAATAAAGAAAATAAAGAAAATAAAGAAAATATAGAAAATTAATTGTACACTCGTGCTTGCGCACTATATATACCACAAATAAACCATCTCTCTTGAACATAATTGAAACAACATTGAAAGAAAATAAAGAAAATAAAGAAAATAAAGAAAACAAAGAAAATTAATTGTACACTCGTGCTTGCGCACTATATATACCACATATAAACCATCTCTCTTGAACATCTACAATGGCCGGACCGCGTAAGACTCTGCTCGAACCCCGAGGACCTCGGTTCGAATCCCAGCCAGGTAATAACTTTCTTCACTCAACACTAAACTCTACACACAAATAATCGAAATAAATTGGATGAATTAAATAAAATAAAGAAAATAAAGAAAATAAAGAAAATAAAGAAAATAAAGAAAATAAAGAAAATAAAGAAAATAAAGAAAATAAAGAAAATAAAGAAAATAAAGAAAATAAAGAAAATAAAGAAAATAAAGAAAATAAAGAAAATAAAGAAAATAAAGAAAATAAAGAAAATAAAGAAAATAAAGAAAATAAAGAAAATAAAGAAAATAAAGAAAATAAAGAAAATAAAGAAAATAAAGAAAATAAAGAAAATAAAGAAAATAAAGAAAATAAAGAAAATAAAGAAAATAAAGAAAATAAAGAAAATAAAGAAAATAAAGAAAATAAAGAAAATAAAGAAAATAAAGAAAATAAAGAAAATAAAGAAAATAAAGAAAATAAAGAAAATAAAGAAAATAAAGAAAATAAAGAAAATAAAGAAAATAAAGAAAATAAAGAAAATAAAGAAAATAAAGAAAATAAAGAAAATAAAGAAAATAAAGAAAATAAAGAAAATAAAGAAAATAAAGAAAATAAAGAAAATAAAGAAAATAAAGAAAATAAAGAAAATAAAGAAAATTAATTGTACACTCGTGCTTGCGCACTATATATACCACAAATAAACCATCTCTCTTGAACATAATTGAAACAACATTGAAAGAAAATAAAGAAAATAAAGAAAATAAAGAAAATAAAGAAAATAAAGAAAATAAAGAAAATAAAGAAAATAAAGAAAATAAAGAAAATAAAGAAAATAAAGAAAATAAAGAAAATAAAGAAAATAAAGAAAATAAAGAAAATAAAGAAAATAAAGAAAATAAAGAAAATTAATTGTACACTCGTGCTTGCGCACTATATATACCACATATAAACCATCTCTCTTGAACATCTACAATGGCCGGACCGCGTAAGACTCTGCTCGAACCCCGAGGACCTCGGTTCGAATCCCAGCCAGGTAATAACTTTCTTCACTCAACACTAAACTCTACACACAAATAATCGAAATAAATTGGATGAATTAAAGAAAATAAAGAAAATAAAGAAAATAAAGAAAATAAAGAAAATAAAGAAAATAAAGAAAATAAAGAAAATAAAGAAAATAAAGAAAATAAAGAAAATAAAGAAAATAAAGAAAATAAAGAAAATGAAGAAAATAATGAAAATAAAGAAAATAAAGAAAATAAAGAAAATAAAGAAAATAAAGAAAATAAAGAAAATAAAGAAAATAAAGAAAATAAAGAAAATAAAGAAAATAAAGAAAATAAAGAAAATAAAGAAAATAAAGAAAATAAAGAAAATAAAGAAAATAAAGAAAATAAAGAAAATAAAGAAAATAAAGAAAATAAAGAAAATAAAGAAAATAAAGAAAATAAAGAAAATAAAGAAAATAAAGAAAATAAAGAAAATAAAGAAAATAAAGAAAATAAAGAAAATAAAGAAAATAAAGAAAATAAAGAAAATAAAGAAAATAAAGAAAATAAAGAAAATAAAGAAAATAAAGAAAATAAAGAAAATAAAGAAAATTAATTGTACACTCGTGCTTGCGCACTATATATACCACATATAAACCATCTCTCTTGAACATCTACAATGGCCGGACCGCGTAAGACTCTGCTCGAACCCCGAGGACCTCGGTTCGAATCCCAGCCAGGTAATAACTTTCTTCACTCAACACTAAACTCTACACACAAATAATCGAAATAAATTGGATGAATTAAAGAAGATAAAGAAAATAAAGAAAATAAAGAAAATAAAGAAAATAAAGAAAATAAAGAAAATAAAGAAAATAAAGAAAATAAAGAAAATAAAGAAAATAAAGAAAATAAAGAAAATAAAGAAAATAAAGAAAATAAAGAAAATAAAGAAAATAAAGAAAATAAAGAAAATAAAGAAAATAAAGAAAATAATGAAAATAAAGAAAATAAAGAAAATAAAGAAAATAAAGAAAATAAAGAAAATAAAGAAAATAAAGAAAATAAAGAAAATAAAGAAAATAAAGAAAATAAAGAAAATAAAGAAAATAAAGAAAATAAAGAAAATAAAGAAAATAAAGAAAATAAAGAAAATAAAGAAAATAAAGAAAATAAAGAAAATAAAGAAAATAAAGAAAATAAAGAAAATAAAGAAAATAAAGAAAATAAAGAAAATAAAGAAAATAAAGAAAATAAAGAAAATAAAGAAAATAAAGAAAACAAAGAAAATAAAGAAAATAAAGAAAATAAAGAAAATAAAGAAAATAAAGAAAATAAAGAAAATTAATTGTACACTCGTGCTTGCGCACTATATATACCACATATAAACCATCTCTCTTGAACATCTACAATGGCCGGACCGCGTAAGACTCTGCTCGAACCCCGAGGACCTCGGTTCGAATCCCAGCCAGGTAATAACTTTCTTCACTCAACACTAAACTCTACACACAAATAATCGAAATAAATTGGATGAATTAAAGAAGATAAAGAAAATAAAGAAAATAAAGAAAATAAAGAAAATAAAGAAAATAAAGAAAATAAAGAAAATAAAGAAAATAAAGAAAATAAAGAAAATAAAGAAAATAAAGAAAATAAAGAAAATAAAGAAAATAAAGAAAATAAAGAAAATAAAGAAAATAAAGAAAATAAAGAAAATAAAGAAAATAAAGAAAATAATGAAAATAAAGAAAATAAAGAAAATAAAGAAAATAAAGAAAATAAAGAAAATAAAGAAAATAAAGAAAATAAAGAAAATAAAGAAAATAAAGAAAATAAAGAAAATAAAGAAAATAAAGAAAATAAAGAAAATAAAGAAAATAAAGAAAAAAAAGAAAATAAAGAAAATAAAGAAAATAAAGAAAATAAAGAAAATAAAGAAAATAAAGAAAATAAAGAAAATAAAGAAAATAAAGAAAATAAAGAAAATAAAGAAAATTAATTGTACACTCGTGCTTGCGCACTATATATACCACATATAAACCATCTCTCTTGAACATCTACAATGGCCGGACCGCGTAAGACTCTGCTCGAACCCCGAGGACCTCGGTTCGAATCCCAGCCAGGTAATAACTTTCTTCACTCAACACTAAACTCTACACACAAATAATCGAAATAAATTGGATGAATTAAAGAAAATAAAGAAAATAAAGAAAATAAAGAAAATAAAGAAAATAAAGAAAATAAAGAAAATAAAGAAAATAAAGAAAATAAAGAAAATAAAGAAAATAAAGAAAATAAAGAAAATAAAGAAAATAAAGAAAATAAAGAAAATAAAGAAAATAAAGAAAATAAAGAAAATAAAGAAAATAAAGAAAATAATGAAAATAAAGAAAATAAAGAAAATAAAGAAAATAAAGAAAATAAAGAAAATAAAGAAAATAAAGAAAATAAAGAAAATAAAGAAAATAAAGAAAATAAAGAAAATAAAGAAAATAAAGAAAATAAAGAAAATAAAGAAAATAAAGAAAATAAAGAAAATAAAGAAAATAAAGAAAATAAAGAAAATAAAGAAAATAAAGAAAATAAAGAAAATAAAGAAAATAAAGAAAATAAAGAAAATAAAGAAAATAAAGAAAATAAAGAAAATAAAGAAAACAAAGAAAATAAAGAAAATAAAGAAAATAAAGAAAATAAAGAAAATAAAGAAAATTAATTGTACACTCGTGCTTGCGCACTATATATACCACATATAAACCATCTCTCTTGAACATCTACAATGGCCGGACCGCGTAAGACTCTGCTCGAACCCCGAGGACCTCGGTTCGAATCCCAGCCAGGTAATAACTTTCTTCACTCAACACTAAACTCTACACACAAATAATCGAAATAAATTGGATGAATTAAAGAAGATAAAGAAAATAAAGAAAATAAAGAAAATAAAGAAAATAAAGAAAATAAAGAAAATAAAGAAAATAAAGAAAATAAAGAAAATAAAGAAAATAAAGAAAATAAAGAAAATAAAGAAAATAATGAAAATAAAGAAAATAAAGAAAATAAAGAAAATAAAGAAAATAAAGAAAATAAAGAAAATAAAGAAAATAAAGAAAATAAAGAAAATAAAGAAAATAAAGAAAATAAAGAAAATAAAGAAAATAAAGAAAATAAAGAAAATAAAGAAAATAAAGAAAATAAAGAAAATAAAGAAAATAAAGAAAATAAAGAAAATAAAGAAAATAAAGAAAATAAAGAAAATAAAGAAAATAAAGAAAATAAAGAAAATAAAGAAAATTAATTGTACACTCGTGCTTGCGCACTATATATACCACATATAAACCATCTCTCTTGAACATCTACAATGGCCGGACCGCGTAAGACTCTGCTCGAACCCCGAGGACCTCGGTTCGAATCCCAGCCAGGTAATAACTTTCTTCACTCAACACTAAACTCTACACACAAATAATCGAAATAAATTGGATGAATTAAAGAAGATAAAGAAAATAAAGAATATAAAGAAAATAGAGAAAATAAAGAAAATAAAGAAAATAAAGAAAATAAAGAAAATAAAGAAAATAAAGAAAATAAAGAAAATAAAGAAAATAAAGAAAATAAAGAAAATAAAGATAATTAATTGTACACTCGTGCTTGCGCACTATATATACCACATATAAACCATCTCTCTTGAACATCTACAATGGCCGGACCGCGTAAGACTCTGCTCGAACCCCGAGGACCTCGGTTCGAATCCCAGCCAGGTAATAACTTTCTTCACTCAACACTAAACTCTACACACAAATAATCGAAATAAATTGGATGAATTAAAGAAAATAAAGAAAATAAAGAAAATAAAGAAAATAAAGAAAATAAAGAAAATAAAGAAAATAAATAAAATAAATAAAATAAATAAAATAAAGAAAATAAAGAAAATAAAGAAAATAAAGAAAATAAAGAAAATAAAGAAAATAAAGAAAATAAAGAAAATAAAGAAAATAAAGAAAATAAAGAAAATAAAGAAAATAAAGAAAATAAAGAAAATAAAGAAAATAAAGAAAATAAAGAAAATAAAGAAAATAAAGAAAATAAAGAAAATAAAGAAAATAAAGAAAATAAAGAAAATAAAGAAAATAAAGATAATTAATTGTACACTCGTGCTTGCGCACTATATATACCACATATAAACCATCTCTCTTGAACATCTACAATGGCCGGACCGCGTAAGACTCTGCTCGAACCCCGAGGACCTCGGTTCGAATCCCAGCCAGGTAATAACTTTCTTCACTCAACACTAAACTCTACACACAAATAATCGAAATAAATTGGATGAATTAAAGAAAATAAAGAAAATAAAGAAAATAAAGAAAATAAAGAAAATAAAGAAAATAAAGAAAATAAAGAAAATAAAGAAAATAAAGAAAATAAAGAAAATAAAGAAAATAAAGAAAATAAAGAAAATAAAGAAAATAAAGAAAATAAAGAAAATAAAGAAAATAAAGAAAATAAAGAAAATAAAGAAAATAAAGAAAATAAAGAAAATAAAGAAAATAAAGAAAATAAAGAAAATGAAGAAAATAAAGAAAATAAAGAAAATAGAGAAAATAGAGAAAATAAAGAAAATAAAGAAAATAAAGAAAATAAAGAAAATAAAGAAAATAAAGAAAATAAAGAAAATAAAGAAAATAAAGAAAATAAAGAAAATAAAGAAAATAAAGAAAATAAAGAAAATAAAGAAAATAAAGAAAATAAAGAAAATAAAGAAAATAAAGAAAATAAAGAAAATAAAGAAAATAAAGAAAATAAAGAAAATAAAGAAAATAAAGAAAATAAAGAAAATTAATTGTACACTCGTGCTTGCGCACTATATATACCACAAATAAACCATCTCTCTTGAACATAATTGAAACAACATTGAAAGAAAATAAAGAAAATAAAGAAAATAAAGAAAATAAAGAAAACAAAGAAAATTAATTGTACACTCGTGCTTGCGCACTATATATACCACATATAAACCATCTCTCTTGAACATCTACAATGGCCGGACCGCGTAAGACTCTGCTCGAACCCCGAGGACCTCGGTTCGAATCCCAGCCAGGTAATAACTTTCTTCACTCAACACTAAACTCTACACACAAATAATCGAAATAAATTGGATGAATTAAAGAAAATAAAGAAAATAAAGAAAATAAAGAAAATAAAGAAAATAAAGAAAATAAGGAAAATAAAGAAAATAAAGAAAATAAAGAAAATAAAGAAAATAAAGAAAATAAAGAAAATAAAGAAAATAAAGAAAATAAAGAAAATAAAGAAAATAAAGAAAATAAAGAAAATAAAGAAAATAAAGAAAATAAAGAAAATAAAGAAAATAAAGAAAATAAAGAAAATAAAGAAAATAAAGAAAATAAAGAAAATAAAGAAAATAAAGAAAATAAAGAAAATAAAGAAAATAAAGAAAATAAAGAAAATAAAGAAAATAAAGAAAATAAAGAAAATAAAGAAAATAAAGAAAATAAAGAAAATAAAGAAAATAAAGAAAATAAAGAAAATAAAGAAAATAAAGAAAATAAAGAAAATAAAGAAAATAAAGAAAATAAAGAAAATAAAGAAAATAAAGAAAATAAAGAAAATAAAGAAAATAAAGAAAATAAAGAAAATAAAGAAAATAAAGAAAATAAAGAAAATAAAGAAAATAAAGAAAATAAAGAAAATAAAGAAAATAAAGAAAATAAAGAAAATAAAGAAAATAAAGAAAATAAAGAAAATAAAGAAAATAAAGAAAATAAAGAAAATAAAGAAAATAAAGAAAATAAAGAAAATAAAGAAAATAAAGAAAATAAAGAAAATAAAGAAAATAAAGAAAATAAAGAAAATAAAGAAAACAAAGAAAATAAAGAAAATAAAGAAAATAAAGAAAATAAAGAAAATAAAGAAAATTAATTGTACACTCGTGCTTGCGCACTATATATACCACATATAAACCATCTCTCTTGAACATCTACAATGGCCGGACCGCGTAAGACTCTGCTCGAACCCCGAGGACCTCGGTTCGAATCCCAGCCAGGTAATAACTTTCTTCACTCAACACTAAACTCTACACACAAATAATCGAAATAAATTGGATGAATTAAAGAAGATAAAGAAAATAAAGAAAATAAAGAAAAAAAAGAAAATAAAGAAAATAAAGAAAATAAAGAAAATAAAGAAAATAAAGAAAATAAAGAAAATAAAGAAAATAAAGAAAATAAAGAAAATAATGAAAATAAAGAAAATAAAGAAAATAAAGAAAATAAAGAAAATAAAGAAAATAAAGAAAATAAAGAAAATAAAGAAAATAAAGAAAATAAAGAAAATAAAGAAAATAAAGAAAATAAAGAAAATAAAGAAAATAAAGAAAATAAAGAAAATAAAGAAAATAAAGAAAATAAAGAAAATAAAGAAAATAAAGAAAATAAAGAAAATAAAGAAAATAAAGAAAATAAAGAAAATAAAGAAAATAAAGAAAATAAAGAAAATAAAGAAAATAAAGAAAATAAAGAAAATAAAGAAAATAAAGAAAATAAAGAAAATAAAGAAAATAAAGAAAATAAAGAAAATAAAGAAAATAAAGAAAATAAAGAAAATAAAGAAAATAAAGAAAATAAAGAAAATAAAGAAAATAAAGAAAATAAAGAAAATAAAGAAAATAAAGAAAATAAAGAAAATAAAGAAAATAAAGAAAATAAAGAAAATAAAGAAAATAAAGAAAATAAAGAAAATAAAGAAAATAAAGAAAATAAAGAAAATAAAGAAAATAAAGAAAATAAAGAAAATAAAGAAAATAAAGAAAATAAAGAAAATAAAGAAAATAAAGAAAATAAAGAAAATAAAGAAAATAAAGAAAATAAAGAAAATAAAGAAAATAAAGAAAATAAAGAAAATAAAGAAAATAAAGAAAATAAAGAAAATTAATTGTACACTCGTGCTTGCGCACTATATATACCACAAATAAACCATCTCTCTTGAACATAATTGAAACAACATTGAAAGAAAATAAAGAAAATAAAGAAAATAAAGAAAATAAGGAAAACAAAGAAAATTAATTGTACACTCGTGCTTGCGCACTATATATACCACATATAAACCATCTCTCTTGAACATCTACAATGGCCGGACCGCGTAAGACTCTGCTCGAACCCCGAGGACCTCGGTTCGAATCCCAGCCAGGTAATAACTTTCTTCACTCAACACTAAACTCTACACACAAATAATCGAAATAAATTGGATGAATTAAAGAAAATAAAGAAAATAAAGAAAATAAAGAAAATAAAGAAAATAAAGAAAATAAAGAAAATAAAGAAAATAAAGAAAATAAAGAAAATATAGAAAATAAAGAAAATAAAGAAAATAAAGAAAATAAAGAAAATAAAGAAAATAAAGAAAATAAAGAAAATAAAGAAAATAAAGAAAATAAAGAAAATAAAGAAAATAAAGAAAATAAAGAAAATAAAGAAAATAAAGAAAATAAAGAAAATAAAGAAAATAAAGAAAATAAAGAAAATAAAGAAAATAAAGAAAATAAAGAAAATAAAGAAAATAAAGAAAATAAAGAAAATAAAGAAAATAAAGAAAAAAAAGAAAATAAAGAAAATAAAGAAAATAAAGAAAATAAAGAAAATAAAGAAAATAAAGAAAATAAAGAAAATAAAGAAAATAAAGAAAATAAAGAAAATAAAGAAAATAAAGAAAATAAAGAAAATAAAGAAAATAAAGAAAATTAAGAAAATTAAGAAAATTAAGAAAATTAAGAAAATTAAGAAAATTAAGAAAATTAAGAAAATTAAGAAAATTAAGAAAATTAAGAAAATTAAGAAAATTAAGAAAATTAAGAAAATTAAGAAAATTAAGAAAATTAAGAAAATTAAGAAAATTAAGAAAATTAAGAAAATTAAGAAAATTAAGAAAATTAAGAAAATTAAGAAAATTAAGAAAATTAAGAAAATTAAGAAAATTAAGAAAATTAAGAAAATTATGAAAATTATGAAAATTATGAAAATTATGAAAATAAAGAAAATAAAGAAAATAAAGAAAATAAAGAAAATAAAGAAAATAAAGAAAATAAAGAAAATAAAGAAAATAAAGAAAATAAAGAAAATAAAGAAAATAAAGAAAATAAAGAAAATAAAGAAAATAAAGAAAATAAAGAAAATAAAGAAAATAAAGAAAATAAAGAAAATAAAGAAAATAAAGAAAATAAAGAAAATAAAGAAAATAAAGAAAATAAAGAAAATAAAGAAAATAAAGAAAATAAAGAAAATAAAGAAAATAAAGAAAATAAAGAAAATAAAGATAATTAATTGTACACTCGTGCTTGCGCACTATATATACCACATATAAACCATCTCTCTTGAACATCTACAATGGCCGGACCGCGTAAGACTCTGCTCGAACCCCGAGGACCTCGGTTCGAATCCCAGCCAGGTAATAACTTTCTTCACTCAACACTAAACTCTACACACAAATAATCGAAATAAATTGGATGAATTAAAGAAAATAAAGAAAATAAAGAAAATAAAGAAAATAAAGAAAATAAAGAAAATAAAGAAAATAAAGAAAATAAAGAAAATAAAGAAAATAAATAAAATAAATAAAATAAAGAAAATAAAGAAAATAAAGAAAATAAAGAAAATAAAGAAAATAAAATAAAGAAAATAAAGAAAATAAAGAAAATAAAGAAAATAAAGAAAATAAAGAAAATAAAGAAAATAAAGAAAATAAAGATAATTAATTGTACACTCGTGCTTGCGCACTATATATACCACATATAAACCATCTCTCTTGAACATCTACAATGGCCGGACCGCGTAAGACTCTGCTCGAACCCCGAGGACCTCGGTTCGAATCCCAGCCAGGTAATAACTTTCTTCACTCAACACTAAACTCTACACACAAATAATCGAAATAAATTGGATGAATTAAAGAAGATAAAGAAAATAAAGAAAATAAAGAAAATAAAGAAAATAAAGAAAATAAAGAAAATAAAGAAAATAAAGAAAATAAAGAAAATAAAGAAAATAAAGAAAATAAAGAAAATAAAGAAAATAAAGAAAATAAAGAAAATAAAGAAAATAAAGAAAATAAAGAAAATAAAGAAAATAAAGAAAATAAAGAAAATAAAGAAAATAATGAAAATAAAGAAAATAAAGAAAATAAAGAAAATAAAGAAAATAAAGAAAATAAAGAAAATAAAGAAAATAAAGAAAATAAAGAAAATAAAGAAAATAAAGAAAATAAAGAAAATAAAGAAAATAAAGAAAATAAAGAAAATAAAGAAAATAAAGAAAATTAATTGTACACTCGTGCTTGCGCACTATATATACCACATATAAACCATCTCTCTTGAACATCTACAATGGCCGGACCGCGTAAGACTCTGCTCGAACCCCGAGGACCTCGGTTCGAATCCCAGCCAGGTAATAACTTTCTTCACTCAACACTAAACTCTACACACAAATAATCGAAATAAATTGGATGAATTAAAGAAAATAAAGAAAATAAAGAAAATAAAGAAAATAAAGAAAATAAAGAAAATAAAGAAAATAAAGAAAATAAAGAAAATAAAGAAAATAAAGAAAATAAAGAAAATAAAGAAAATAAAGAAAATAAAGAAAATAAAGAAAATAAAGAAAATAAAGAAAATAAAGAAAATAAAGAAAATAAAGAAAATAAAGAAAATAAAGAAAATAAAGAAAATAAAGAAAATAAAGAAAATAAAGAAAATAAAGAAAATAAAGAAAATAAAGAAAATAAAGAAAATAAAGAAAATAAAGAAAATAAAGAAAATAAAGAAAATAAAGAAAATAAAGAAAATAAAGAAAATAAAGAAAATAAAGAAAATAAAGAAAATTAATTGTACACTCGTGCTTGCGCACTATATATACCACATATAAACCATCTATCTTGAACATCTACAATGGCCGGACCGCGTAAGACTCTGCTCGAACCCCGAGGACCTCGGTTCGAATCCCAGCCAGGTAATAACTTTCTTCACTCAACACTAAACTCTACACACAAATAATCGAAATAAATTGGATGAATTAAAGAAAATAAAGAAAATAAAGAAAATAAAGAAAATAAAGAAAATAAAGAAAATAAAGAAAATAAAGAAAATAAAGAAAATAAAGAAAATAAAGAAAATAAAGAAAATAAAGAAAATAAAGAAAATAAAGAAAATAAAGAAAATAAAGAAAATAAAGAAAATAAAGAAAATAAAGAAAATAAAGAAAATAAAGAAAATAAAGAAAATAAAGAAAATAAAGAAAATAAAGAAAATAAAGAAAATAAAGAAAATAAAGAAAATAAAGAAAATAAAGAAAATAAAGAAAATGAAGAAAATGAAGAAAATAAAGAAAATAAAGAAAATAAAGAAAATAAAGAAAATAAAGAAAATAAAGAAAATAAAGAAAATAAAGAAAATAAAGAAAATAAAGAAAATAAAGAAAATAAAGAAAATAAAGAAAATAAAGAAAATAAAGAAAATAAAGAAAATAAAGAAAATAAAGAAAATAAAGAAAATAAAGAAAATAAAGAAAATAAAGAAAATAAAGAAAATAAAGAAAATAAAGAAAATAAAGAAAATAAAGAAAATAAAGAAAATAAAGAAAATAAAGAAAATAAAGAAAATAAAGAAAATAAAGAAAATAAAGAAAATAAAGAAAATAAAGAAAATAAAGAAAATAAAGAAAATAAAGAAAATAAAGAAAATAAAGAAAATAAAGAAAATAAAGAAAATAAAGAAAATAAAGAAAATAAAGAAAATAAAGAAAATAAAGAAAATAAAGAAAATAAAGAAAATAAAGAAAATAAAGAAAATAAAGAAAATAAAGAAAATAAAGAAAATAAAGAAAATAAAGAAAATAAAGAAAATAAAGAAAATAAAGAAAATAAAGAAAATAAAGAAAATAAAGAAAATAAAGAAAATAAAGAAAATAAAGAAAATAAAGAAAATAAAGAAAATAAAGAAAATAAAGAAAATAAAGAAAATAAAGAAAATAAAGAAAATAAAGAAAATAAAGAAAATAAAGAAAATAAAGAAAATAAAGAAAATAAAGAAAATAAAGAAAATAAAGAAAATAAAGAAAATAAAGAAAATAAAGAAAATAAAGAAAATAAAGAAAATTAATTGTACACTCGTGCTTGCGCACTATATATACCACAAATAAACCATCTCTCTTGAACATAATTGAAACAACATTGAAAGAAAATAAAGAAAATAAAGAAAATAAAGAAAATAAAGAAAACAAAGAAAATTAATTGTACACTCGTGCTTGCGCACTAAATATACCACATATAAACCATCTCTCTTGAACATCTACAATGGCCGGACCGCGTAAGACTCTGCTCGAACCCCGAGGACCTCGGTTCGAATCCCAGCCAGGTAATAACTTTCTTCACTCAACACTAAACTCTACACACAAATAATCGAAATAAATTGGATGAATTAAAGAAAATAAAGAAAATAAAGAAAATAAAGAAAATAAAGAAAATAAAGAAAATAAAGAAAATAAAGAAAATAAAGAAAATAAAGAAAATAAAGAAAATAAAGAAAATAAAGAAAATAAAGAAAATAAAGAAAATAAAGAAAATAAAGAAAATAAAGAAAATAAAGAAAATAAAGAAAATAAAGAAAATAAAGAAAATAAAGAAAATAAAGAAAATAAAGAAAATAAAGAAAATAAAGAAAATAAAGAAAATAAAGAAAATAAAGAAAATAAAGAAAATAAAGAAAATAAAGAAAATAAAGAAAATAAAGAAAATAAAGAAAATAAAGAAAATAAAGAAAATAAAGAAAATAAAGAAAATAAAGAAAATAAAGAAAATAAAGAAAATAAAGAAAATAAAGAAAATAAAGAAAATAAAGAAAATAAAGAAAATAAAGAAAATAAAGAAAATAAAGAAAATAAAGAAAATAAAGAAAATAAAGAAAATAAAGAAAATAAAGAAAATAAAGAAAATAAAGAAAATAAAGAAAATAAAGAAAATAAAGAAAATAAAGAAAATAAAGAAAATAAAGAAAATAAAGAAAATAAAGAAAATAAAGAAAATAAAGAAAATAAAGAAAATAAAGAAAATAAAGAAAATAAAGAAAATAAAGAAAATAAAGAAAATAAAGAAAATAAAGAAAATAAAGAAAATAAAGAAAATAAAGAAAATAAAGAAAATAAAGAAAATAAAGAAAATAAAGAAAATAAAGAAAATAAAGAAAATAAAGAAAATAAAGAAAATAAAGAAAATAAAGAAAATAAAGAAAATAAAGAAAATAAAGAAAATAAAGAAAATAAAGAAAATAAAGAAAATAAAGAAAATAAAGAAAATAAAGAAAATAAAGAAAATAAAGAAAATTAATTGTACACTCGTGCTTGCGCACTATATATACCACAAATAAACCATCTCTCTTGAACATAATTGAAACAACATTGAAAGAAAATAAAGAAAATAAAGAAAATAAAGAAAATAAAGAAAATAAAGAAAATTAATTGTACACTCGTGCTTGCGCACTATATATACCACATATAAACCATCTCTCTTGAACATCTACAATGGCCGGACCGCGTAAGACTCTGCTCGAACCCCGAGGACCTCGGTTCGAATCCCAGCCAGGTAATAACTTTCTTCACTCAACACTAAACTCTACACACAAATAATCGAAATAAATTGGATGAATTAAAGAAAATAAAGAAAATAAAGAAAATAAAGAAAATAAAGAAAATAAAGAAAATAAAGAAAATAAAGAAAATAAAGAAAATAAAGAAAATAAAGAAAATAAAGAAAATAAAGAAAATAAAGAAAATAAAGAAAATAAAGAAAATAAAGAAAATAAAGAAAATAAAGAAAATAAAGAAAATAAAGAAAATAAAGAAAATAAAGAAAATAAAGAAAATAAAGAAAATAAAGAAAATAAAGAAAATAAAGAAAATAAAGAAAATAAAGAAAATAAAGAAAATAAAGAAAATAAAGAAAATAAAGAAAATAAAGAAAATAAAGAAAATAAAGAAAATAAAGAAAATAAAGAAAATAAAGAAAATAAAGAAAATAAAGAAAATAAAGAAAATAAAGAAAATAAAGAAAATAAAGAAAATAAAGAAAATAAAGAAAATAAAGAAAATAAAGAAAATAAAGAAAATAAAGAAAATAAAGAAAATAAAGAAAATAAAGAAAATAAAGAAAATAAAGAAAATAAAGAAAATAAAGAAAATAAAGAAAATAAAGAAAATAAAGAAAATAAAGAAAATAAAGAAAATAAAGAAAATAAAGAAAATAAAGAAAATAAAGAAAATAAAGAAAATAAAGAAAATAAAGAAAATAAAGAAAATAAAGAAAATAAAGAAAATAAAGAAAATAAAGAAAATAAAGAAAATAAAGAAAATAAAGAAAATAAAGAAAATGAAGAAAATGAAGAAAATAAAGAAAATAAAGAAAATAAAGAAAATAAAGAAAATAAAGAAAATAAAGAAAATAAAGAAAATAAAGAAAATAAAGAAAATAAAGAAAATAAAGAAAATAAAGAAAATAAAGAAAATAAAGAAAATAAAGAAAATAAAGAAAATAAAGAAAATAAAGAAAATAAAGAAAATAAAGAAAATAAAGAAAATAAAGAAAATAAAGAAAATAAAGAAAATAAAGAAAATAAAGAAAATAAAGAAAATAAAGAAAATAAAGAAAATAAAGAAAATAAAGAAAATAAAGAAAATAAAGAAAATAAAGAAAATAAAGAAAATAAAGAAAATAAAGAAAATAAAGAAAATAAAGAAAATAAAGAAAATAAAGAAAATAAAGAAAATAAAGAAAATAAAGAAAATAAAGAAAATAAAGAAAATAAAGAAAATAAAGAAAATAAAGAAAATAAAGAAAATAAAGAAAATAAAGAAAATAAAGAAAATAAAGAAAATAAAGAAAATAAAGAAAATAAAGAAAATAAAGAAAATAAAGAAAATAAAGAAAATAAAGAAAATAAAGAAAATAAAGAAAATAAAGAAAATAAAGAAAATAAAGAAAATAAAGAAAATAAAGAAAATAAAGAAAATAAAGAAAATAAAGAAAATAAAGAAAATAAAGAAAATAAAGAAAATAAAGAAAATAAAGAAAATTAATTGTACACTCGTGCTTGCGCACTATATATACCACAAATAAACCATCTCTCTTGAACATAATTGAAACAACATTGAAAGAAAATAAAGAAAATAAAGAAAATAAAGAAAATAAAGAAAACAAAGAAAATTAATTGTACACTCGTGCTTGCGCACTATATATACCACATATAAACCATCTCTCTTGAACATCTACAATGGCCGGACCGCGTAAGACTCTGCTCGAACCCCGAGGACCTCGGTTCGAATCCCAGCCAGGTAATAACTTTCTTCACTCAACACTAAACTCTACACACAAATAATCGAAATAAATTGGATGAATTAAAGAAAATAAAGAAAATAAAGAAAATAAAGAAAATAAAGAAAATAAAGAAAATAAAGAAAATAAAGAAAATAAAGAAAATAAAGAAAATAAAGAAAATAAAGAAAATAAAGAAAATAAAGAAAATAAAGAAAATAAAGAAAATAAAGAAAATAAAGAAAATAAAGAAAATAAAGAAAATAAAGAAAATAAAGAAAATAAAGAAAATAAAGAAAATAAAGAAAATAAAGAAAATAAAGAAAATAAAGAAAATAAAGAAAATAAAGAAAATAAAGAAAATAAAGAAAATAAAGAAAATAAAGAAAATAAAGAAAATAAAGAAAATAAAGAAAATAAAGAAAATAAAGAAAATAAAGAAAATAAAGAAAATAAAGAAAATAAAGAAAATAAAGAAAATAAAGAAAATAAAGAAAATAAAGAAAATAAAGAAAATAAAGAAAATAAAGAAAATAAAGAAAATAAAGAAAATAAAGAAAATAAAGAAAATAAAGAAAATAAAGAAAATAAAGAAAATAAAGAAAATAAAGAAAATAAAGAAAATAAAGAAAATAAAGAAAATAAAGAAAATAAAGAAAATAAAGAAAATAAAGAAAATAAAGAAAATAAAGAAAATAAAGAAAATTAATTGTACACTCGTGCTTGCGCACTATATATACCACATATAAACCATCTCTCTTGAACATCTACAATGGCCGGACCGCGTAAGACTGCTCGAACCCCGAGGACCTCGGTTCGAATCCCAGCCAGGTAATAACTTTCTTCACTCAACACTAAACTCTACACACAAATAATCGAAATAAATTGGATGAATTAAAGAAAATAAAGAAAATAAAGAAAATAAAGAAAATAAAGAAAATAAAGAAAATAAAGAAAATAAAGAAAATAAAGAAAATAAAGAAAATAAAGAAAATAAAGAAAATAAAGAAAATAAAGAAAATAAAGAAAATAAAGAAAATAAAGAAAATAAAGAAAATTAAGAAAATTAAGAAAATTAAGAAAATTAAGAAAATTAAGAAAATAAAGAAAATAAAGAAAATAAAGAAAATAAAGAAAATAAAGAAAATAAAGAAAATAAAGAAAATAAAGAAAATAAAGAAAATAAAGAAAATAAAGAAAATAAAGAAAATAAAGAAAATAAAGAAAATAAAGAAAATAAAGATAATTAATTGTACACTCGTGCTTGCGCACTATATATACCACATATAAACCATCTATCTTGAACATCTACAATGGCCGGACCGCGTAAGACTCTGCTCGAACCCCGAGGACCTCGGTTCGAATCCCAGCCAGGTAATAACTTTCTTCACTCAACACTAAACTCTACACACAAATAATCGAAATAAATTGGATGAATTAAAGAAAATAAAGAAAATAAAGAAAATAAAGAAAATAAAGAAAATAAAGAAAATAAAGAAAATAAAGAAAATAAAGAAAATAAAGAAAATAAAGAAAATAAAGAAAATAAAGAAAATAAAGAAAATAAAGAAAATAAAGAAAATAAAGAAAATAAAGAAAATAAAGAAAATAAAGAAAATAAAGAAAATAAAGAAAATAAAGAAAATAAAGAAAATAAAGAAAATAAAGAAAATAAAGAAAATAAAGAAAATAAAGAAAATAAAGAAAATAAAGAAAATAAAGAAAATAAAGAAAATAAAGAAAATAAAGAAAATAAAGAAAATAAAGAAAATAAAGAAAATAAAGAAAATAAAGAAAATAAAGAAAATAAAGAAAATAAAGAAAATAAAGAAAATAAAGAAAATAAAGAAAATAAAGAAAATAAAGAAAATAAAGAAAATAAAGAAAATAAAGAAAATAAAGAAAATAAAGAAAATAAAGAAAATAAAGAAAATAAAGAAAATAAAGAAAATAAAGAAAATAAAGAAAATAAAGAAAATAAAGAAAATAAAGAAAATAAAGAAAATTAATTGTACACTCGTGCTTGCGCACTATATATACCACATATAAACCATCTCTCTTGAACATCTACAATGGCCGGACCGCGTAAGACTGCTCGAACCCCGAGGACCTCGGTTCGAATCCCAGCCAGGTAATAACTTTCTTCACTCAACACTAAACTCTACACACAAATAATCGAAATAAATTGGATGAATTAAAGAAAATAAAGAAAATAAAGAAAATAAAGAAAATAAAGAAAATAAAGAAAATAAAGAAAATAAAGAAAATAAAGAAAATAAAGAAAATAAAGAAAATAAAGAAAATAAAGAAAATAAAGAAAATAAAGAAAATAAAGAAAATAAAGAAAATAAAGAAAATAAAGAAAATTAAGAAAATTAAGAAAATTAAGAAAATTAAGAAAATTAAGAAAATAAAGAAAATAAAGAAAATAAAGAAAATAAAGAAAATAAAGAAAATAAAGAAAATAAAGAAAATAAAGAAAATAAAGAAAATAAAGAAAATAAAGAAAATAAAGAAAATAAAGAAAATAAAGAAAATAAAGATAATTAATTGTACACTCGTGCTTGCGCACTATATATACCACATATAAACCATCTATCTTGAACATCTACAATGGCCGGACCGCGTAAGACTCTGCTCGAACCCCGAGGACCTCGGTTCGAATCCCAGCCAGGTAATAACTTTCTTCACTCAACACTAAACTCTACACACAAATAATCGAAATAAATTGGATGAATTAAAGAAAATAAAGAAAATAAAGAAAATAAAGAAAATAAAGAAAATAAAGAAAATAAAGAAAATAAAGAAAATAAAGAAAATAAAGAAAATAAAGAAAATAAAGAAAATAAAGAAAATAAAGAAAATTAAGAAAATTAAGAAAATTAAGAAAATTAAGAAAATTAAGAAAATTAAGAAAATTAAGAAAATTAAGAAAATTAAGAAAATTAAGAAAATTAAGAAAATTAAGAAAATTAAGAAAATTAAGAAAATTAAGAAAATTAAGAAAATTAAGAAAATTAAGAAAATTAAGAAAATTAAGAAAATTAAGAAAATTAAGAAAATTAAGAAAATTAAGAAAATTAAGAAAATTAAGAAAATTAAGAAAATTAAGAAAATTAAGAAAATTAAGAAAATTAAGAAAATTAAGAAAATTAAGAAAATTAAGAAAATTAAGAAAATAAAGAAAATAAAGAAAATAAAGAAAATAAAGAAAATAAAGAAAATAAAGAAAATAAAGAAAATAAAGAAAATAAAGAAAATAAAGAAAATAAAGAAAATAAAGAAAATAAAGAAAATAAAGAAAATAAAGAAAATAAAGAAAATAAAGAAAATAAAGAAAATAAAGAAAATAAAGAAAATAAAGAAAATAAAGAAAATAAAGAAAATAAAGAAAATAAAGAAAATAAAGAAAATAAAGAAAATAAAGAAAATAAAGAAAATAAAGAAAATAAAGAAAATAAAGAAAATAAAGAAAATAAAGAAAATAAAGAAAATAAAGAAAATAAAGAAAAGAAAATAAAGAAAATAAAGAAAATAAAGAAAATAAAGAAAATAAAGAAAATAAAGAAAATAAAGAAAATAAAGATAATTAATTGTACACTCGTGCTTGCGCACTATATATACCACATATAAACCATCTCTCTTGAACATCTACAATGGCCGGACCGCGTAAGACTCTGCTCGAACCCCGAGGACCTCGGTTCGAATCCCAGCCAGGTAATAACTTTCTTCACTCAACACTAAACTCTACACACAAATAATCGAAATAAATTGGATGAATTAAAGAAGATAAAGAAAATAAAGAAAATAAAGAAAATAAAGAAAATAAAGAAAATAAAGAAAATAAAGAAAATAAAGAAAATAAAGAAAATAAAGAAAATAAAGAAAATAAAGAAAATAAAGAAAATAATGAAAATAAAGAAAATAAAGAAAATAAAGAAAATAAAGAAAATAAAGAAAATAAAGAAAATAAAGAAAATAAAGAAAATAAAGAAAATAAAGAAAATAAAGAAAATAAAGAAAATAAAGAAAATAAAGAAAATAAAGAAAATAAAGAAAATAAAGAAAATAAAGAAAATAAAGAAAATAAAGAAAATAAAGAAAATTAATTGTACACTCGTGCTTGCGCACTATATATACCACATATAAACCATCTCTCTTGAACATCTACAATGGCCGGACCGCGTAAGACTCTGCTCGAACCCCGAGGACCTCGGTTCGAATCCCAGCCAGGTAATAACTTTCTTCACTCAACACTAAACTCTACACACAAATAATCGAAATAAATTGGATGAATTAAAGAAAATAAAGAAAATAAAGAAAATAAAGAAAATAAAGAAAATAAAGAAAATAAAGAAAATAAAGAAAATAAAGAAAATAAAGAAAATAAAGAAAATAAAGAAAATAAAGAAAATAAAGAAAATAAAGAAAATAAAGAAAATAAAGAAAATAAAGAAAATAAAGAAAATAAAGAAAATAAAGAAAATAAAGAAAATAAAGAAAATAAAGAAAATAAAGAAAATAAAGAAAATAAAGAAAATAAAGAAAATAAAGAAAATAAAGAAAATAAAGAAAATAAAGAAAATAAAGAAAATAAAGAAAATAAAGAAAATAAAGAAAATAAAGAAAATAAAGAAAATAAAGAAAATAAAGAAAATAAAGAAAATAAAGAAAATAAAGAAAATAAAGAAAATAAAGAAAATAAAGAAAATAAAGAAAATAAAGAAAATAAAGAAAATAAAGAAAATAAAGAAAATAAAGAAAATAAAGAAAATAAAGAAAATAAAGAAAATAAAGAAAATAAAGAAAATAAAGAAAATAAAGAAAATAAAGAAAATAAAGAAAATAAAGAAAATAAAGAAAATAAAGAAAATAAAGAAAATAAAGAAAATAAAGAAAATAAAGAAAATAAAGAAAATAAAGAAAATAAAGAAAATAAAGAAAATAAAGAAAATAAAGAAAATAAAGAAAATAAAGAAAATAAAGAAAATAAAGAAAATAAAGAAAATAAAGAAAATAAAGAAAATAAAGAAAATAAAGAAAATAAAGAAAATAAAGAAAATAAAGAAAATAAAGAAAATAAAGAAAATAAAGAAAATAAAGAAAATAAAGAAAATAAAGAAAATAAAGAAAATAAAGAAAATAAAGAAAATAAAGAAAATAAAGAAAATAAAGAAAATAAAGAAAATAAAGAAAATAAAGAAAATAAAGAAAATAAAGAAAATAAAGAAAATAAAGAAAATAAAGAAAATAAAGAAAATAAAGAAAATAAAGAAAATAAAGAAAATAAAGAAAATAAAGAAAATAAAGAAAATAAAGAAAATAAAGAAAATAAAGAAAATTAATTGTACACTCGTGCTTGCGCACTATATATACCACATATAAACCATCTATCTTGAACATCTACAATGGCCGGACCGCGTAAGACTCTGCTCGAACCCCGAGAACCCCGAGGACCTCGGTTCGAATCCCAGCCAGGTAATAACTTTCTTCACTCAACACTAAACTCTACACACAAATAATCGAAATAAATTGGATGAATTAAAGAAAATAAAGAAAATAAAGAAAATAAAGAAAATAAAGAAAATAAAGAAAATAAAGAAAATAAAGAAAATAAAGAAAATAAAGAAAATAAAGAAAATAAAGAAAATAAAGAAAATAAAGAAAATAAAGAAAATAAAGAAAATAAAGAAAATAAAGAAAATAAAGAAAATAAAGAAAATAAAGAAAATAAAGAAAATAAAGAAAATAAAGAAAATAAAGAAAATAAAGAAAATAAAGAAAATAAAGAAAATAAAGAAAATAAAGAAAATAAAGAAAATAAAGAAAATAAAGAAAATAAAGAAAATAAAGAAAATAAAGAAAATAAAGAAAATAAAGAAAATAAAGAAAATAAAGAAAATAAAGAAAATAAAGAAAATAAAGAAAATAAAGAAAATAAAGAAAATAAAGAAAATAAAGAAAATAAAGAAAATAAAGAAAATAAAGAAAATAAAGAAAATAAAGAAAATAAAGAAAATAAAGAAAATAAAGAAAATAAAGAAAATAAAGAAAATAAAGAAAATAAAGAAAATAAAGAAAATAAAGAAAATAAAGAAAATAAAGAAAATAAAGAAAATAAAGAAAATAAAGAAAATAAAGAAAATAAAGAAAATAAAGAAAATAAAGAAAATAAAGAAAATAAAGAAAATAAAGAAAATAAAGAAAATAAAGAAAATAAAGAAAATAAAGAAAATAAAGAAAATAAAGAAAATAAAGAAAATAAAGAAAATAAAGAAAATAAAGAAAATAAAGAAAATAAAGAAAATAAAGAAAATAAAGAAAATAAAGAAAATGAAGAAAATAAAGAAAATAAAGATAATTAATTGTACACTCGTGCTTGCGCACTATATATACCACATATAAACCATCTATCTTGAACATCTACAATGGCCGGACCGCGTAAGACTCTGCTCGAACCCCGAGGACCTCGGTTCGAATCCCAGCCAGGTAATAACTTTCTTCACTCAACACTAAACTCTACACACAAATAATCGAAATAAATTGGATGAATTAAAGAAAATAAAGAAAATAAAGAAAATAAAGAAAATAAAGAAAATAAAGAAAATAAAGAAAATAAAGAAAATAAAGAAAATAAAGAAAATAAAGAAAATAAAGAAAATAAAGAAAATAAAGAAAATAAAGAAAATAAAGAAAATAAAGAAAATAAAGAAAATAAAGAAAATAAAGAAAATAAAGAAAATAAAGAAAATAAAGAAAATAAAGAAAATAAAGAAAATAAAGAAAATAAAGAAAATAAAGAAAATAAAGAAAATAAAGAAAATAAAGAAAATAAAGAAAATAAAGAAAATAAAGAAAATAAAGAAAATAAAGAAAATAAAGAAAATAAAGAAAATAAAGAAAATAAAGAAAATAAAGAAAATAAAGAAAATAAAGAAAATAAAGAAAATAAAGAAAATAAAGAAAATAAAGAAAATAAAGAAAATAAAGAAAATAAAGAAAATAAAGAAAATAAAGAAAATAAAGAAAATAAAGAAAATAAAGAAAATAAAGAAAATAAAGAAAATAAAGAAAATAAAGAAAATAAAGAAAATAAAGAAAATAAAGAAAATAAAGAAAATAAAGAAAATAAAGAAAATAAAGAAAATAAAGAAAATAAAGAAAATAAAAAAAATAAAGAAAAAAAAGAAAATAAAGAAAATAAAGAAAATAAAGAAAATAAAGAAAATAAAGAAAATAAAGAAAATAAAGAAAATAAAGAAAATAAAGAAAATAAAGAAAATAAAGAAAATAAAGAAAATAAAGAAAATAAAATAAAGAAAATAAAGAAAATAAAGAAAATAAAGAAAATAAAGAAAATAAAGATAATTAATTGTACACTCGTGCTTGCGCACTATATATACCACATATAAACCATCTCTCTTGAACATCTACAATGGCCGGACCGCGTAAGACTCTGCTCGAACCCCGAGGACCTCGGTTCGAATCCCAGCCAGGTAATAACTTTCTTCACTCAACACTAAACTCTACACACAAATAATCGAAATAAATTGGATGAATTAAAGAAGATAAAGAAAATAAAGAAAATAAAGAAAATAAAGAAAATAAAGAAAATAAAGAAAATAAAGAAAATAAAGAAAATAAAGAAAATAAAGAAAATAAAGAAAATAAAGAAAATAAAGAAAATAAAGAAAATAAAGAAAATAAAGAAAATAAAGAAAATAAAGAAAATAAAGAAAATAAAGAAAATAAAGAAAATAAAGAAAATAAAGAAAATAAAGAAAATAAAGAAAATAAAGAAAATAAAGAAAATAAAGAAAATAAAGAAAATAAAGAAAATAAAGAAAATAAAGAAAATAAAGAAAATAAAGAAAATAAAGAAAATAAAGAAAATAAAGAAAATAAAGAAAATAAAGAAAATAAAGAAAATAAAGAAAATAAAGAAAATAAAGAAAATAAAGAAAATAAAGAAAATAAAGAAAATAAAGAAAATAAAGAAAATAAAGAAAATAAAGAAAATAAAGAAAATAAAGAAAATAAAGAAAATAAAGAAAATAAAGAAAATAAAGAAAATAAAGAAAATAAAGAAAATAAAGAAAATAAAGAAAATAAAGAAAATAAAGAAAATAAAGAAAATAAAGAAAATAAAGAAAATAAAGAAAATAAAGAAAATAAAGAAAATAAAGAAAATAAAGAAAATAAAGAAAATAAAGAAAATAAAGAAAATAAAGAAAATAAAGAAAATAAAGAAAATAAAGAAAATAAAGAAAATAAAGAAAATAAAGAAAATAAAGAAAATAAAGAAAATAAAGAAAATAAAGAAAATAAAGAAAATAAAGAAAATAAAGAAAATAAAGAAAATAAAGAAAATAAAGAAAATAAAGAAAATAAAGAAAATAAAGAAAATAAAGAAAATAAAGAAAATAAAGAAAATAAAGAAAATAAAGAAAATAAAGAAAATAAAGAAAATAAAGAAAATAAAGAAAATAAAGAAAATGAAGAAAATAAAGAAAATAAAGATAATTAATTGTACACTCGACCACATATAAACCATCTATCTTGAACATCTACAATGGCCGGACCGCGTAAGACTCTGCTCGAACCCCGAGGACCTCGGTTCGAATCCCAGCCAGGTAATAACTTTCTTCACTCAACACTAAACTCTACACACAAATAATCGAAATAAATTGGATGAATTAAAGAAAATAAAGAAAATAAAGAAAATAAAGAAAATAAAGAAAATAAAGAAAATAAAGAAAATAAAGAAAATAAAGAAAATAAAGAAAATAAAGAAAATAAAGAAAATAAAGAAAATAAAGAAAATAAAGAAAATAAAGAAAATAAAGAAAATAAAATAAAGAAAATAAAGAAAATAAAGAAAATAAAGAAAATAAAGAAAATAAAGAAAATAAAGATAATTAATTGTACACTCGTGCTTGCGCACTATATATACCACATATAAACCATCTCTCTTGAACATCTACAATGGCCGGACCGCGTAAGACTCTGCTCGAACCCCGAGGACCTCGGTTCGAATCCCAGCCAGGTAATAACTTTCTTCACTCAACACTAAACTCTACACACAAATAATCGAAATAAATTGGATGAATTAAAGAAGATAAAGAAAATAAAGAAAATAAAGAAAATAAAGAAAATAAAGAAAATAAAGAAAATAAAGAAAATAAAGAAAATAAAGAAAATAAAGAAAATAAAGAAAATAAAGAAAATAAAGAAAATAAAGAAAATAAAGAAAATAAAGAAAATAAAGAAAATAAAGAAAATAAAGAAAATAAAGAAAATAAAGAAAATAAAGAAAATAAAGAAAATAAAGAAAATAAAGAAAATAAAGAAAATAAAGAAAATAAAGAAAATAAAGAAAATAAAGAAAATAAAGAAAATAAAGAAAATAAAGAAAATAAAGAAAATAAAGAAAATAAAGAAAATAAAGAAAATAAAGAAAATAAAGAAAATAAAGAAAATAAAGAAAATAAAGAAAATAAAGAAAATGAAGAAAATAAAGAAAATAAAGATAATTAATTGTACACTCGTGCTTGCGCACTATATATACCACATATAAACCATCTATCTTGAACATCTACAATGGCCGGACCGCGTAAGACTCTGCTCGAACCCCGAGGACCTCGGTTCGAATCCCAGCCAGGTAATAACTTTCTTCACTCAACACTAAACTCTACACACAAATAATCGAAATAAATTGGATGAATTAAAGAAAATAAAGAAAATAAAGAAAATAAAGAAAATAAAGAAAATAAAGAAAATAAAGAAAATAAAGAAAATAAAGAAAATAAAGAAAATAAAGAAAATAAAGAAAATAAAGAAAATAAAGAAAATAAAGAAAATAAAGAAAATAAAGAAAATAAAGAAAATAAAGAAAATAAAGAAAATAAAGAAAATAAAGAAAATAAAGAAAATAAAGAAAATAAAGAAAATAAAGAAAATAAAGAAAATAAAGAAAATAAAGAAAATAAAGAAAATAAAGAAAATAAAGAAAATAAAGAAAATAAAGAAAATAAAGAAAATAAAGAAAATAAAGAAAATAAAGAAAATAAAGAAAATAAAGAAAATAAAGAAAATAAAGAAAATAAAGAAAATAAAGAAAATAAAGAAAATAAAGAAAATAAAGAAAATAAAGAAAATAAAGAAAATAAAGAAAATAAAGAAAATAAAGAAAATAAAGAAAATAAAGAAAATAAAGAAAATAAAGAAAATAAAGAAAATAAAGAAAATAAAGAAAATAAAGAAAATAAAGAAAATAAAGAAAATAAAGAAAATAAAGAAAATAAAGAAAATAAAGAAAATAAAGAAAATAAAGAAAATAAAGAAAATAAAATAAAGAAAATAAAGAAAATAAAGAAAATAAAGAAAATAAAGAAAATAAAGAAAATAAAGATAATTAATTGTACACTCGTGCTTGCGCACTATATATACCACATATAAACCATCTCTCTTGAACATCTACAATGGCCGGACCGCGTAAGACTCTGCTCGAACCCCGAGGACCTCGGTTCGAATCCCAGCCAGGTAATAACTTTCTTCACTCAACACTAAACTCTACACACAAATAATCGAAATAAATTGGATGAATTAAAGAAGATAAAGAAAATAAAGAAAATAAAGAAAATAAAGAAAATAAAGAAAATAAAGAAAATAAAGAAAATAAAGAAAATAAAGAAAATAAAGAAAATAAAGAAAATAAAGAAAATAAAGAAAATAAAGAAAATAAAGAAAATAAAGAAAATAAAGAAAATAAAGAAAATAAAGAAAATAAAGAAAATAAAGAAAATAAAGAAAATAAAGAAAATAAAGAAAATAAAGAAAATAAAGAAAATAAAGAAAATAAAGAAAATAAAGAAAATAAAGAAAATAAAGAAAATAAAGAAAATAAAGAAAATAAAGAAAATAAAGAAAATAAAGAAAATAAAGAAAATAAAGAAAATAAAGAAAATAAAGAAAATAAAGAAAATAAAGAAAATTAATTGTACACTCGTGCTTGCGCACTATATATACCACATATAAACCATCTCTCTTGAACATCTACAATGGCCGGACCGCGTAAGACTCTGCTCGAACCCCGAGGACCTCGGTTCGAATCCCAGCCAGGTAATAACTTTCTTCACTCAACACTAAACTCTACACACAAATAATCGAAATAAATTGGATGAATTAAAGAAAATAAAGAAAATAAAGAAAATAAAGAAAATAAAGAAAATAAAGAGAATAAAGAAAATAAAGAAAATAAAGAAAATAAAGAAAATAAAGAAAATAAAGAAAATAAAGAAAATTAATTGTACACTCGTGCTTGCGCACTATATATACCACAAATAAACCATCTCTCTTGAACATAATTGAAACAACATTGAAAGAAAATAAAGAAAATAAAGAAAATAAAGAAAACAAAGAAAATTAATTGTACACTCGTGCTTGCGCACTATATATACCACATATAAACCATCTCTCTTGAACATCTACAATGGCCGGACCGCGTAAGACTCTGCTCGAACCCCGAGGACCTCGGTTCGAATCCCAGCCAGGTAATAACTTTCTTCACTCAACACTAAACTCTACACACAAATAATCGAAATAAATTGGATGAATTAAAGAAAATAAAGAAAATAAAGAAAATAAAGAAAATAAAGAAAATAAAGAGAATAAAGAAAATAAAGAAAATAAAGAAAATAAAGAAAATAAAGAAAATAAAGAAAATAAAGAAAATAAAGAAAATAAAGAAAATAAAGAAAATTAATTGTACACTCGTGCTTGCGCACTATATATACCACAAATAAACCATCTCTCTTGAACATAATTGAAACAACATTGAAAGAAAATAAAGAAAATAAAGAAAATAAAGAAAACAAAGAAAATTAATTGTACACTCGTGCTTGCGCACTATATATACCACATATAAACCATCTCTCTTGAACATCTACAATGGCCGGACCGCGTAAGACTCTGCTCGAACCCCGAGGACCTCGGTTCGAATCCCAGCCAGGTAATAACTTTCTTCACTCAACACTAAACTCTACACACAAATAATCGAAATAAATTGGATGAATTAAAGAAAATAAAGAAAATAAAGAAAATAAAGAAAATAAAGAAAATAAAGAAAATAGAGAAAATAAAGAAAATAAAGAAAATAAAGAAAATAAAGAAAATAAAGAAAATAAAGAAAATAAAGAAAATAAAGAAAATAAAGAAAATAAAGAAAATAAATAAAATAAAGAAAATAAAGAAAATAAAGAAAATAAAGAAAATAAAGAAAATAAAGAAAATAAAGAAAATAAAGAAAATAAAGAAAATAAAGAAAATAAAGAAAATAAAGAAAATAAAGAAAATAAAGAAAATAAAGAAAATAAAGAAAATAAAGAAAATAAAGAAAATAAAGAAAATAAAGAAAATAAAGAAAATAAAGAAAATAAAGAAAATAAAGAAAATAAAGAAAATAAAGAAAATAAAGAAAATAAAGAAAATAAAGAAAATAAAGAAAATAAAGAAAATAAAGAAAATAAAGAAAATAAAGAAAATAAAGAAAATAAAGAAAATAAAGAAAATAAAGAAAATAAAGAAAATAAAGAAAATAAAGAAAATAAAGAAAATAAAGAAAATAAAGAAAATAAAGAAAATAAAGAAAATAAAGAAAATAAAGAAAATAAAGAAAATAAAGATAATTAATTGTACACTCGTGCTTGCGCACTATATATACCACATATAAACCATCTCTCTTGAACATCTACAATGGCCGGACCGCGTAAGACTCTGCTCGAACCCCGAGGACCTCGGTTCGAATCCCAGCCAGGTAATAACTTTCTTCACTCAACACTAAACTCTACACACAAATAATCGAAATAAATTGGATGAATTAAAGAAGATAAAGAAAATAAAGAAAATAAAGAAAATAAAGAAAATAAAGAAAATAAAGAAAATAAAGAAAATAAAGAAAATAAAGAAAATAAAGAAAATAAAGAAAATAAAGAAAATAAAGAAAATAAAGAAAATAAAGAAAATAATGAAAATAAAGAAAATAAAGAAAATAAAGAAAATAAAGAAAATAAAGAAAATAAAGAAAATAAAGAAAATAAAGAAAATAAAGAAAATAAAGAAAATAAAGAAAATAAAGAAAATAAAGAAAATAAAGAAAATAAAGAAAATAAAGAAAATAAAGAAAATAAAGAAAATAAAGAAAATAAAGAAAATTAATTGTACACTCGTGCTTGCGCACTATATATACCACATATAAACCATCTCTCTTGAACATCTACAATGGCCGGACCGCGTAAGACTCTGCTCGAACCCCGAGGACCTCGGTTCGAATCCCAGCCAGGTAATAACTTTCTTCACTCAACACTAAACTCTACACACAAATAATCGAAATAAATTGGATGAATTAAAGAAAATAAAGAAAATATAGAAAATAAAGAAAATAAAGAAAATAAAGAAAATAAAGAAAATAAAGAAAATAAAGAAAATAAAGAAAATAAAGAAAATAAAGAAAATAAAGAAAATAAAGAAAATAAAGAAAATAAAGAAAATAAAGAAAATAAAGAAAATAAATAAAATAAAGAAAATAAAGAAAATAAAGAAAATAAAGAAAATAAAGAAAATAAAGAAAATAAAGAAAATAAAGAAAATAAAGAAAATAAAGAAAATAAAGAAAATAAAGAAAATAAAGAAAATAAAGAAAATAAAGAAAATAAAGAAAATAAAGAAAATAAAGAAAATAAAGAAAATAAAGAAAATAAAGAAAATAAAGAAAATAAAGAAAATAAAGAAAATAAAGAAAATAAAGAAAATAAAGAAAATAAAGAAAATAAAGAAAATAAAGAAAATAAAGAAAATAAAGAAAATAAAGAAAATAAAGAAAATAAAGAAAATAAAGAAAATAAAGAAAATAAAGAAAATAAAGAAAATAAAGAAAATAAAGAAAATAAAGAAAATAAAGAAAATAAAGAAAATAAAGAAAATTAATTGTACACTCGTGCTTGCGCACTATATATACCACATATAAACCATCTCTCTTGAACATCTACAATGGCCGGACCGCGTAAGACTCTGCTCGAACCCCGAGGACCTCGGTTCGAATCCCAGCCAGGTAATAACTTTCTTCACTCAACACTAAACTCTACACACAAATAATCGAAATAAATTGGATGAATTAAAGAAAATAAAGAAAATAAAGAAAATAAAGAAAATAAAGAAAATAAAGAAAATAAAGAGAATAAAGAAAATAAAGAAAATAAAGAAAATAAAGAAAATAAAGAAAATAAAGAAAATTAATTGTACACTCGTGCTTGCGCACTATATATACCACAAATAAACCATCTCTCTTGAACATAATTGAAACAACATTGAAAGAAAATAAAGAAAATAAAGAAAATAAAGAAAACAAAGAAAATTAATTGTACACTCGTGCTTGCGCACTATATATACCACATATAAACCATCTCTCTTGAACATCTACAATGGCCGGACCGCGTAAGACTCTGCTCGAACCCCGAGGACCTCGGTTCGAATCCCAGCCAGGTAATAACTTTCTTCACTCAACACTAAACTCTACACACAAATAATCGAAATAAATTGGATGAATTAAAGAAAATAAAGAAAATAAAGAAAATAAAGAAAATAAAGAAAATAAAGAAAATAAAGAAAATAAAGAAAATAAAGAAAATAAAGAAAATAAAGAAAATAAAGAAAATAAAGAAAATAAAGAAAATAAAGAAAATAAAGAAAATAAAGAAAATAAAGAAAATAAAGAAAATAAAGAAAATAAAGAAAATAAAGAAAATAAAGAAAATAAAGAAAATAAAGAAAATAAAGAAAATAAAGAAAATAAAGAAAATAAAGAAAATAAAGAAAATAAAGAAAATAAAGAAAATAAAGAAAATAAAGAAAATAAAGAAAATAAAGAAAATAAAGAAAATTAATTGTACACTCGTGCTTGCGCACTATATATACCACATATAAACCATCTCTCTTGAACATCTACAATGGCCGGACCGCGTAAGACTCTGCTCGAACCCCGAGGACCTCGGTTCGAATCCCAGCCAGGTAATAACTTTCTTCACTCAACACTAAACTCTACACACAAATAATCGAAATAAATTGGATGAATTAAAGAAAATAAAGAAAATAAAGAAAATAAAGAAAATAAAGAAAATAAAGAAAATAAAGAAAATAAAGAAAATAGAGAAAATAAAGAAAATAAAGAAAATAAAGAAAATAAAGAAAATAAAGAAAATAAAGAAAATAAAGAAAATAAAGAAAATAAAGAAAATAAATAAAATAAAGAAAATAAAGAAAATAAAGAAAATAAAGAAAATAAAGAAAATAAAGAAAATAAAGAAAATAAAGAAAATAAAGAAAATAAAGAAAATAAAGAAAATAAAGAAAATAAAGAAAATAAAGAAAATAAAGAAAATAAAGAAAATAAAGAAAATAAAGAAAATAAAGAAAATAAAGAAAATAAAGAAAATAAAGAAAATAAAGAAAATAAAGAAAATAAAGAAAATAAAATAAAGAAAATAAAGAAAATAAAGAAAATAAAGAAAATAAAGAAAATAAAGAAAATATAGAAAATAAAGAAAATAAAGAAAATAAAGAAAATAAAGAAAATAAAGAAAATAAAGAAAATAAAGAAAATAAAGAAAATAAAGAAAATAAAGAAAATAAAGAAAATAAAGATAATTAATTGTACACTCGTGCTTGCGCACTATATATACCACATATAAACCATCTCTCTTGAACATCTACAATGGCCGGACCGCGTAAGACTCTGCTCGAACCCCGAGGACCTCGGTTCGAATCCCAGCCAGGTAATAACTTTCTTCACTCAACACTAAACTCTACACACAAATAATCGAAATAAATTGGATGAATTAAAGAAGATAAAGAAAATAAAGAAAATAAAGAAAATAAAGAAAATAAAGAAAATAAAGAAAATAAAGAAAAAAAAGAAAATAAAGAAAATAAAGAAAATAAAGAAAATAAAGAAAATAAAGAAAATAAAGAAAATAAAGAAAATAATGAAAATAAAGAAAATAAAGAAAATAAAGAAAATAAAGAAAATAAAGAAAATAAAGAAAATAAAGAAAATAAAGAAAATAAAGAAAATAAAGAAAATAAAGAAAATAAAGAAAATAAAGAAAATAAAGAAAATAAAGAAAATAAAGAAAATAAAGAAAATAAAGAAAATTAATTGTACACTCGTGCTTGCGCACTATATATACCACATATAAACCATCTCTCTTGAACATCTACAATGGCCGGACCGCGTAAGACTCTGCTCGAACCCCGAGGACCTCGGTTCGAATCCCAGCCAGGTAATAACTTTCTTCACTCAACACTAAACTCTACACACAAATAATCGAAATAAATTGGATGAATTAAAGAAAATAAAGAAAATAAAGAAAATAAAGAAAATAAAGAAAATAAAGAAAATAAAGAAAATAAAGAAAATAAAGAAAATAAAGAAAATAAAGAAAATAAAGAAAATAAAGAAAATAAAGAAAATAAAGAAAATAAAGAAAATAAAGAAAATAAAGAAAATAAAGAAAATAAAGAAAATAAAGAAAATAAATAAAATAAAGAAAATAAAGAAAATAAAGAAAATAAAGAAAATAAAGAAAATAAAGAAAATAAAGAAAATAAAGAAAATAAAGAAAATAAAGAAAATAAAGAAAATAAAGAAAATAAAGAAAATAAAGAAAATAAAGAAAATAAAGAAAATAAAGAAAATAAAGAAAATAAAGAAAATAAAGAAAATAAAGAAAATAAAGAAAATAAAGAAAATAAAGATAATTAATTGTACACTCGTGCTTGCGCACTATATATACCACATATAAACCATCTCTCTTGAACATCTACAATGGCCGGACCGCGTAAGACTCTGCTCGAACCCCGAGGACCTCGGTTCGAATCCCAGCCAGGTAATAACTTTCTTCACTCAACACTAAACTCTACACACAAATAATCGAAATAAATTGGATGAATTAAAGAAAATAAAGAAAATACAGAAAATAAAGAAAATAAAGAAAATAAAGAAAATAAAGAAAATAAAGAAAATAAAGAAAATAAAGAAAATATAGAAAATAAAGAAAATAAAGAAAATAAAGAAAATAAAGAAAATAAAGAAAATAAAGAAAATAAAGAAAATAAAGAAAATAAAGAAAATAAAGAAAATAAAGAAAATAAAGAAAATAAAGAAAATAAAGAAAATAAAGAAAATAAAGAAAATAAAGAAAATAAAGAAAATAAAGAAAATAAAGAAAATAAAGAAAATAAAGAAAATAAAGAAAATAAAGAAAATAGAGAAAATAAAGAAAATAAAGAAAATAAAGAAAATAAAGAAAATAAAGAAAATAAAGAAAATAAAGAAAATAAAGAAAATAAAGAAAATAAAGAAAATAAAGAAAATAAAGAAAATAAAGAAAATAAAGAAAATAAAGAAAATAAAGAAAATAAAGAAAATTAATTGTACACTCGTGCTTGCGCACTATATATACCACAAATAAACCATCTCTCTTGAACATAATTGAAACAACATTGAAAGAAAATAAAGAAAATAAAGAAAATAAAGAAAATAAAGAAAATAAAGAAAATAAAGAAAATAAAGAAAATAAAGAAAATAAAGAAAATAAAGAAAATAAAGAAAATAAAGAAAATAAAGAAAATAAAGAAAATAAAGAAAATTAATTGTGCACTCGTGCTTGCGCACTATATATACCACAAATAAAACATCTCTCTTGAACATAATTGAAACAACATTGAAAGAAAATAAAGAAAATAAAGAAAATAGAGAAAATAAAGAAAATTAATTGTACACTCGTGCTTGCGCACTATATATACCACAAATAAAACATCTCTCTTGAACATAATTGAAACAACATTGAAAGAAAATAAAGAAAATAAAGAAAATAAAGAAAATAAAGAAAATAAAGAAAATAAAGAATATAAAGAAAATAAAGAAAATAAAGAAAATAAAGAAAATAAAGAAAATAGAGAAAATAAAGAAAATAAAGAAAATAAAGAAAATAAAGAAAATAAAGAAAATAAAGAAAATAAAGAAAATAAAGAAAATAAAGAAAATAAAGAAAATAAAGAAAATACAGAAAATACAGAAAATAAAGAAAATAAAGAAAATAAAGAAAATAAAGAAAATAAAGAAAATAAAGAAAATAAAGAAAATAGAGAAAATAAAGAAAATAAAGAAAATAAAGAAAATAAAGAAAATAAAGAAAATAAAGAAAATAAAGAAAATAAAGAAAATAAAGAAAATAAAGAAAATAAAGAAAATAAAGAAAATAAAGAAAATAAAGAAAATAAAGAAAATAAAGAAAATAAAGAAAATAAAGAAAATAAAGAAAATAAAGAAAATAAAGAAAATAAAGAAAATAAAGAAAATAAAGAAAATAAAGAAAATAAAGAAAATAAAGAAAATAAAGAAAATAAAGAAAATAAAGAAAATAAAGAAAATAAAGAAAATAAAGAAAATAAAGAAAATAAAGAAAATAAAGAAAATAAAGAAAATAAAGAAAATAAAGAAAATAAAGAAAATAAAGAAAATAAAGAAAATAAAGAAAATAAAGAAAATAAAGAAAATAAAGAAAATAAAGAAAATAAAGAAAATAAAGAAAATAAAGAAAATAAAGAAAATAAAGAAAATAAAGAAAATAAAGAAAATAAAGAAAATAAAGAAAATAAAGAAAATAAAGAAAATAAAGAAAATAAAGAAAATAAAGAAAATAAAGAAAATAAAGAAAATAAAGAAAATAAAGAAAATAAAGAAAATAAAGAAAATAAAGAAAATAAAGAAAATTAATTGTACACTCGTGCTTGCGCACTATATATACCACAAATAAACCATCTCTCTTGAACATAATTGAAACAACATTGAAAGAAAATAAAGAAAATAAAGAAAATAAAGAAAACAAAGAAAATTAATTGTACACTCGTGCTTGCGCACTATATATACCACATATAAACCATCTCTCTTGAACATCTACAATGGCCGGACCGCGTAAGACTCTGCTCGAACCCCGAGGACCTCGGTTCGAATCCCAGCCAGGTAATAACTTTCTTCACTCAACACTAAACTCTACACACAAATAATCGAAATAAATTGGATGAATTAAAGAAAATAAAAAAAATAAAGAAAATAAAGAAAATAAAGAAAATAAATAAAATAAATAAAATAAATAAAATAAATAAAATAAATAAAATAAAGAAAATAAAGAAAATAAATAAAATAAATAAAATAAAGAAAATAAAGAAAATAAAGAAAATAAAGAAAATAAAGAAAATAAAGAAAATAAAGAAAATAAAGAAAATAAAGAAAATAAAGAAAATAAAGAAAATAAAGAAAATAAAGAAAATAAAGAAAATAAAGAAAATAAAGAAAATAAAGAAAATAAAGAAAATAAAGAAAATAAAGAAAATAAAGAAAATAAAGAAAATAAAGAAAATAAAGAAAATAAAGAAAATAAAGAAAATAAAGAAAATAAAGAAAAAAAAGAAAATAAAGAAAATAAAGAAAATAAAGAAAATAAAGAAAATAAAGAAAATAAAGAAAATAAAGAAAATAAAGAAAATAAAGAAAATAAAGAAAATAAAGAAAATAGAGAAAATAAAGAAAATTAATTGTACACTCGTGCTTGCGCACTATATATACCACAAATAAAACATCTCTCTTGAACATAATTGAAACAACATTGAAAGAAAATAAAGAAAATAAAGAAAATAGAGAAAATAAAGAAAATTAATTGTACACTCGTGCTTGCGCACTATATATACCACAAATAAAACATCTCTCTTGAACATAATTGAAACAACATTGAAAGAAAATAAAGAAAATAAAGAAAATAAAGAAAATAAAGAAAATAAAGAAAATAAAGAATATAAAGAAAATAAAGAAAATAAAGAAAATAAAGAAAATAAAGAAAATAAAGAAAATAAAGAAAATAAAGAAAATAAAGAAAATAAAGAAAATAAAGAAAATAAAGAAAATAAAGAAAATTAATTGTACACTCGTGCTTGCGCACTATATATACCACAAATAAACCATCTCTCTTGAACATAATTGAAACAACATTGAAAGAAAATAAAGAAAATAAAGAAAATAAAGAAAATAAAGAAAATAAAGAAAATAAAGAAAATAAAGAAAATAAAGAAAATAAAGAAAATAAAGAAAATAAAGAAAATAAAGAAAATAAAGAAAATAAAGAAAATAAAGAAAATAAAGAAAATAAAGAAAATAAAGAAAATAAAGAAAATAAATAAAATAAAGAAAATAAAGAAAATAAAGAAAATAAAGAAAATAAAGAAAATTAATTGTACACTCGTGCTTGCGCACTATATATACCACATATAAACCATCTCTCTTGAACATCTACAATGGCCGGACCGCGTAAGACTCTGCTCGAACCCCGAGGACCTCGGTTCGAATCCCAGCCAGGTAATAACTTTCTTCACTCAACACTAAACTCTACACACAAATAATCGAAATAAATTGGATGAATTAAAGAAGATAAAGAAAATAAAGAAAATAAAGAAAATAAAGAAAATAAAGAAAATAAAGAAAATAAAGAAAATAAAGAAAATAAAGAAAATAAAGAAAATAAAGAAAATAAAGAAAATAAAGAAAATAAAGAAAATAAAGAAAATAAAGAAAATAAAGAAAATAAAGAAAATAAAGAAAATAAAGAAAATAAAGAAAATAAAGAAAATAAAGAAAATAAAGAAAATAAAGAAAATAAAGAAAATAAAGAAAATAAAGAAAATAAAGAAAATAAAGAAAATAAAGAAAATAAAGAAAATAAAGAAAATAAAGAAAATAAAGAAAATAAAGAAAATAAAGAAAATAAAGAAAATAAAGAAAATAAAGAAAATAAAGAAAATAAAGAAAATAAAGAAGATAAAGAAGATAAAGAAAATAAAGAAAATAAAGAAAATAAAGAAAATAAAGAAAATAAAGAAAATAAAGAAAATAAAGAAAATAAAGAAAATAAAGAAAATAAAGAAAATAAAGAAAATAAAGAAAATAAAGAAAATAAAGAAAATCAAGAAAATCAAGAAAATCAAGAAAATCAAGAAAATCAAGAAAATCAAGAAAATCAAGAAAATCAAGAAAATCAAGAAAATCAAGAAAATCAAGAAAATCAAGAAAATCAAGAAAATAAAGAAAATAAAGAAAATAAAGAAAATAAAGAAAATAAAGAAAATAAAGAAAATAAAGAAAATAAAGAAAATAAAGAAAATAAAGAAAATAAAGAAAATAAAGAAAATAAAGAAAATAAAGAAAATAAAGAAAATAAAGAAAATAAAGAAAATGAAGAAAATGAAGAAAATAAAGAAAATAAAGAAAATAAAGAAAATAAAGAAAATAAAGAAAATAAAGAAAATAAAGAAAATAAAGAAAATAAAGAAAATAAAGAAAATAAAGAAAATAAAGAAAATAAAGAAAATAAAGAAAATAAAGAAAATAAAGAAAATAAAGAAAATAAAGAAAATAAAGAAAATAAAGAAAATAAAGAAAATAAAGAAAATAAAGAAAATAAAGAAAATAAAGAAAATAAAGAAAATAAAGAAAATAAAGAAAATAAAGAAAATAAAGAAAATAAAGAAAATAAAGAAAATAAAGAAAATAAAGAAAATAAAGAAAATAAAGAAAATAAAGAAAATAAAGAAAATAGAGAAAATAAAGAAAATTAATTGTACACTCGTGCTTGCGCACTAAATATACCACAAATAAAACATCTCTCTTGAACATAATTGAAACAACATTGAAAGAAAATATAGAAAATAAAGAAAATAGAGAAAATAAAGAAAATTAATTGTACACTCGTGCTTGCGCACTATATATACCACAAATAAAACATCTCTCTTGAACATAATTGAAACAACATTGAAAGAAAATAAAGAAAATAAAGAAAATAAAGAAAATAAAGAAAATAAAGAAAATAAAGAAAATAAAGAAAATAAAGAAAATAAAGAAAATAAAGAAAATAAAGAAAATAAAGAAAATAAAGAAAATAAATAAAATAAAGAAAATAAAGAAAATAAAGAAAATAAAGAAAATAAAGAAAATAAAGAAAATTAATTGTACACTCGTGCTTGCGCACTATATATACCACATATAAACCATCTCTCTTGAACATCTACAATGGCCGGACCGCGTAAGACTCTGCTCGAACCCCGAGGACCTCGGTTCGAATCCCAGCCAGGTAATAACTTTCTTCACTCAACACTAAACTCTACACACAAATAATCGAAATAAATTGGATGAATTAAAGAAGATAAAGAAAATAAAGAAAATAAAGAAAATAAAGAAAATAAAGAAAATAAAGAAAATAAAGAAAATAAAGAAAATAAAGAAAATAAAGAAAATAAAGAAAATAAAGAAAATAAAGAAAATAAAGAAAATAAAGAAAATAAAGAAAATAAAGAAAATAAAGAAAATAAAGAAAATAAAGAAAATAAAGAAAATAAAGAAAATAAAGAAAATAAAGAAAATAAAGAAAATAAAGAAAATAAAGAAAATAAAGAAAATAAAGAAAATAAAGAAAATAAAGAAAATAAAGAAAATAAAGAAAATAAAGAAAATAAAGAAAATAAAGAAAATAAAGAAAATAAAGAAAATAAAGAAAATAAAGAAAATAAAGAAAATAAAGAAAATAAAGAAAATAAAGAAAATAAAGAAAATAAAGAAAATAAAGAAAATAAAGAAAATAAAGAAAATAAAGAAAATAAAGAAAATAAAGAAAATAAAGAAAATAAAGAAAATAAAGAAAATAAAGAAAATAAAGAAAATAAAGAAAATAGAGAAAATAAAGAAAATTAATTGTACACTCGTGCTTGCGCACTAAATATACCACAAATAAAACATCTCTCTTGAACATAATTGAAACAACATTGAAAGAAAATAAAGAAAATAAAGAAAATAGAGAAAATAAAGAAAATTAATTGTACACTCGTGCTTGCGCACTAAATATACCACAAATAAAACATCTCTCTTGAACATAATTGAAACAACATTGAAAGAAAATAAAGAAAATAAAGAAAATAAAGAAAATAAAGAAAATAAAGAAAATAAAGAATATAAAGAAAATAAAGAAAATAAAGAAAATAAAGAAAATAAAGAAAATAAAGAAAATAAAGAAAATAAAGAAAATAAAGAAAATAAAGAAAATAAAGAAAATAAAGAAAATAAAGAAAATAAAGAAAATAAAGAAAATAAAGAAAATACAGAAAATAAAGAAAATAAAGAAAATAAAGAAAATAAAGAAAATAAAGAAAATAAAGAAAATAAAGAAAATAAAGAAAATAAAGAAAATAAAGAAAATAAAGAAAATAAAGAAAATAAAGAAAATAAAGAAAATAAAGAAAATAAAGAAAATAAAGAAAATAAAGAAAATAAAGAAAATAAAGAAAATAAAGAAAATAAAGAAAATAAAGAAAATAAAGAAAATAAAGAAAATAAAGAAAATAAAGAAAATAAAGAAAATAAAGAAAATAAAGAAAATAAAGAAAATAAAGAAAATAAAGAAAATAAAGAAAAGAAAGAAAATAAAGAAAATAAAGAAAATAAAGAAAATAAAGAAAATAAAGAAAATAAAGAAAATAAAGAAAATAAAGAAAATAGAGAAAATAAAGAAAATAAAGAAAATAAAGAAAATAAAGAAAATAGAGAAAATAAAGAAAATTAATTGTACACTCGTGCTTGCGCACTAAATATACCACAAATAAAACATCTCTCTTGAACATAATTGAAACAACATTGAAAGAAAATAAAGAAAATAAAGAAAATAGAGAAAATAAAGAAAATTAATTGTACACTCGTGCTTGCGCACTATATATACCACAAATAAAACATCTCTCTTGAACATAATTGAAACAACATTGAAAGAAAATAAAGAAAATAAAGAAAATAAAGAAAATAAAGAAAATAAAGAATATAAAGAAAATAAAGAAAATAAAGAAAATAAAGAAAATAAAGAAAATAAAGAAAATAAAGAAAATAAAGAAAATAAAGAAAATAAAGAAAATAAAGAAAATAAAGAAAATAAAGAAAATAAAGAAAATAAAGAAAATAAAGAAAATAAAGAAAATAAAGAAAATAAAGAAAATAAAGAAAATAAAGAAAATAAAGAAAATAAAGAAAATAAAGAAAATAAAGAAAATAAAGAAAATAAAGAAAATAAAGAAAATAAAGAAAATAAAGAAAATAAAGAAAATACAGAAAATAAAGAAAATAAAGAAAATAAAGAAAATAAAGAAAATAAAGAAAATAAAGAAAATAAAGAAAATAAAGAAAATAAAGAAAATAAAGAAAATAAAGAAAATAAAGAAAATAAAGAAAATAAAGAAAATAAAGAAAATAAAGAAAATAAAGAAAATAAAGAAAACAAAGAAAATAAAGAAAATAAAGAAAATAAAGAAAATAAAGAAAATAAAGAAAATAAAGAAAATAAAGAAAATAAAGAAAATAAAGAAAATAAAGAAAATAAAGAAAATAAAGAAAATAAAGAAAATAAAGAAAATAAAGAAAATAAAGAAAATAAAGAAAATAAAGAAAATAAAGAAAATAAAGAAAATAAAGAAAATAAAGAAAATAAAGAAAATAAAGAAAATAAAGAAAATAAAGAAAATAAAGAAAATAAAGAAAATAAAGAAAATAAAGAAAATAAAGAAAATTAATTGTACACTCGTGCTTGCGCACTATATATACCACAAATAAACCATCTCTCTTGAACATAATTGAAACAACATTGAAAGAAAATAAAGAAAATAAAGAAAATAAAGAAAACAAAGAAAATTAATTGTACACTCGTGCTTGCGCACTATATATACCACATATAAACCATCTCTCTTGAACATCTACAATGGCCGGACCGCGTAAGACTCTGCTCGAACCCCGAGGACCTCGGTTCGAATCCCAGCCAGGTAATAACTTTCTTCACTCAACACTAAACTCTACACACAAATAATCGAAATAAATTGGATGAATTAAAGAAAATAAAGAAAATAAAGAAAATAAAGAAAATAAAGAAAATAAAGAAAATAAAGAAAATAAAGAAAATAAAGAAAATAAAGAAAATAAAGAAAATAAATAAAATAAAGAAAATAAAGAAAATAAAGAAAATAAAGAAAATAAAGAAAATAAAGAAAATTAATTGTAAACTCGTGCTTGCGCACTATATATACCACATATAAACCATCTCTCTTGAACATCTACAATGGCCGGACCGCGTAAGACTCTGCTCGAACCCCGAGGACCTCGGTTCGAATCCCAGCCAGGTAATAACTTTCTTCACTCAACACTAAACTCTACACACAAATAATCGAAATAAATTGGATGAATTAAAGAAGATAAAGAAAATAAAGAAAATAAAGAAAATAAAGAAAATAAAGAAAATAAAGAAAATAAAGAAAATAAAGAAAATAAAGAAAATAAAGAAAATAAAGAAAATAAAGAAAATAAAGAAAATAAAGAAAATAAAGAAAATAAAGAAAATAAAGAAAATAAAGAAAATAAAGAAAATAAAGAAAATAAAGAAAATAAAGAAAATAAAGAAAATAAAGAAAATAAAGAAAATAAAGAAAATAAAGAAAATAAAGAAAATAAAGAAAATAAAGAAAATAAAGAAAATAAAGAAAATAAAGAAAATAAAGAAAATAAAGAAAATAAAGAAAATAAAGAAAATAAAGAAAATAAAGAAAATAAAGAAAATAAAGAAAATAAAGAAAATAGAGAAAATAAAGAAAATAAAGAAAATAAAGAAAATAAAGAAAATAAAGAAAATAACGAAAATAAAGAAAATAAAGAAAATAAAGAAAATAAAGAAAATAAAGAAAATAAAGAAAATAAAGAAAATAAAGATAATTAATTGTACACTCGTGCTTGCGCACTCAAAATTGACCGAAATCGGTCATTTTCGATATTTGACCACACAAGCTCAACTGACATCGCAAAAACGTCAAAATTGACCGAAATCGGTCATTTTCGATACTTGTGCACACGTATGTCACTGACATCCCAAAAACGTCAAAATTGACCGAAATCGATCATTTTCGATACTTGACCACACAAGTTCAACTGACATCGCAAAAACGTCAAAATTGACCGAAATCTGTCATTTTCGATACTTGTGCACACGTATGTCACTGACATCCCAAAAACGTCCAAATTGACCGAAATCGGTCATTTTCGATACTTGACCACACAAGTTCAACTGACATCGCAAAAACGTCAAAATTGACCGAAATCGGTCATTTTCGATACTTGTCCACACAAGTTCAACTGACATCGCAAAAACGTCAAAATTGACCGAAATCGGTCATTTTCGATACTTGACCACTTAAGTTCAATTGACATCGCAAAAACGTCAAAATTGACCGAATTCGATCATTATCGATACTTGTGCACACAAGTTCAACTGACATCGCAAAAACGTCAAAATTGACCGAAATCGGTCATTTTCGATACTTGTGCACACGTATGTCACTGACATCCCAAAAACTTCAAAATTGACCGAAATCGATCATTTTCGATACTTGTGCACACGTATGTCACTGACATCCCAAAAACGTCAAAATTGACCGAAATCGGTCATTTTCGAAACTTGACCACACAAGTTCAACTGACATCGCAAAAACGTCAAAATTGACCGAAATCGGTCATTTTCGATACTTGTCCACACAAGTTCAACTGACATCGCAAAAACGACAAAATTGACCGAAATCGGTCATTTTCGATACTTGACCACCAAGTTCAATTGACATCGCAAAAACATCAAAATTGACCGAATTCGGTCATTTTCGATACTTGTGCACACAAGTTCAACTGACATCGCAAAAACGTCAAAATTGACCGAAATCGGTCATTTTCGATACTTGTGCACACGTATGTCACTGACATCCCAAAAACTTCAAAATGACCGAAATCGATCATTTTCGATACTTGTGCACACGTATGTCACTGACATCCCAAAAACGTCAAAATTGACCGAAATCGGTCATTTTCGAAACTTGATCACACAAGTTCAACTGACATCGCAAAAACGTCAAAATTGACCGAAATCGGTAATTTTCGATACTTGACCACACAAGTTCAACTGACATCGCAAAAACGTCAAAATTGACCGAAATCGGTCATTTTCGATACTTGTGCACACGTATGTCACTGACATCGCAAAAACGTCAAAATTGACCGAAATCGGTCATTTTCGATACTTGACCACACAAGTTCAACTGACATCGCAAAAACGTCAAAATTGACCGAAATCGGTCATTTTCGATACTTGTGCACACGTATGTCACTGACATCCCAAAAACGTCAAAATTGACCGAAATCGGTCATTTTCGATACTTGACCACACAAGTTCAACTGACATCGCAAAAAACGTCAAAATTGACCGAAATCGGTCATTTTCGATACTTGACCGCACAAGTTCAACTGACATCGCAAAAACGTCAAAATTGACCGAAATCGGTCATTTTCGATACTTGTGCACACGTATGTCACTGACATCCCAAAAACGTCAAAATTGACCGAAATCGATCATTTTCGATACCTGTGCACACGTTTGTCACTGACATCCCAAAAAACGTCAAAATTGACCGAAATCGGTCATTTTCGAAACTTGATCACACAAGTTCAACTGACATCGCTAAAACGTCAAAATTGACCGAAATCGGTAATTTTCGATACTTGACCACACAAGTTCAACTGACATCGCAAAAACGTCAAAATTGACCGAAATCGGTCATTTTCGATACTTGACCACACAAGTTCAACTGACATCGCAAAAACGTCAAAATTGACCGAAATCGGTCATTTTCGATACTTGTGCACACGTATGTCACTGACATCCCAAAAACGTCAAAATTGACCGAAATCGGTCATTTTCGATACTTGACCACACAAGCTCAACTGACATCGCAAAAACGTCAAAATTGACCGAAATCGGTCATTTTCGATACTTGACCACACAAGTTCAACTGACATCGCAAAAATGTCAAAATTGACCGAAATCGGTCATTTTCGAAACTTGATCACACAAGTTCAACTGACATCGCTAAAACGTCAAAATTGACCGAAATCGGTAATTTTCGATACTTGACCACACAAGTTCAACTGACATCGCAAAAACGTCAAAATTGACCGAAATCGGTCATTTTCGATACTTGACCACACAAGTTCAACTGACATCGCAAAAACGTCAAAATTAACCGAAATCGGTCATTTTCGATACTTGTGCACACGTATGTCACTGACATCCCAAAAACGTCAAAATTGACCGAAATCGGTCATTTTCGATACTTGACCACACAAGTTCAACTGACATCGCAAAAACGTCAAAATTGACCGAAATCGGTCATTTTCGATACTTGTGCACACGTATGTCACTGACATCCCAAAAACGTCAAAATTGACCGAAATCGGTCATTTTCGATACTTGACCACACAAGTTCAACTGACATCGCAAAAACGTCAAAATTGACCGAAATCGGTCATTTTCGATACTTGACCACTCAAGTTCAACTGACATCGCAAAAAACGTCAAATTTGACCGAAATCGGTCATTTTCGATACTTGTGCACACGTATGTCACTGACATCCCAAAAACATCAAAATTGACCGAAATCGATCATTTTCGATACTTGACCACACAAGTTCAACTGACATCGCAAAAACGTCAAAATTGACCGAAATCGGTCATTTTCGATACTTGTGCACACATATGTCACTGACATCCCAAAAACGTCAAAATTGACCGAAATCGATCATTTTCGATACTTGTGCACACGTATGTCACTGACATCCCAAAAAACGTCAAAATTGACCGAAATCGGTCATTTTCGATACTTGATCACACAAGTTCAACTGACATCGCAAAAACGTCAAAATTGACAGAAATCGGTCATTTTCGATACTTGACCACACAAGCTCAACTGACATCGCAAAAACGTCAAAATTGACCGAAATCGGTCATTTTCGATACTTGTGCACACGAGTTCAACTGACATCGCAAAAACGTCAAAATTGACCGAAATCGGTCATTTTCGATACTTGTGCACACGTATGTCACTGACATCCCAAAAACGTCAAAATTGACCGAAATCGGTCATTTTCGATACTTGACCACACAAGTTCAACTGACATCGCAAAAACGTCAAAATTGACCGAAATCGGTCATTTTCGATACTTGTCCACACAAGTTCAACTGACATCGCAAAAACGTCAAAATTGACCGTAATCGGTCATTTTCGATACTTGACCACACAAGTTCAACTGACATCGCAAAAACGTCAAAATTGACCGAAATCGGTCATTTTCGATACTTGTGCACAGGTATGTCACTGACATCCCAAAACGTCAAAATTTACCGAAATCGGTCATTTTCGATACTTGTGCACACGTATGTCACTGACATCGCAAAAACGTCAAAATTGACCAAAATCGGTCATTTTCGATACTTGTGCACACGTATGTCACTGACATCCCAAAAACGTCAAAATTGACCGAAATCGGTCATTTTCGATACTTGATCACACAAGTTCAACTGACATCGCAAAAACGTCAAAATTGACCGAAATCGGTCATTTTCGATACTTGTCCACACAAGTTCAACTGACATCGCAAAAACGTCAAAATTGACCGAAATCGGTCATTTTCGATACTTGACCACACAAGTTCAACTGACATCGCAAAAACGTCAAAATTGACCGAAATCGGTCATTTTCGATACTTGTGCACACGTATGTCACTGACATCCAAAAACGTCAAAATTGACCGAAATCGGTCATTTTCGATACTTGTGCACACGTATGTCACTGACATCCCAAAAACGTCAAAATTGACCGAAATCGGTCATTTTCGATACTTGACCACACAAGTTCAACTGACATCGCAAAAACGTCAAAATTGACCGAAATCGGTCATTTTCGATACTTGTGCACACGTATGTCACTGACATCCCAAAAACGTCAAAATTGACCGAAATCTGTCATTTTCGATACTTGACCACACAAGTTCAACTGACATCGCAAAAACGTCAAAATTGACCGAAATCGGTCATTTTCGATACTTGTGCACACGTATGTCACTGACATCCCAAAAACGTCAAAATTGACCGAAATCGGTCATTTTCGATACTTGACCACACAAGTTCAACTGACATCGCAAAAACGTCAAAATTGACCGAAATCGGTCATTTTCGATACTTGTGCACACAAGATCAACTGACATCGCAAAAACGTCAAAATTGACCGAAATCGGTCATTTTCGATACTTGACCACACAAGTTCAACTGACATCGCAAAAACGTCAAAATTGACCGAAATCGGTCATTTTCGATACTTGACCACACGTATGTCACTGACATCCCAAAAACGTCAAAATTGACCGAAATCGATCATTTTCGATACTTGTGCACACGTATGTCACTGACATCCCAAAAACGTCAAAATTGACCGAAATCGGTCATTTTCGATACTTGACCACACAAGTTCAACTGACATCGCAAAAACGTCAAAATTGACCGAAATCGGTCATTTTCGATACTTGTGCACACGTATGTCACTGACATCCCAAAAACGTCAAAATTGACCGAAATCGGTCATTTTCGATACTTGACCACACAAGTTCAACTGACATCGCAAAAACGTCAAAATTGACCGAAATCGGTCATTTTCGATACTTGTGCACACGTATGTCACTGACATCCCAAAAACGTCAAAATTGACCGAAATCGGTCATTTTCGATACTTGACCACACAAGTTCAACTGACATCGCAAAAACGTCAAAATTGACCGAAATCGGTCATTTTCGATACTTGACCACACAAGTTCAATTGACATCGCAAAAACGTCAAAATTGACCGAAATCGGTCATTTTCGATACTTGACCACACAAGTTCAATTGACATCGCAAAAACGTCAAAATTGACCGAATTCGGTCATTTTCGATACTTGTGCACACGAGTTCAACTGACATCGCAAAAACGTCAAAATTGACCGAAATCGGTCATTTTCGATACTTGTGCACACGTATGTCACTGACATCCCAAAAACGTCAAAATTGACCGAAATCGGTCATTTTCGATACTTGACCACACAAGTTCAACTGACATCGCAAAAACGTCAAAATTGACCGAAATCGGTCATTTTCGATACTTGTGCACACGTATGTCACTGACATCCCAAAAACGTCAAAATTGACCGAAATCGGTCATTTTCGATACTTGACCACACAAGTTCAACTGACATCGCAAAAACGTCAAAATTGACCGAAATCGGTCATTTTCGATACTTGACCACACAAGTTCAACTGACATCGTAAAAACGTCAAAATTGACCGAAATCGGTCATTTTCGATACTTGTGCACACGTATGTCACTGACATCGCAAAAACGTCAAAATTGACCGAAATCGGTCATTTTCGATACTTGACCACACAAGTTCAACTGACATCGCAAAAACGTCAAAATTGACCGAAATCGGTCATTTTCGATACTTGTGCACACGTATGTCACTGACATCCCAAAAACGTCAAAATTGACCGAAATCGGTCATTTTCGATACTTGACCACACAAGTTCAACTGACATCGCAAAAACGTCAAAATTGACCGAAATCGGTCATTTTCGATACTTGACCACTCAAGTTCAACTGACATCGCAAAAACGTCAAAATTGACCGAAATCGGTCATTTTCGATACTTGTGCACACGTATGTCACTGACATCCCAAAAACGTCAAAATTGACCGAAATCGATCATTTTCGATACTTGACCACACAAGTTCAACTGACATCGCAAAAACGTCAAAATTGACCGAAATCGGTCATTTTCGATACTTGTGCACACGTATGTCACTGACATCCCAAAAACGTCAAAATTGACCGAAATCGATCATTTTCGATACTTGTGCACACGTATGTCACTGACATCCCAAAAACGTCAAAATTGACCGAAATCGGTCATTTTCGATACTTGATCACACAAGTTCAACTGACATCGCAAAAACGTCAAAATTGACCGAAATCGGTCATTTTCGATACTTGACCACACAAGCTCAACTGACATCGCAAAAACGTCAAAATTGACCGAAATCGGTCATTTTCGATACTTGTGCACACGTATGTCACTGACATCGCAAAAACGTCAAAATTGACCGAAATCGGTCATTTTCGATACTTGTGCACACGTATGTCACTGACATCCCAAAAACGTCAAAATTGACCGAAATCGGTCATTTTCGATACTTGACCACACAAGTTCAACTGACATCGCAAAAACGTCAAAATTGACCGAAATCGGTCATTTTCGATACTTGTCCACACAAGTTCAACTGACATCGCAAAAACGTCAAAATTGACCGAAATCGGTCATTTTCGATACTTGACCACACAAGTTCAACTGACATCGCAAAAACGTCAAAATTGACCGAAATCGGTCATTTTCGATACTTGTGCACACGTATGTCACTGACATCCCAAAACGTCAAAATTTACCGAAATCGGTCATTTTCGATACTTGTGCACACGTATGTCACTGACATCGCAAAAACGTCAAAATTGACCAAAATCGGTCATTTTCGATACTTGTGCACACGTATGTCACTGACATCCCAAAAACGTCAAAATTGACCGAAATCGGTCATTTTCGATACTTGATCACACAAGTTCAACTGACATCGCAAAAACGTCAAAATTGACCGAAATCGGTCATTTTCGATACTTGTCCACACAAGTTCAACTGACATCGCAAAAACGTCAAAATTGACCGAAATCGGTCATTTTCGATACTTGACCACACAAGTTCAACTGACATCGCAAAAACGTCAAAATTGACCGAAATCGGTCATTTTCGATACTTGTGCACACGTATGTCACTGACATCCCAAAACGTCAAAATTGACCGAAATCGGTCATTTTCGATACTTGTGCACACGTATGTCACTGACATCGCAAAAACGTCAAAATTGACCAAAATCGGTCATTTTCGATACTTGTGCACACGTATGTCACTGACATCCCAAAAACGTCAAAATTGACCGAAATCGGTCATTTTCGATACTTGTGCACACGTATGTCACTGACATCCCAAAAACGTCAAAATTGACCGAAATCGGTCATTTTCGATACTTGACCACACAAGTTCAACTGACATCGCAAAAACGTCAAAATTGACCGAAATCGGTCATTTTCGATACTTGTGCACACGTATGTCACTGACATCCCAAAAACGTCAAAATTGACCGAAATCTGTCATTTTCGATACTTGACCACACAAGTTCAACTGACATCGCAAAAACGTCAAAATTGACCGAAATCGGTCATTTTCGATACTTGTGCACACGTATGTCACTGACATCCCAAAAACGTCAAAATTGACCGAAATCGGTCATTTTCGATACTTGACCACACAAGTTCAACTGACATCGCAAAAACGTCAAAATTGACCGAAATCGGTCATTTTCGATACTTGTGCACACAAGATCAACTGACATCGCAAAAACGTCAAAATTGACCGAAATCGGTCATTTTCGATACTTGACCACACAAGTTCAACTGACATCGCAAAAACGTCAAAATTGACCGAAATCGGTCATTTTCGATACTTGACCACACGTATGTCACTGACATCCCAAAAACGTCAAAATTGACCGAAATCGATCATTTTCGATACTTGTGCACACGTATGTCACTGACATCCCAAAAACGTCAAAATTGACCGAAATCGGTCATTTTCGATACTTGACCACACAAGTTCAACTGACATCGCAAAAACGTCAAAATTGACCGAAATCGGTCATTTTCGATACTTGTGCACACGTATGTCACTGACATCCCAAAAACGTCAAAATTGACCGAAATCGGTCATTTTCGATACTTGACCACACAAGTTCAACTGACATCGCAAAAACGTCAAAATTGACCGAAATCGGTCATTTTCGATACTTGTGCACACGTATGTCACTGACATCCCAAAAACGTCAAAATTGACCGAAATCGGTCATTTTCGATACTTGACCACACAAGTTCAACTGACATCGCAAAAACGTCAAAATTGACCGAAATCGGTCATTTT
>OU696579.1:2770000-2953026 GCA_916048095.2 Sacculina carcini | reverse complement strand
AAATTGACCGTTGACCGAAATCAGTCATTTTCGATACTTGTGCACACGTATGTCACTGACATCGCAAAAACGTCCAAATTGACCGAAATCGGTCATTTTCGATACTTGTGCACACAAGTTCAACTGACATCGCAAAAACATCGCAATTGACCGAAATCGGTCATTTTCGATACTTGTGCACACAAGTTCAACTGTCATCGCAAAAACATCAAAATTGACCGAAATCGGTCATTTTCGATACTTGTGCACACAAGTTCATCTGACATCGCAAAAACGTCAAAATTGACCGAAATCGGTCATTTTTATACTTGTGCGCACGTATGTCACTGACATCCCAAAAACGTCAAAATTGACCGAAATCGGTCATTTTCGATATTTGTGCACACAAGTTCAACTGACATCGCAAAAACATCGCAATTGACCGAAATCGGTCATTTTCGATACTTGTGCACACAAGTTCAACTGACATCGCAAAAACGTCAAAATTCACCGAAATCGGTCATTTTTTATACTTGTGCGCACGTATGTCACTAACATCCCAAAAACGTCAAAATTGGTCGAAATCGGTCATTTTCGATACTTGAGCACACAAGTTCAACTGACATCGCAGAAACGTTAAAATTGACCGAAATCGGCTATTTTCGATACTTGTGCACACGTATGTCACTAACACCCCAAAAACGTCAAAATTGGCTGAAATCGGTCATTTTCGATACTTGTGCACACAAGTTCAACTGACATCGCAAAAACATCGAAATTGACCGAAGTCGGTCATTTTCGATACTTGTGCACACAAGTTCAACTGACATCGCAAAAACGTCAAAATTGACCGAAATCAGTCATTTTCGATACTTGTGCACACGTATGTCACTGACATCGCAAAAACGTCCAAATTGACCGAAATCGGTCATTTTCGATACTTGTGCACACAAGTTCAACTGACATCGCAAAAACATCGAAATTGACCCAAATCGGTCATTTTCGATATTTGTGAACACAAGTTCAACTGACATCGCAAAAACATCGAAATTGACCCAAATCGGTCATTTTCGATACTTGTGCACACAAGTTCAACTGACATCGCAAAAACATCGAAATTGACCGAAGTCGGTCATTTTCGACACTTGTGCACACAAGTTCAACTGACATCGCAAAAACGTCAAAATTGACCGAAATTGGTCATTTTCGATAAATGTGCACACGTATGTCACTGGCATCCCAAAAACGTCAAAATTGACCGAGAACGGTCATTTTCGATACTTGTGCACACAAGTTCAACTGACATCGCAAAAACATCGAAATTGACCCAAATCGGTCATTTTCGATACTTGTGAACACAAGTTCAACTGACATCGCAAAAACATCGAAATTGACAGAAGTCGGTCATTTTCGATACTTGTGCACACAAGTTCAACTGGCATCGCAATAAGATCGAAATTGACCGAAATCGGTCATTTTCGATACTTGTGCACACAAGTTCAACTGACATCGCAAAAACGTCAAAATTGACCGAAATCGGTCATTTTTTATACTTGTGCGCACGTATGTCACTAACATCCCAAAAACGTCAAAATTGGCTGAAATCGGTCATTTTCGATACTTGTGCACACAAGTTCAAATGACATCGCAAAAACATCGAAATTGACCCGAATCGGTCATTTTCGATACTTGTGCACACAAGTTCAACTGACATCGCAAAAACGTCAAAATTGACCGAAATCGGTTATTTTTGATACTTGTGCGCACGTATGTCACTGACATCCCAAAAACGTCAAAATTGACCGAAATCGTTCATTTTCGATACTTGTGCACACAAGTTCAACTGACATCGCATAAGCATCAAAATTGACCGAAATCAGTCATATTCGATACTTGTGCACACGTATGTCACTGACATCGCAAAAACGTCCAAATTGACCGAAATCGGTCATTTTCGATACTTGTGCACACAAGTTCAACTGACATCGCAAAAACATCGAAATTGACCCAAATCGGTCATTTTCGATACATGTGAACACAAGTTCAACTGACATCGTAAAAACATCGAAATTGACCCAAATCGGTCATTTTCGATACTTGTGCACACAAGTTCAACTGACATCGCAAAAACGTCAAAATTGACCGAAATCGGTCATTTTCGATACTTGTGCACACAAGTTCAACTGACATCGCAAAAACATCGAAATTGACCCAAATCGGTCATTTTCGATACTTGTGCACACAAGTTCAACTGACATCGCAAGTACGTCAAAATGGACCGAAATCGGTCATTTTTATACTTGTGCGCACGTATGTCACTGACATCCCAAAAACGTCAAAATTGACCGAAATCGGTCATTTTCGATACTTGTGCACACAAGTTCAACTGACATCGCAAAAACATCGAAATTGACCCAAATCGGTCATTTTCGATACTTGTGCACACAAGTTCAACTGACATCGCAAAAACGTCAAAATTGACCGAAATCGGTCATTTTTGATACTTGTGCGCACGTATGTCACTGACATCTCAAAAACGTCAAAATTGACCGAAATCGTTCATTTTCGATACTTGTGCACACAAGTTCAACTGACATCGCATAAACATCAAAATTGACCGAAATCAGTCATTTTCGATACTTGTGCACACGTATGTCACTGACATCGCAAAAACGTCCAAATTGACCGAAATCGGTCATTTTCGATACTTGTGCACACAAGTTCAACTGACATCGCAAAAACATCGAAATTTACCGAAATCGGTCATTTTCGATACTTGTGCACACAAGTTCAACTGGCACCGCAAAAAAGGTCAAAATTGACCGAAATCGGTCATTTTCGATACTTGTGCACGCAAGTTAAACTGAAATCCGAAAAACGTCAAAATGGACCGAAATCGGTCATTTTCGATATTTGTGCACACAAGTTCCACTGACATCGCAAAAACGTCCAAATTGACCGAAATTGGTCATTTTCGATACTTGTACGATACCATACATTTAGGATACGTTCAACTGACATCCCAAAAACGTCAAAATTGACCGAAATCGTTCATTTTCGATACTTGTGCACACAAGTTCAACTGACATCGCATAAACATCAAAATTGACCGAAATCAGTCATTTTCGATACTTGTGCACACGTATGTCACTGACATCGCAAAAACGTCCAAATTGACCGAAATCGGTCATTTTCGATACTTGTGCACACAAGTTCAACTGACATCGCAAAAACATCGCAATTGACCCAAATCGGTCATTTTCGATACTTGTGCACACAAGTTCAACTGACATCGCAAAAACGTCAAAATTGACCGAAATCGGTCATTTTCTATACTTGTGCACACGTATGTCACTGACATCCCAAAAACGTCAAAATTGACCGAAATCGGTCATTTTCGATACTTGTGCACACAAGTTCAACTGTCATCGCAAAAACATCAAAATTGACCGAAATCGGTCATTTTTTATACTTGTGCGCACGTATGTCACTGACATCCCAAAAACGTCAAAATTGGCTGAAATCGGTCATTTTCGATACTTGTGCACACAAGTTCAACTGACATCGCAAAAACATCGAAATTGACCGAAATCGGTCATTTTCGATACTTGTGCGCACGTATGTCACTGACATCCCAAAAACGTCAAAATTGACCGAAATCGGTCATTTTCGATAGTTGTGCACACAAGTTCAACTGACATCGCAAAAACATCAAAATTGACCGAAATTGGTCATTTTAGATACTTGTGCGCACGTATGTCACTGACATCCCAAAAACGTCAAAATTGACCGAAATCGGTCATTTTCGATACATGTGCACACAAGTTCAACTGACATCGCAAAAACGTCAAAATTGACCGAAATTGAACATTTTCAATTTCAAAACAGGCGGCGTGGCATGGCAGTGTACGTACGCAAAAGCTTTTCAGCAACGAGAATTATAGCGCACGACTGCACTTGTCATGAAGTTATGCTGCTGCGTGTCAACACCGCCTTGATGAATTTTTACATCTTTGGATCCTACCGAAATCCAGACAGTAACGACTCTATCTACGAATGTCTCTTGTCAGCCATGTCAACAATTCAGGAGAAGGACAACAAGTCAGCATTTGTATTTGTGGGAGACATGAACGCCCATCACCGTGAGTGGCTCTTGTCGGCATCTCCTACAGACGCTCATGGTAGAGCAGCATATGATTTCTGCAACATTTCTGGCTGCTCCCAAATGGTGTCCGGTCCCACACATCAAGCGGGAAACTGTTTGGACTTGGTTATGACAGACGTCTCAGATATCGTGAGTGTAAACGTGGAAGCTCCAATAGGAAGTTCAGATCACTCGTCGCTGTCCGTGAAGTTGACATTGAGACAGAAGGTTTCTCCTTACACGATTTCAAGGCTCGTGCACATGAAGAACAATGTTGACTGGGTGAAGGTGAATGATGAATTGAAAGCAATTAAAGTTTCAAATCTGCAGCAGAAGGAATGCCCCATCGATGCAATGAACAAGTACATTACCGATGTCATCTCAAGGAGAGTGCCTACTAAAAAACTACGTTTTCGATCTGATGACAAAACCTTGTTCACCAACGAATGTCGCAGCGCACGTGAATCCAAGCATGAGGCTTACCACAAGTTGCTTTTATCACGCTCAGCCGATTCATGGAATGTCTACACTGAGGCCAGACGGCATGCTGAGCATGTGTATTCAGAAGCTGAAACACGTCACTCAAAGAAACTTGCTGAAAAGCTAACATCTGCCAATGACGCCCACAAATGGTGGTCAACGTTGAAATCGTCAGTGTTTGGACATGACCTGTCTGTCCCTCCTTTATTTTCAGCGAACGGTGAGCTCAAAAGCAACCCAATAGAGAAGGCAGAGTTGCTTATGGATTACTTCAATACCAAGCAATGTCAAGGGTCCATTCCGTCTGACGATTCATCTGTCCTCGCCCCGAAAATCAACAGCATTGCCTTCCGATCAAAAGAAGTGGCGAATCTCATGAAAGACCTTGATGCCCACGGAGGAACAGACCCTCTGAATATGTTTCCGCTACTCTTCAAGAACACGGCAGATACTCTAGCTCCGAAGCTCAGTGCTCTTTTCAGGCGCTTGATGAAGACTGGTTCGTTTCCATCATGTTGGCGGGTTGCGAGTATCACGCCCATACCAAAAGGAACCAATTCAGCTGATGTTGCAAACTACCGGCCGATATCAATTACGCCGATTCTGTCCAAAATATTCGAGCACTTGATATCTTCCAGATTGTCCAAGTACCTGGAGAGCAACAATCTCTTGCCGGAAAACCAATTTGGATACCGCAAAAAACTCAGCACGACTGACGCTCTGCTTACTATCACGCATGAGCTCCAGCAAGTGCTAGACAAAGGCAGTGAAGCCTGGATTGTGCATAAGGATTTCTCGGCAGCATTTGACCGTGTGAGCCACCAGGGCTTGTTGCAAAAACTGAGAAACCTTGGAGTCGGCGGCCGCTTGCTAAGTGTTTTGCATCAATTTATCTCCAATCGCGTACAACGTGTTGCCATCGATGGAGCATACAGTGGCTGGCAGAGCATTGTGTCCGGTGTCCCGCAGGGAAGTGTGTTGGGTCCTATTTTGTTCAACATTTACACCGCTGACCTGTACACAACCACACGCAACCCTGTATATGGATATGCTGATGATAACACCTTGATGGCTGTAATTTCATCTCCTTCGGGCAGACCACAGGTCCGTCAAACGGTCAACGACGATCTCAGCAGCTTCCTGAAGTGGTGTGAGAGGTGGAATATGATGCTGAACACTTCGAAATCTAAATGCTTGTTGGTTTCTAGGTCACGTACCGTTCAACCTTCACATGGAGCTATCCTCATAAATGACGCCCAACTCAGCGTGTGTGATGAGCTCAAAATATTGGGAGTACATGTAGACTCAAAACTAACATTTGAGAGTCACATTCGGAAGCTAGTTTGTTCGGCATCGCGGAAACTGGGAATTATAAGATAGGCATATCGGATGTTCGGTAGCAGCACAATATCAAAAATTTGTTTTCGCTGTTTGATTTTGCCAATTCTGGAGTACTGCGCCCCCGTGTGGTCTTCTGCTGCGGATTGTCACCTCAATCTCATCAACAGAGTTGTTAGAACTTGCAAGTTCCTCTGTGGTGACTTGGTTCTTGGTGATCTTTGCCATCGTCGAAAGGTCAGCAGCGTGTGCATGCTGTACAAGATCAAGCACAACGACCATCATCCGATGAGCAAGTCAATTCCTGGTGATTTTGTGGCAGCAAGAAGCACACGGCTTACATCCAAACAGCATTCCCAGTGCATGGCTCCAATTAGTTGTCGTACAAAACAATTCCAGCGTTGCTTTCTTCAGGCACTGTGTCTACTTGGAACACGTTGAAGGAGGAGGCTTTCTCGCAGATCAATTTGAAGAAATTCAAGGCCAAAGTAAATGAAATGCTACTGAAAGAGCGGAATTGACTGTTGAGTCTTATTAATTGTATATTTAATCATATTTATTGTTATTTATTCATGCTTATTGTTATTTATTTTTCATAAATATTTCATAAATATTTATTTGTTATTTATTTTATATCACACAATTTAAACTGAAATCCCAAAAACGTGAAAATGGACCGAGATCGGTCATTTTCGATACTTGTGCACACAAGTTAAACTGAAATCGCAAAAACGTCAAAATTGACCGAAATCTGTCATTTTTTATACTTGTGCACACGTATGTCACTGACATCCCAAAAACGTCAAAATTGGCTGAAATCGGTCATTTTCGATACTTGTGCACACAAGTTCAACTGACATCGCAAAAACGTCAAAATTGACCGAAATCGGTCATTTTCTATAATTGTGCGCACGTATGTCAGTAGAAGGCTACTACCCTTTGTGACATATGACGTCACACTCCCCCTAAATGTAACCGAAACGAATGCCTGTGAATCACTAGCTACGTTTATATAACGTGTCTGGCTTATGTCAAACACTGACTAAATCGGTAATTAAAACGCCATTCGACTGTGTCGGAATTTATACAAAAATGACTTGCAACGAAATGAACTTTGTGTATTTTCACTTGATGCACAACTATGGCAAATACACAAGTGGAAATCATGTAGAATCATATTGACGACACGATTCAATGAACACATCGTGAACACAAATGTTTGTTGATTTTTCGATCAATTTTGATGATGTAAATCATATCGTGCGTCTCATACACAATTTCCAGTTCAGCCGACCATGTATCAGGCACAGAAACACTTTCCTGTAGAGCGTCCGAAAGACACACGTCAAACGATGTGTACTCCTTGTACGATTCGCTGATGATTTGTTTGCAATCTGACGAAGTACCACCAACATAGCGATAGTTATAATTAGGCACTAGTCTAGCAGGAGAAACACAGCTCATGGTGTTTATACAAAGAAAGATAAACAATGACTGTAAGAACGAAATCATCAAACACGGATTGATGGCGATAATTATGACGCATGCTCTGAAAAGTAGTGCAATTAGTCCCAGCCGTGATACGCAGTTGAGCTCGAGACGTTTGCGGGTGAGGTTGTGTAGTTTTTTATTGCGGAATTGTCAACATGAGTCAGGTGAATACAAACGTTGATACGGCCAAGCGGATCCTACCATTAGATCATCATGCGGTCAAGTTTGTTGCCGACACACCATTAATCTGTGGACACCCGCTGGAGCAGAGGATTTGGATTATTTTCGGACGACTTGAAAAACACAGTCAGACGGATTTCGAACACTTACAAAAACAGCATACTAATATTATGCAACTGGAGCGATATTTTGACCCTTTTTGGAAACTTCGTCGCGGCGCGGTCAGAATATTCACCAACGAGGAGCGTGCACTACAGATTGTGATCGATACACTTATGAGTCGGCCAATGAAAGATGCTGTTCTTGGAGCCGTTGCAGCTGCTTTATCATTCAAAGTGTTGTCGGTGGCGTTGGTGTGAAATGACGAGACTCAGATTTACCGGCCGCTCGATGAGACCCGCAAGACAATGGAGTGGATGAACACCATTGTTATGAGCTACTATGACTCGAGAAAACAGTACTTGACCGAAACCAAGGTTTATCGTGAATTTAAAGCCGACAAAATGAAGATGATTGTGCACAAGGAGGTTCAAGGTGAACCACAAAGTAAACGGAACAAAATTTGTTGAATTATTCTATGTGTACGGTATACCAATACATTTCGTAATGTGTCGCAAGAGTTTTATTATTGCGCGCGAAAAAAAAACACTTTGTTATCGTTCAATTTATTATAATGGTAGCATGCGCGGTGTACACAGATTCATTGCATACATCAATTTAGCGAAATGTTGACAACGTAAAATATAGCAGTTTGTAGGAATGACATGGTTATATGGACACGGTGTGATGTTGGGTAGTACATGTATGTCGCGTGCCTTCATGGATAAGTAGTCGGGTAGGATGTCTTCGAGATTTTCAATGTGTAGTTCAAGTAGATGCGAAAGTCGACGAGCCTTGTCGAGTCCTTTGGCGTAGATGTGGTCGGGTGCTAGACGTTGTATGAGGGAACTTGCGTCGCGTAGCCTTTCTTCATACTTGTGCGTGTTGTAAGGATTGTAATTATATTCCAAGCCGTGTAGGTTCGCCGTCAAAAATAGAAAATGGCTGCGTCGCTCAGCGTTGAGTTTTAAATGTGGAGGCGGTAAGATGGTGTGCCACAAGTACCCCGAACACAGGTCATGCACAGCCAATTCCTTGACAACAAAAGGCGAATCCTTGTGCTGGAAACCGTCGCAGTCTACAATTATGACCATATCAGCGCTAAAAGCTTATTGTTGATAGCAGGATCGGTGGATAGGCACGAAACAAAATCGTGCAGATCCCAGCCGGCGTCAAACAATGCAACAAATAGAGCACAGTACTGTCCACACACGTCCGAGTCCGGCGCCTGAATGACGCGCGTGTTCAGCATGCATCGACTGTAATTGACATGTTTGTTTATAAAATTTACAAACGAGGGATGCCAGATGGGTGAGTTGCCAGACGAGTCGAAATATTGGAGATTTTCACCGTCCCAGGTAAACACGACCCAATGCAGACCCGATTGCCAGCGCGGTTGTATATTCACAATAATTGATGTGCGCACACCGCGAGCAAATGTGAAATGTTTAGCCGGTCGCACGCCCAAGCCCCCCGAAATGTGGCAACTGTGTCGAGCAGCCGTTCCAATTCAAGAGCGTTCATAGTTGAAAATCTGTGCTGACACGTCCGGCGCTGTCAATTGTGATTTCGTTTTCAAACGTGGCGTAGATTAGAACGTTAATTGTCTCGGGTAGAGCGTAGGAGAATGCCAGCTCACACCTCACATTACCTTGTTCACGCGGATGCAAATGATCACCACCACACTGATCCGGAGTCAAATCTACAATAAACAGAGTATAGCCGGACGCATAATCATCATGTGTGATATCCAGGCCCTGATTTTCCGTATCGAGGCCGGTGCCGTCAAACAGTGACAGATACGATCTCATATATAGACCTTTTGTGAAATCGGGGCGATAGGGGTGCGTGGGGTACGGCTCGCCATTTATATAGAACTGAAGACTGTTCAGATGGTAGTGGTGAAAATTTCATGGGTTTTTCTGTAGCGATCCATGATACGCTTCAGTGCTTACGAGTCCCAGCAGAATTTGTCGCGGCACTTGTGAGGTGAAAATATTATTCAGCGTTCCACTCATGTTTCCTTTGGGGAGAGTATATGTTTTCAGTAGAACTCGTGGAATAGGATAACGGGCCTGTGTCTTCGCCAACTGTTTGTGAAAATTCACCCACATCGAGTCGGAAAGCGTTATTTTCTCGACATGCACACACAGGTCGACAATTTCAATCTTGTATTCTCCCTCGGCACCGAGTAGAGCAAACTGATCAGAGTTTCGAATAAGTTTGAGTTTCTCCGAAACTGTACCGGGCAATATACGACATTGATGGTTGGTATCCAGCTGTAGCGGTATACAAAAATCAAAAACTTTGCTTCCAGCCACCCATTGTTTGCGTTCGTTAAAACCAATGTTCAAAAGTTTAACATCATGCAAGTGTCCAGCAGTACCTTTACGCCAAAAACCCGACCGTAAATGACCGTTTTTAGCGTTCTGGTTATACGACAACAACGTCTCAAGATAGGCACGATAGCCATAGAGCGCGCTGGAATCCGATACAATAATATCACCAATCTGATAGTCAATCTGTTTGAAGAGAGCATGTGGTAGCAGGTTGACAACGCTCACGTTGGCGTCGTCCATTAGTTCGCTACCGTCACGATTGACAACACGTGCTTTGCCATAGAGCTTGGTTTTTGATGGACGCGTAGACGATTTTCCGAGCGCAGGCAAGTGAAATTCAAACGGAACTTCGCTGCTTAGTCGACTCACCGGGTAATATACATGGGTTTTGGACGATTTCACACTGGTTTCAAACACTGGTCGAGAGAATACCTCGGTTATTTCACAAGCGCATTCGTCTACGTTTTGCATTGTCAAAGATGTCGCGTTCCTGTTGACGTCGTTGACCAACACCTTTTCGTTTCGTCGGTCGTCGAGAGACTGATTGATTCGTCGCACGATTTAAACTATTTGTACTGGTTCGAAGAATACGTTTAGCTTCGTGTCGAGAGCGATTGCGGACGGCTTGACTTGCATCTTCTCCGTCGAGAACGTCTTGCAGTGTGCGTACCCCCGTCTTCAAGGCGGATTTGGCCAGATGTTTTGTCAGAGGTTGTTTGGCAACAGTTTTGACGGCGGGTATCACCACTCTCATTAAGCCTCTGAAAATACTCCCAAGTCCGCTGCCACGCTGTATCATTGGACCTCGAAATATCAACTGAGAATTTGTCATTGTTGTTTTTGCATAAAATGTAGTGTCAGGTACGAACAACCGTGGTGAAATGGAACCAATTCCCCATTGCTCTGTCTTATACGCACTCCCAGATCGGTAATGAACTCATCTTCCAGCGGTACATACTGAATTTGATTGAATGTTCGATGAATTTGAGGTGATTGTATATCGTTCGTGTACGGACTGACAACGCGTAATACCGGAGCCATAGTATCACCAACCATCTGCGCCTGTAGCTTGTCCATGTAGATATACAAAAATGTTGGGTTGAGTCGACTTACATCCATCACATTCGACGACCGTGTATGTTTTTCAATAACAACGCGACTATCTGACACTACGTGGCTGGTGAACCCAAGAGCCCTAGCTATTTTGGTGCTTACTGATACGTCAGTGTCCCCAAACCATACATGTCCACCAGTATCCAGAGTGAGCACTTGCCTACCGCAAACATAGTGGAAATTTTCCAGCAGCGCCTGATTGGACATGTAGTGCCCTGTGATGAGTTGGAATGTCTCACCATCAATCTCGAATTCATTCATACGATTTTCTACATTCAACCAGCGAGCGGAAAATGTGATTTCGGCCAGTCCAACAGTCCACGAACGATCTAGATTCAGTGGTGCCGGTAGCTGAACACGAAATTGAGATGCAGTGTTTCCAGGATAAAGATGCAGACAGCTCGAACTGTCCAACGACACATAGAAGCATTGGCTGGACATTTTTCGAAAATGCAGCGTCAAAATTAGACCCGGGCCGGTAGTGAAAGGGAATTTCTTACGAGATTCGTCAAGGATTTTCACCTGAACAGTAGATATATTTGAATGTGACAAAGGTTTATAATACATTTGATTAAATACAAATTCTTATATTGGCGACGTATTAGTCACATGTATTTGACGGAGTTGTGGTTGCAGTGAGCGGTTGACAATTTGTGCAGCTACAAGATCTGTTTCGATAGTCAACAATTGCGTCGAGGCTGGGTCCAACGGAAACGGTGTGGACATGATCATAGTGATATCACTGGCGTCAAACACACCATAATGTGCATAGCGATATCGTCGTGTCGAGTGTGATATCGATCCGTTGACATGCAATAGTCGGGAAAATTGTTCGCTTATGTGCAACACAATGTTTGTAACCTCCAACCATAAATGATTGTCTCGTGATACTCTTACTTTCACATGATCGCTATTCACATGCGTTTGTAGCGCCGAAATGAACGTATCGACAGTATACTTGCCAGCATACACAGTTGATGATTTATTGAGATCGTCCGTATTTGGACTGTACTCTGAAAATATTATATCTTTTTTGAGGGTCAGCCAGTTGGTGGGCAGTGAAACAGAGTGTAAGGCCACTTGCCATTGTTGTGTATCTAAGCATAAAGGCTGAGCGAGATTCACCGAGAATTCAGCGGTGGTGTTATGTGCGAAGGTCTTAGTGCTTGCCACACTTGGCAGCGTCACATAAAACTCATTCATTTTGATAAGTGTGTATATTTATGCGTTTGTCGATCTTATATACAAACAGGAAACAAAATAAACTTATATAAAAAGAATAAATACACACACACACACACACATATATATATATATATAAACGCGCGCGCGCGTGCTGGGCCTCGCGGTAGTCCAAAACATACGCACACGCATACACACTGACCCACGCGCGCGCGCGCGCGTGCCGGGGCTCTCGAAAACCAGTTCGACATGCATACACACACACACACACACACACATATACACACACACACACATATACACACACACACACAACGCCGCAGTGTTTAATTCTGAATTAATACTTCAAGGTGCTAACTACACCTAGATTAGCTGATACAGATGTACTGGCGATGTTGAATCAAATTTGAATTAATGAAGACTTAACGCTCACACACACACACACACACACACACACACACACACACACACACACACACACACACACACACACACACACACACACACACACACACACACCAGTTTCTATAACAACGGAAAGCTTCACCTTGATCAGATCTCGGCTGATCAGCACACACACACACACACACACACACACACACACACACACACACATACACACACACATACACACACACATACACACACACACACATACATACACACACACATACACACATGTTAATCGTTGCAGTAAATTTGGGTGCGGTCTAGTTGAATCAGTGACTAAGATACTGACCTTATAAGGGATACACACACACACACACACACACACACACACACACACACACACACACACACACACACACAACGCCGCAATGTTAAATTCTGAATCAAGTCTTCAAGTTGTGGTTAACACCTAGATGAGCTGATACAGATGTCCTGGCAATGTTGAATACAATTTGAATTAATTCCGGATTAATTCTTCAAGTTGTGGTTAACACATCGCTACAACCACCTGACAACTAATCATCTATGCAGGCTTAGCCACAATTTTTATTACCAAATTAGGCAATAGACGACACTGTTGACTCACAAATCAGTGTATTCACAAGTATTAATGAAATGTTCACATTGACGCATGGAAACAAGGCATGCCCGGGTGTGTAGCAAATTTTAAATATTATCGTCGCCTCTGATCCATTGGAGCAGCGCACACGTGCCTGCAAATATAGTTTATTTTTGTGACACACCAAGTTGTACACGTCAGCGTGGGTATATAAACTGCGGTTCACTTAAGCACAAATCATTCACTCATTGCTCACGCTAGTTTGTATAATTATTCAGTATGGCAGGAAAGAGACAGTTGGAGGTTGACGAAGTAGTAGAGAAAATTAGGGACGTAGCTACGGTAGGAAATGTTAGTATAGACCTTAGAAAGATTAGTGAATATTATAGCCGTAGATATAAAACTAATGTAAAACCCTTCATCATTCATCTTGACTTTACACGACCCGACGACATCCGACAATGCATCCGCTCGATCGAAACGACAATGGTCACCCTCATCAACACCATCAAGGAGGGTGTGCATCCTGAGGACCTGGTAGGCGTCACACTGTCCAACAGCAACATCCAGCATGACGCCTACGTGGTGCCCCGACCAGCCAAAGATTTCACGGCGTCACTCTTGGCACAGAGGTGAGCAAGATTGCATATTTGATTATATGTTAAAATTTCGTTTGACTACATCAAGTGTTTAAAAATAATTTATGTTGCATTACAGACTGGAAAAAATAGCGCAGTCCAACGCGTCGTTTGTCACCGACAATTCCAGTCTCGTGCTCAAGGTGACGCATATTGCCAGACGTCCACCGCACGACATCCCGGACGACGAAATGGAGGGCTCGGCGCGGCTCAAGAACACCGGCGATTTCGCCACGTGGTTCTCCCGGAAGAACTGTTTCTTCCGTGTACTTGGTACACAGTGTTTGCCCCGGGGACTGGTTGATGCCAGGTACATTGCAGAGAACCACACGGCGTCGAGCGCCTTCCAAAAGCGTGTGCAACGTCTGGCAGGGGACCCCGCAAGTTTCATGTCTGAGGCCAGGGAATTGTGTGAACGTTCCGGGGTAGACTTTTCCCTGCCCAGCATGGGTTTGCGGGAGCTCCAAATGTTGGTGGCTGGCTGGTCGGAGTACCGGGTCCATGTCTACTCGACGGATCATTTTGGGCGACTCGGCGCAACCTTCGGTGAGTAATTAGAAGAAATATTCCGTTAGCGTTCATGATTTGCATTCATATAATTCAATTTGCATTAATTCGCATGTGTGTGTTTCAGGCACAGGACATCATCATCTCTATCTTTACCATCATCATCATCATTTCGACGTCATCACGAAGATCAAGGCATTCCTCGACACTCAATATTTCTGCGAGGAATGCCAAACGCGCTTCACCCGTCTTGGTCAACATGCCTGTGCCGGCGGCTGCAAGGACTGCGGTGCGCCTCATCGATGCCAGCGGGAAGGTGCGTTAACCCATTGTCCCGAATGTAGTTTAGATTTCATTTCCAGCTCCTGTTTCGAGGCTCACAAACAATCACGCTGTAAGGTGCGGCGCGGGTGTCCCAGATGTGGTGATGTGCTTTACAAATCGTATAGCAAAAATCGCCATATCTGTGGCACTCACATATGCCCTTACTGTCGTGAACGAGTCACGAACCACGAGCTCATAGATGCGGAAAATGTCCATCGTTGCTTTCTCCAACCTTCGCATCCTTCTTCTGTCAACAAAAAACAAATCTATATCTTTTACGACTTTGAGTGTATGATTGACACCAGCACCAACCTTCACATTCCTAATCATTGTGTCGCACACGTATGTTGTGAGTGCTGCTTTGATCGCATGGACCGGCCATGCACTGACTGTGGGACAGAGCAGCACGAACATGTGTTCTCTGGCCCAACGACAGGGCAAGACTTTGGTCAGTGGATTTCACGCTCAAGGACGCGAAAGCCATTGCCCATTATGCCCAAGGTTATGACAACAACATTGTTGCCAATTACGCGTTGAGCCAAGGTGTGGTGCCAGACCTGATCATGAACGGCAGAAAAATCCTCTCTATGAAATTTATAAATTCCAAACTCCAATTCATTGATTCCTTCAGTTTCCTTCCTATGCCTCTTGCGAAATTTTCCATAACTTTCAACATTCCTGTCCGTAAAGGTTTCTTCCCTCACGTCCTCAACACTACGGACAATCAAAATTATGTAGGTCGTTTTCCTTCAGCCGATATGTTCGACCCGGGTCGCATGTCCACCGAACAGCGCGCCGAGTTTCTCACTTGGCATGCCTCGCAGGTGGGCCGGCAGTATGACCTGCGCCAGGAAATGGGAGCGTACTGCCGCGATGATGTCAATGTACTTCGTCTCGGTAGTATGCGTTTCCGCCAACAATTCATCGATGTGACTGAGGTGGACCCATTTCAGAGCATCACGCTTCCATCTGCGTGTCATGAGGTGTGGCGTCAAAAGTTTTTGCGCAAAGACAGCGTCGCGTTGATACCGAGCCATGAGCACTACCGACCATGTGGCAACTACTCGAAGAAATCGATCCAGTGGCTGGAACTGGAGGCGTCGTCTCGCGACATCAATATCCAGCACGCATTGAACTCTGGTGAGGTGCGTATTGGGTCGTACAAAGTGGACGGCTACGCCAAAGTCGGAGACCAACACCTGCTTTTCGAGTTTCTCGGTTGCTATTTTCATGGTCATCACCATGCTGGTAAGTGCTCAAACGGCGCCAGCAAAAACTTTCGCTATGTGATGAACAGTGGGGCTCCATCAACGCGCCATCTATACGATGCTACCATGGCTCGTCTGGCGATACTGCGAGCCCGACCCGACACAACTCTCATCACCATCTGGGAGTGTGAATTTGATGCACTACTTCGAGACGATGACGACCAATGTTGTCGCGCCGGAGCAGTGCAAGTCTTGCCGCCGATGAATGTTCGGGACGCGTTCTACGGAGGGCGAACAGAGGTGTTTCGTCACTACGCCGAATGTGCTGGTGACGAGCGGATCGAGTACGTTGATGTGTGCTCCTTGTATCCTTACATCCTTAAAAACGGCAAATTTCCCCTTGGTCATCCTTCTCACATTTTCCGTCCTCCCATCGCAGATTTTCACAAATATTTCGGCATCATTTATTGCACCATTCTCCCTCCACAGAATCTTCACGTTCCCGTCCTTCCCGCACGCATCAACGACCGCCTCATGTTCACTCTGTGTAGAACATGTGCCGAGCAGGGTATCGGTGGCAATTTCACCACGAGGTCGCCGCCGTGTCACCATTCGGACGAGGAGCGCAGTCTCACTTCCAGCTGGGTGTCGCTGGAAGTAGCAAAAGCTTTGGGGTTGGGATATCGGCTCACTTCCATCCACGAGTTCTGGCACTTTGCCAACACCACACAGCTCAACGACGGCGAGGCAGGCGGATTGTTTGCACAATATGTAAACAAGTTTTACGCCCTCACGGTCGGCGCCGAGGGTTATCCCGCTCACGTGCAGACTGACGACGACCGATACGACTACCGACAGACTCTCGAAGCGCGTGAGGGTATAACCCTGCCGACCATTGAGAGGAATCCGGGCCTGAGAGCTGTGGCCAAATTGTGCCTCAACAGCCAGTGGGGCAAGTTGGCTCAGCGCGCAAACCTGGGGCAGACTGAATACGTCACTTCCATGCGTCGTGTTTACGATCTGCTGGAGGATCCTGTCATGGAGGTCTCCGCGTGTGACCTCATATCGGTGGCTGACGATAGTGAGGGGGACAGCACAATGCACGATGTATGGAGGCTGACGTATTCCCATCGACAAGACAAGACTGTGGCCGGTCCGCTTAAAACTAACATCATCCTTGCTGCTTTTGTCACATGCCAAGCCCGACTTTATCTTTACTCTTTCCTGCAACTCCTTAATCCTTTTCAGCTAATATACTGTGACACAGATTCAGTCATTTACAAAGCATCACCAGAAATGCCGAGCATACACACATCACATTTTCTCGGCGACATGACTGACGAACTGACTTGTTTCGGGGCAGGCAGCTATATTTCTCATATAGTCTGTCTGTCTCCCAAAAATTACGCTTTTACTTTACACACACCAGACGGGGGCACCAAGACTATATTAAAAATGCGCGGTATCACACAAACACACGACACGCAGCAGCTTATTTCCTTGGACGCTTTCCGATCCCTGTTAGAGGCGCCTGGGTCCACAATCAAAGTCCCCTTTCGACAATTTAAAAAGACTGCAGATTTTAAGATAATTACGGTGGGAGGGGAAAAATTAACAGGTTAGTGTCCAGTAAACGCAGGGTCCTTCCCGATTATCGTACCTTCCCGTATGGCTTCATCGACTGACCGACCGACCGACCGACATCATCATCATCGTTATTTATTGCTATTTATTTGTTGTGTTACCAGTGTTAGTTGTGCTAGGTGTGTTAGTTGTGCTAGATGTATTGGTTTATAATATAAAAGTGTCGGCTGTGTTAGTGTGTTAATTGTGCTAGTGTGTTAGCTGTGTTAGTGTGTACACATGTTTCGGTGTGTGTGTGTGTGTGTGTGTGTGTGTGTATGTGTATGCGTATGTTGAACCGGTTTTCGAGAGCCCCGGCACGCGCCGACGTGTGTGTGTGTGTGTGTGTGTCTGTGTGTATTGTATTGTATTGTATTGTATCATTTATTGCCAAAAAAACAACATCACACAGGTAACACAAAATAACGAAAACATCAGAGGCAATATAGTCTGTCAAGCCATGGCTTGTTAGACAGACAATAAATATTTTTAATCTAGATTTGTGCAGTGCAACAAATTACTACAAAACATATGCTAAAACAAAACATGCAACAGAACAATGCAAAAACAGAATATATACAAAACAAACAATACAGTCATACTGTGAACGTACAAATTATGTGTTTGCCTGGAGGTTATACAAGTGGTGTTTAATTTTCGCTTTAAACGTATCTATAGACATAATGGTATATGCTGATTTAATACAAACCTGTAGACAGTTCCAAAGTTTAGGCCCAAGGTATAATATTGAATTTTTGAAGAGGCTGGTTCGGAAGGATGGACATACCAAATTCACATTATTTCTACGTGTTGTTAATGAGTGTCCTTGAATTTGGAATATGGCATCATTATTTTTCATTGATCTGTATATGGTAAGATACAAGAAATACTTGTGCACATTCTCAAGTTTTAACATTTTCTGGTTGGCGAATATCTCGTCAGCTGAATACCTGCTTTTCTTGAAGAAAATTAGTTTCAGGATGCGTTTCTGAACAGTGAAGAGACATTTTAAAAATGATGGCCATGTGCAGCCCCAGACTGATATGCAGTAAATCAATTTGGAATAGCAAAGGGCATAATACAAGGTTTTCATTGCTTCCGTAGTCAGAGTTCGTCTGGTACGGTATATGACACCTGCTGTCCTAGATAATGCCCTACATACACTGGCAATGTGTTCGTTCCAATTGAAATATTCATCTATTATGACACCTAAAAAGTGTGTGCTCTTAACCCGCTGAACAACATTATTTCCAAGTTTTAATGTGTGCAGAGTATGTGTCAGAGACCTGTTTTGAAATAACATGACATGTGTTTTTTTAACATTAAGTTTCAGCTTATTATGTTCTGTCCAAAGATTTATATCATCTAACGTTTGGGACAATTTCAAGTGAAGATTTTGTAGGTCGTGATCGGAAACAATGAAACTGGTATCGTCTGCATACATGGTGAAATAGGCATTGCTAGAATTTATTATATCATTTATATACACTAGGAACAAAATTGGGCCCAAAATGGACCCCTGTGGCACTCCGCTCTTGATCACACTGTACTGAGAGCATACATCATTACAGAATACCATTTGTTTACGATCGGCCAAATAACTTTTCATTAAATCTAGAGGGGGACCCCTCAATCCACACTTTTGCAATTTAAACAGTAATATATCGTGATCTAGCGAGTCGAAGGCTTTAGAGATATCTATACAAACTGATGCCACGTGGGATTTTTTGTCTAATTCAGAATAAATTTTTGACGCAAAGTGCAGCAGAGCCGACTGCGTGGACCTGTTTTTTCTAAATCCGAATTGACAGTTCGCGAGTAAGTTGTTTTTTTCAAGGAAATGAATCAAGGAAATGAATCTGTAAGCAATGGCCTTTTCAAATATTTTGCTTACCACTGGGAGAATTGATATTAGTCTATAATTATTGATACACGTTTTTGACCCCGATTTATGCAGTGGTAGAGATTTAGCAATTTTCAGAGAGTCTGGGAATATTCCACAACTGAAGGAGAGATTAATTATATGAACCAAAGGAGGTACTATATAGCTTACCACCGATTTTAAGATATTTGCGTTTAATTTATCAAACCCCGCCGAATTAGATTTTAGGGACAATATGTAGCCTTTTATTTCACTCACAGTGCATGGGACTAAATACATGGAAAATATAGGAGATGGATCTAAATACTGACTGAAATTGGATTTTTTTAAGGTGATGTTAGCGGTGGGACCTTTATCCACCAGATTAACAAAATGTCTATTGAAAGCATCAGCAACTTGATTGTCCGAAATACCATCTAAATTAATGGGTATATTACTTTCATTTTTACGTCCCAAGACCTGGTTAATCACCTTCCATGTTTTCTTAGGATTGCCTTCACAATCTTTTAACTGACTCTTGTAGTACTCGTTCTTAGCGGCTTTTAGAATAGAAGTCAACTTATTTCTATACTGCTTATACCTATCCTTGTATGTGAGCGGCCACTTGTGAGCGAGTCTTGCTAATCTGTGCTTTTCTCTAATACTTTGGATTAAACCTGCGGTCAGGTAAGGAGATGTATTTTCGAATCTTCCTGATCTAGCAATCTTCAACGGAAAGTTTCTTGAAAAGGCACTGCAGATCATATTTGTGAATTTATTATATGCGTCGTTTGGGCATATTGCTGAATTGACATCATTCCAGTTCATTTCTGCCACCTCGTTGGAAAATGATGTCATATTTATCTGGCTGAAATCGTGCCTCAATATCTGACGGTGTGGTTTTGAGGGAGCACCACTCTCTCGAAAGCAAGAGATAATCGGACAGTGATCAGAAATGTCGGTGAAAAGTATGAAATTGCTTGTGTTTGCAGATACCCTGTTATGCCAAATGTGGTCTATAAGTGATACAGAGTTGTTTGTTATTCTGGTTGGTTTTGTGGTTGAAGGAAGTAACGAATAGTTGTACATACTATTTTTAAACTCTTCCACGAGACTGCTGTTAGACAACAAATTGATGTTCCAATCTCCAAAAAAATAAACATGTTGATATGATCTGCGGCCTATAAAAAGCAAAATATCACTCATAATTTTGATAAATTCTGTGTGATTCCCATTTGGCGGTCGATATACAGAGATTAAAATACTTTTCTTGTTGTTGTTCATAATCTCTACACATACACACTCCAGTGCAGGATCACATCTACATAATTCATATAGCACAGTAGAGGGAAATACATCTCTCACATACATACACACTCCCCCGCCTTGTCTATTACGGTGGATTGCATGCATGGAATAGTTAGGAATTCTATAGAGTGAGGCAATATCATCATTTAATCTGGTTTCGGAGAAACCTATCACATCAAACTCTTTGTTGCTTAGACTCAGTACCTGATCAACAAAACTTTGCAAATTTGCGGGTACACTAGCAATATTCAGCGCGAGAATGGAAAACCCATCATTGTCTCTAATCTCAAGCCCACTTTCCATGCTCACATATTTAGAAGTTGCAGCTTCATAACCATTATGCTGTGCCAAGAAGTGATTCACTCCATTTGTATCATATTTGTCATAATGAAATTCTAGCGGATCGAAATTTTGATTATCCAATTCACATGGAGCACCATTATTGATTTTTTCAAACACATATCGAAAATATGAATTATGTTCCTTGCTTATAGACGAGTCAGACATGATTCAGATTTGAAGTAAATTAATCAGTAACAAAACCGAAACACACTCACAGTTTTTAGCGCTTTTTGTTGACCCTCTGCGACTGTGTGCGCGTCGTAGTTCTCCCGCCAACCGCTGCTCCTGGTGTAAATATCCGCTCTGCGCCACCGACCGCACCCGCCACTCTCTCATTGGTGGTCTGAGTTGCATCGACCACCCGCGACTCAGCACCGGTAGTAGTGCCAGATCCAGCTCGCACAGCTCCATTAGCGCCAGTGACATTGGTCTCCCGCATTGCCCCATCATGTCTTTCCCTGATGATGAGGCGGGCCTGCCGAAAGTAGGCGATCTTGCCAGCTTCTCTCGCAGTTTTCATCTCCGGCTTTTGTCGCATCTTCTCCGCTAGGGAGGCCGGTGACAGGTCTTCATTCACGAAGATCCCGCTGCCCTTGAGCTTTTTCGCATTGCGCGTGACATTGTGCTTATCATGCACATTTTGGAACCGCACTAAAATAGTTCGCGGTTTTTTGTTATCCTTTGAGCGACCGACACGGCGTGCCTCCTCAATAGTCGCATTGTCGATTCCAAGTTTGTCCTTTAACAATTTGTTGGCCACCACTGCGGTTTCCTCGCATGTTTCTTGGGAGGAACACTCTGCCAGTCCTGCAATCCTGATGTTCTTCCTTCTGTTATAGTCTTCTGTAGTTCTCAGTCTTTCTTCACATTCCGCAATTTTCTTGAAATTCCCATCTTCGCTCTTTTTCAGCAAACTCACCTCCTTCTTCAAGTCTCTTATCTCTGCGTGAGCAAACTCCAAGCTCTTCTCCATCTCCCTGATGGTCTCCTCCGCGACAGAGATTCTGCTGTTCTGTTCCCTCACCACCAAGTCCATAGCCGACCTGAACGCTCTCTCCTGCGAATCCATCATAAGCTTAACAGTTTCGATATCCATTATGACACGACCTTCACTTATACCACTCGAACTTTAGCCAACACAGACAAACACAACCTTCACACAGCACGATCAACTGAAGACTGTGTGTGTTTGTGTGTGTGTGTGTAGGCTTTAATATACAAGTGTTGACGTGTAAGCGTGTCATTCAATTGATAATCACCGAGATGGTGACGCATATAATATTGCTGCTTCTTTCACTATTGTTCATTGTCAGTCATGTTGAATGTTTAATTGCAGAGCTGGTAATTGTGGGATTGTTATATGATCCGATTAAGCGCCGGGGGTGTTTGGCTAGTGATGCTCAGCGCAAAACCGGTCTCACATCAGCAAATCCTTTATATAATACCCTTATAGTTAAACGTAGATCAGTTTCATCGGTACGGCGAGTATGGAAACGTTCGACCCACGTCTTGTTACACCGTTCACAATGATCTTGTCCGGTCCTTCAGGGTCCGGCAAGAGTCAATTTATAGTCGACATGATGACACGGGCGGACCAAGTGCTCACCCGAAGCCCCGATTATGTACTGTATTGCCACGGAACTGCAGCGCCCGATCATATAAATAAGGATTTAGTTAACGAGATGCGGTACGGAGTGCCATCGCATGAGGAAATTCAACGATTGTCAAGCAAACATAAACACGGTAATGGTTGCATGGTCATTATCGACGACTTACTGGATGCTGTGGAAGGGCCTGTTGTACGTGACATGTTTACGAAAACGTCGCGTCACGACAACATGAGTGTACTATTTGTCACCCAAAACACGTTTCTCAAGTCGCCCAACTACCGCACAATCAGTCTAAATACAAATTATTATGTATTTTTCCGTAATTTTCGAGATCAAACACCACTGCGCGCATTTGCTCAGCAGTACATGCCAGATAATATCAGATTCATTATGGATGTTTATAGAGACGTAATGAAGAAAATGTACGGTCATTTGCTTGTGGATTTGCGTCAACAAACTGACAACGGACTACGTGTGCGTAGCAATGTGTTGGAACAACCCATAACAGTATATCTTCCCGCTTTGAGGTATAAATAGCACATATAGTTGAACAAGTGAATCATTTGTCAACATGTCGTCGACGTTGCAACGCTGTTGACCGACAATCGAATCACTTCCGCGTCTCACACACCGTCAACAAAAAGCCGTTCTCAACACGTACGACCCTGCTCTGATACGGGCTATTTGTGAAGTTTGTCATAACCTGTTGCAAGACCGCGTCCCTTTGGAAAAAGAACAAAAGCGTCGCCTATCCAAATACAAGAAAATACTGCGTAAATTGGGTGACAAACGTCCTTCACTGAATAAAAAACAACGAGTGTTGGTGCAAAGCGGAAAATTTTTATCCGCCCTTATACCCGTGGTTGCATCGGTTATAAGCTGTATACTGTCTGCAAAGTAATGAGCGCCTTCCAACGAATGGTTCTCATATCGCAAGCCACATATGATGAAATGCAAGGTCGAACCATAGCCGCACCCACACCCTCTCTAGAACAAATTCTCAACAAGTCTACAGGGAATGCCGAAGCGAAACGGATCGAGTACATGAACGCCTGGCGCCCTGAACAGTCCGCTGCTCCTGCTCCGTCTGTAGAGACTGATAAATGGCTCCAACTTGTACCATCCAGCTATAAAAAACACGCACAATTCGTGCTTTCCCAATTGAGTAATGTGCTGAGATGGGACAACAACACCGGTATCATTTATCTTAATCACGCACAAATTCCTCGGAGCAATATTGTCGACGTGGTAAACTATATCGTTCGACGTCGTAAAAGTGTTCCTGAGCCAACAGGGTGGGCACAGCTGCGACAATTGATTGAGTCGTTGAATTTACCGCGAGAAGTTGCTCCGAATATTCACGGGCAGCGAGTTTCGACAGTTGACCAACGATCGGCAAATATCCCACGCAAATGGATAGTAGGCTGATTTGGTCGCAAAGAACCAAACAACTCCATCGTCCAGTACGTAAGCGCTTCGTACACAATGCATACACCTCCACTGGACTAAATGATACATGGCAAGTTGATGTGTGCGATGTTTCACGTCTACGTGGGCATAACACACAAGTACGTTATTTGTTGGGTGTAATTGACGTGTTTAGCAGACAGGTATATGTGCGTGCATTACATAGTAAACGGGGACCGGCCGTGGCCAAAGCAATGAACCATATTCTCACCAACAATTGCACACCGATGCAAATAATGAGCGACCATGGTGGTTAATTCACAGGGCGAGAATTTCAACGTGTAATGAAAGAGCACAACATCTATCATTATACGACATCTACAATCACACGGAAGGCATGGATAATTGAACAATTTTTCCGTACTCTGCTTTCGCCGATACACAAGTTTATGACCGAAAACAACACAAAACACTTTGTCAAAAATCTACCTCAATTGGTGAATTTGTATAACAGCACTGTACATAGATCAATCGGTATGACACCTCGCGCTGTAACTTTATCAAATCAACACTTGGTCAACACATTGTCGCGCAAAAAGCAAACACCAAAGCTTCGCGTAGGCGATCATGTGCGAATGTTTATTCCGAAAACTCTATTTGAAAAAGGATATCGACAGACATTTAGCAACGAAACGTTCAAAATTGATTCCATATACAAACGTCGATCAATTCCCATGTATAAGCTATGTGATGATCATAGAAATTTGATTACCGGGACATTTTACTATCAAGAACTTCAACGTGTTTGAATACAACATGAATATTGTACATTGTCTTTGCGACCGATTTATTCAAACCGTTTTTCATATATATTTCAAGTATGATTGAAAATTATTATATTCTCGTCTCTGCCAAACATCGACTTGGCGATCCCGATATAATGAGTATCGTGACATAAAATAGAAATAAAAGAAAAAAGTTAGGTTGGGCATAGAATAAAGAATAAATATAATAAGAAAGGAAAAATATGAAATAAAAAAATAAAAGTTGGGTTGGGTCGGGTTGGGTATAGAATAAAGAAAAAAGTTAGGTTAGGTATGTAATAAAGAAAAAAAGTTAGGTTAGGTATATAATAAAGAAGTTAGGTTAGGTATGGAATACAAAAACAAAATGTGACAAAGTGGTGTACTCTACTACTATGTCACTGCCATCCCAAAAACGTCAAAATTGGCTGAAATTGGTCATTTTCGATACTTTTGCACACAAGTTCAACTGACATCGCAAAAACATCGAAATTGACCGAAATCGGTCATTTTCGATACTTGTGCACACAAGTTAAACTGAAATCCCAAAAACGTGAAAATGGATTGAGATCGGTCATTTTCGATACTTGTGCACACAAGTTCAACTGACATCGCAAAAACATAGAATTGACCCAAATCGGTCATTTTCGATACTTGTGCACACAAGTTCAACTGACATCCCAAAAACGTCAAAATTGACCGATATCGGTCATTTTCAGTACTTGAGCACACAAGTTAAACTGAAATCCCAAAAACGTGAAAATGGACCGAGATCGGTCATTTTCGATACTTGTGCACACAAGTTAAACTGAAATCGCAAAAACGTCCAAATTGACCGAAATCTGTCATTTTTATACTTGTGCACACGTATGTCACTGACATCCCAAAAACGTCAAAATTGGCTGAAATCGGTCATTTTGGATACTTGTTCAACTCGACACACAAGTTCAACTGACATCGCAAAAACGTCAAAATTGACCGCAATCCGTCATTTTCGATACTTGTGCACACGTATGTCACTGACATCCCAAAAACGTCAAAATTGACCGAAATCGGTCATTTTCGATACTTTTGCACACAAGTTCAAATGACATCGCAAAAACATCGAAATTGACCGAAATCGGTCATTTTCGATACTTGAGCACACAAGTTAAACTGAAATCCCAAAAACGTGAAAATGGACCGAGATCGGTCATTTTCGATACTTGTGCACACAAGTTAAACTGAAATCGCAAAAACGTCAAAATTGACCGAAATCTGTCATTTTTTATACTTGTGCACACAAGTTAAACTGAAATCCCAAAAACGTGAAAATGGACCGAGATCGGTCATTTTCGATACTTGTGCACACAAGTTCAACTGACATCGCAAAAACATAGAAATTGACCCAAATCGGTCATTTTCGATGCTTGTGCACACAAGTTCAACTGGTATCGCAAGAAAGGTCAAAATTGACCGGAATCGGTTATTTTCGATACTTTTGCACACAAGTTCAACTGACATCCCAAAAACGTCAAAATTGACCGAAATCGGTCATTTTCGATACTTGAGCACACAAGTTCAACTGACATCGCAAAAACGTTAAAATTGACCGAAATCGGTCATTTTCGATACTTGTGCGCAAGTATGTCACTGACACCCCAAAAACGTCAAAATTGACCGAAATCGGCCATTTTCGATACTTGTGCGCAAGTATGTCACTGACACCCCAAAAACGTCAAAATTGACCGAAATCGGTCATTTTCGATACTTGTGCACACAAGTTCAACTGACATCGCAAAAACATCGCAATTGACCGAAATCGGTTATTTTCGATACTTGTGCACACAAGTTCAACTGACATCGCAAAAACGTCAAAATTGACCGCAATCCGTCATTTTCGATACTTGTGCACACGTATGTCACTGACATCCCAAAAACGTCAAAATTGACCGAAATCGGTCATTTTCGATACTTGTGCACACAAGTTCAACTGACATCGGAAAAACGTCAAAATTGACCGATATCGGTCATTTTCGATACTTGTGCACATAAGTTCAACTGACATCGCAAAAACGTCAAAATTGACCGAAATCGGTCATTGTTGATACTTGTGCACACAAGTTCAACTGACATCGGAAAAACGTCAAAATTGACCGATATCGGTCATTTTCGATATTTGTGCACATAAGTTCAACTGACATCGCAAAAACGTCAAAATTGACCGAAATCGGTCATTGTTGATACTTGTGCACACAAGTTCAACTGACATCCCAAAAACGTCAAAATTGACCGAAATCGGTCATTTTCGATACTTGAGCATACAAGTTCAACTGACATCGCAAGAACGTTAAAATTGACCGAAATCGGCCATTTTTTATACTCGCCAGTGGTGAAATATCTGGGGGTAATGTAAGATAATGACCTCAAATTCCGTGCTCATATCAAGTATACAACTGCAATAATTTACAGGCACATTGGAATTATTTCGAAAGCTCGTAAATTTTCAACCTCTGAACACGCGCTTCTATTATACAATGCCTTAATTCAACCTTTCCTATCATATTGTAATTTAATTGGGCATTGGGGTATCCTACCAATTACAATTCTTAGATTGTTGCGCAAAAGAGAATTATGAGGATTATCGACATGGCTCCATATGGTTCACATACAAGCCCAATTTTAAGAAGGTATATGTGGTGTAATCGTGTGTAGTGAGAGAGAGAGTGTGTGTATGAAAGATTGTGAGTGCATGAACGTGTTAGTGTGTCTATGTGTGATCGTGTATAGTTGAATTGTATATTGCGTGCGAGAGTGTGTGAGCGAGTGTGTCTAGTTGTTTCGGTGTGTGTGTGTGTGCAGTTGTTTCGGTGTGTGTGTGTGTGTGTATGCGTTTGTGAATTGTCCATGCCCCGCAGCGGCGAGTGAATGACCGGCTCGCCGCTGATTGGTTGTTGCGGCGGGTGAGGACTGTGTGTGTGTGTGTGTGTCCGTGTGTGCTCCCGTGTGACACGGTGTGAGCGGAGAGTCTTGTTCGTGGTGCGATTGTGGTGTGACCTCTTGTAGGCGCGCGTGGGGCAGTGATGCCCACGCGCGCCTGTCTGTAATATAATTTAGATTTTTTGTTTGTTACAAGCTATTTCGGCCCTTTTGTTTTTTATTTGGAAATATTGTTTATCTGCGACCCGGCTTCAGCAGCGGAGATAGTGCCCTCCAGCATCAGTAGCGGCCTACCAGCGGAGAACAGCGGTGGAGGTGCTCGGTGGCGTGTCAGGTTGGTGTGCAGGGGGACGGCAGTGCAGCATGGTGCCGGCTGGAGGCAGCTGAGGAGCTGTGGCCGAGGGATGCTGGTCGTCTCGCCTGCACTGGTGTAAGGCACGTCGCCGGGCAACTACATGATTGTCGGTGGAGGCGACGATCGCTCGTGGAGGATGCTGGTGCTGGACGGCAGGTGACAGAGAGGGGCTGCTGAAGCCGGAAGAAAACATGACGAACGACGGCGACGGCGTGGCCTGTGTGAGCGGCGACGTCCCGGCTGTTTGCGGCAGGGTGCTGAAGAGCACTAGAGTCGACGGGAGCATAGTGGGTGCTGGGGTCGAAGTGTTGTGCCCTGTCGCGGCAGCCGGTGATGAAGAGGACGGCAGGCTGCGGCGGAGCACTGAAGAGCACGGGCGGAGGCGGGAGCGTGGTGGACGCTGGGGCCTGACGTGTTGTGTTTCGCCGCAGCCAAGATGTGTGCATCTGGTGGAGGCCGTCGTCTAATTAGATTTTGGTTATTGGTTCATTTTTCCTGGTTTGCTTGGTTCGCGGTTTTTTGTTGATTTATGTTTCTTTAAAAACAGGTGGAGGTGTGGTGTAATCGTGTGTAGTGAGAGAGAGAGTGTGTGTATGAAAGATTGTGAGTGCATGAACGTGTTAGTGTGTCTATGTGTGATCGTGTATAGTTGAATTGTATATTGCGTGCGAGAGTGTGTGAGCGAGTGTGTCTAGTTGTTTCGGTGTGTGTGTGTGTGCAGTTGTTTCGGTGTGTGTGTGTGTGTGTATGCGTTTGTGAATTGTCCATGCCCCGCAGCGGCGAGTGAATGACCGGCTCGCCGCTGATTGGTTGTTGCGGCGGGTGAGGACTGTGTGTGTGTGTGTGTGTGTCCGTGTGTGCTCCCGTGTGACACGGTGTGAGCGGAGAGTCTTGTTCGTGGTGCGATTGTGGTGTGACCTCTTGTAGGCGCGCGTGGGGCAGTGATGCCCACGCGCGCCTGTCTGTAATATAATTTAGATTTTTTGTTTGTTACAGTATAAGGTACAAAAATTTCGTGATCTCGTCAAATCAAACTGTATGGTTTTAATGCATAGCTTTTTAATCAATTCACTTCCCCCATGTATTTCTCACAATTTTATATTGAAACTCAATGTGGTGTAATCGTGTGTAGTGAGAGAGAGAGTGTGTGTGTGTGAAAGATTGTGAGTGCGTGAACGTGTTAGTGTGTCTATGTGTGATCGTGTATAGTTGAATTGTATATTGCGTGCGAGAGTGTGTGAGCGAGTGTGTCTAGTTGTTTCGGTGTGTGTGTGCAGTTGTGTCGGTGTGTGTGTGTGTATGCGTTTGTGAATTGTCCATGCCCCGCAGCGGCGAGTGAATGACCGGCTCGCCGCTGATTGGTTGTTGCGGCGGGTGAGGACTGTGTGTGTGTGTGTGTGTGTGTGTGTGTGTCCGTGTGTGCTCCCGTGTGACACGGTGTGAGCGGAGAGTCGTGTTTGTGGTGCGATCGGAGTGTGACGTCTTGTAGGCGCGCGTGGGGCGGTGATGCCCACGCGCGCCTGTCTGGAATATAATTTAGATTTTTAGTTTCTGGTTTTGTTACAAGCTATTTCGGCCTTTTTGTTTTGGAATTATTTTTGTCTGCGACCCGGCTTCAGCAGCGGAGATGGTGCCTTCCAGCATCAGTAGCGGCCTACCAGCGGAGAACAGCGGTGGAGGTGCTCGGTGGCGTGTCAGGTTGGTGTGCAGGGGGACGGCAGTGCAGCATGATGCCGGCGGGAGGCAGCTGAGGAGCTGTGGCCGAGGGATGCTGGTCGTCTCGCCTGCACTGGTGTAAGGCACGTCGCCGGGCAACTACAGGATTGTCGGTGGAGGCGACGATCGCTCGTGGAGGATGCTGGTGCTGGACGGCAGGTGACAGAGAGGGGCTGCTGAAGCCGGAATAAAACATGACGAACGACGGCGACGGCGTGGCCTGTGTGAGCGGCGACGTCCCGGCTGTTTGCGGCAGGGTGCTGAAGAGCACTGGAGTCGACGGGAGCATAGTGGGTGCTGGGGTCGAAGTGTTGTGCCCTGTCGCGGCAGCCGGTGATGAAGAAGACGGCAGGCTGCGGCGAAGCACTGAAGAGCACGGGCAGAGGCGGGAGCGCGGTGGACGCTGGGGCCTGACGTGTTGTGCCTCGCCGCAGCCAAGGTGTGTGCATCTGGTGGAGGCCGTCGTCTAATTAGATTTTGGTTATAGGCTCATTTTTCCTGGTTTGCTTGGCTCGCGGTTTTTTGTTGATTTATGTTTCTTTAAAAACAGGTGGAGGTGTGGTGTAATCGTGTGTAGTGAGAGAGAGAGTGTGTGTGTGTGAAAGATTGTGAGTGCGTGAACGTGTTAGTGTGTCTATGTGTGATCGTGTATAGTTGAATTGTATATTGCGTGCGAGAGTGTGTGAGCGAGTGTGTCTAGTTGTTTCGGTGTGTGTGTGCAGTTGTGTCGGTGTGTGTGTGTGTATGCGTTTGTGAATTGTCCATGCCCCGCAGCGGCGAGTGAATGACCGGCTCGCCGCTGATTGGTTGTTGCGGCGGGTGAGGACTGTGTGTGTGTGTGTGTGTGTGTGTGTGTGTCCGTGTGTGCTCCCGTGTGACACGGTGTGAGCGGAGAGTCGTGTTTGTGGTGCGATCGGAGTGTGACGTCTTGTAGGCGCGCGTGGGGCGGTGATGCCCACGCGCGCCTGTCTGGAATATAATTTAGATTTTTGTTTTCTACACTCAATAAAAGAAATCTAAGAGAAAAGCATCATTTCGAGATCCCAAAGCTGGTGTTGGCAGTTCTATATTAATGTTGTGTGTTGCGTATTTGGATGCTTTGATTCAGATGAGTGTGTGTTCCTGACTGAGTGGTCGTTTGTTAAATATAGCCAAGTTCTTGATGTTTATTCTCGAATTGGTAATTACAAAAGGTTAAAGGTTAAATGCCTAAGTGGCAGCTGCTACACGGGAAGAAGCCGAAGCTTATGAACACACATGCGTGCCCCGTGCAGCTCGCTGCCACCGCAGACCCGACCCTCTCCACGCTATGGCGCCACAAGGACGTAAGACGTATTAGAGAGGGCCACCTCCCCAGAATGCATGGCACAACTCATGACTGATATCTGGTACCATTTAATGCTGGGTTGACAGGGGCTGTGTGATTGTAGAATTCGCCCAATGAAATTCTGCTCCGCCGGGTTTCGAACCACGGACCTCCCGCTTGTGAGGCGGGTGTGCTAACAACTACACCACAGTCCATGGGTTCAATTGCATAAATAACAATATATTTAACAAACGATTTGATTAGATAACTAATTCCATAGATTATGGACAAGTTCCTCCGCCCATCACAGCTGGACATTGATCCAGAATCAGCCGATTTTGAGGCGTTCTGCTCCGCCATAAATCCCGACTTGAATCCAGATAAAATGTCACATCTACGGGCGCATGTGAACTGTACACTGTGCATGATCATAAAAAAACGCACAGGGTTACGGTACAGCGATCACTCTTCTCAAGTCAAGGTCTGTTAAACCCAAAAGTGAAGTGTTTGCGCGATACAAACTGGCTGTATGCAAACAGACAAGTGCATAATCCCTCGATTCATTCGTTGACAGACTCAGGAGTCATGCTGCTGATTGTGGTTTTAAGGACTATACGGCCCAACAGGCTGAGGAGCTAACGATTCGCGACGCTTTTATTGCGGGAATGACGTCAAGCGCCATAAGACAAAGGTTGTTGGAAAAATTGTCGTTGAGCCTCACTTCAGCGATAGAACAAGCGAGAGCATTGGAGATGGCGCAGAAACAGTGAGCTTGCTATGTAGATGAATATATGACAGCTGCTGCTGCTACGCATCGAAAAAGTGTTGATGACAGCAATGTTGAAGAAAAAGTGAGAAGAAAAAGAGTGTTGTTTCTGATTCACAGGATTACGCCGCGGCTGCTCAGATTTAAAAGTGCTATTTCTGTGGTGGGCGGACTCACCCTCGATCGGTGTGTCCAGCGCGAAGCGCAGCGTGTGCCAAATGTCAGAAAATTGGTCATTACACTCGCGTAGGCAGGTCACAAAAGAGAAGGGCGTTCCAATGTTCTCCGACTTCGGCAGCGACAACATCCACCAGCGCTGGAGCCATGATAGCCGCAACGTCTTCGGTAAAGCCTGCATTGCACAGTGTACGTTCAACTGTGACGCCTATTAAGCTCAGCAAGAATATCGAAACGGAGGCATTGGTTAACACTGGGAGCTGCAAAAATTTTATTCGCTCTAGCATCGCAAGATCACAGGATTTAGAAATTTTTCCATCTTGAGGACGCATCTCAATGGCGTCTTCTTCACAACATGTGGATATCAATGGTTGTTGTGTGGTTGACCTCACCATAAAAAAACAAGACGTATTCCAGTGTCCGGCTTCATGTTCTTGATGACCTGTGTGCGCCGATAGTGTTAGGACACGACTTTTTGGGGCTTCTCGAGAAAATCACAGTGGAATTCAGTGGTCGAGAACCGCCTCTCGAGATTTGTGGAGTGATGACCGCCAATGTTAAGCCTCCGTTGTTGTATAAAAACTTGACATCTGATTGCATACCCATCGCTGTGAAATCTCGCCGTTATCCTAGAACAGATATTGATTTCATTACAGGTGAAGTAACAAGACTGTTGAATGAAGGAATAATAACACCTAGCCGCAGTGCCTGGAGAGCACAAGTAGTGGTCGTCAAGCAGAACACCAAGAAAAGGTTGGTCATAGACTACTCACAGACCATTAATCGCTTCACCAACTTGGTTGCATATCCAATGCCTGGTATCAGTGAACCTGTGGAGAAAGTTTACAAATACAGTTATTTCAGTACAATTGACTTGGAAGCAGCGTATCACCAGATTCCTCTCCGAGATGTTGACCGACCTTACACCGCATTCGAGGCGAACGGAAAATTGTACGAATTTATGCGGGTGCCGTTCAGAGTAACCAACGGAGTGACCTGTTTTCAACAGACACTAGACGAGATCATTGAGAAAGAAAACCTCGAGGCGACATTCGCATACATAGATGATATTACGATATGTGGACGTACGTTGAAAGAACACAACCGCAACTTGTGCCGATTCAAATCGGTCGCTGAGAAATATGGTCTCACGGTAAACAAAGAAAAATGCGTGTATTCACAGGAATCCGTTTCACTCCTTGGTCAAGTCATCACGAAAGGGGATTAAAACCGGACCCTGAAGGTATGAAAGCGTTAATCGAAATGAAGGAGCCCCACAACTTGCCGAGTCTCAAGAGAACCATGGGGCTACTGTCTCACTACGCCAAGTGGGCGCCAAAATTTTCGCAAAAACTTCGTCCGCTCATATCGACACCAAGTTTTCCCTTGTCAAAATCAGCTTCGGAAGCTTTGCACGCCTTGAAGAGTGAAACAGCCGCTGCTTCACTTTCTGGAATACACAATGACATGATATTTACTGTGGAAACCGATGCTTCAGCTGACGCTATAGCCGCCTCACTGACTCAGGAAGGGGAACTAGTGGCCTTATTTTCGCGATCATTGTCAGATTCTGAAAAACGACAGTCTACGGTAGAGCGGGAGGCGATTGCCATCGTGGAAGCACTGAATAAATGGCGCCATTTTCTGCTGGGTCGCATATTTAGGCTGTTAACAGATCAACAGTCGGTAAGACATATGTTTGATGCCAAAAATCATGGTAGAATAATGAATGAGAAGGTCATGAGATGGAGACTGGAACTCAGCTGTTTCAACTTCGACATAATATACAGGCCTGGCGGGCGAAACCATGTGGCAGACGCCCTTTCTCGTGCATCTGGAATTGTATCATCAATGACAAATTCATGCGATTGAAAACGTGTTCACGTGACTCTGTGTCATCCAGGAGTGCAACGAATGTATCACCTTGTACGCCAAAGAAATTTACCATTTTCAATGGACGAGATTCGTTCGGTGACACGAAAATGATAGATTATGAAATATCGATAGATTGGAAAGGACCACTGCCTTCTTTGTCTGCGAATAAGTATATTTTGAATATAGTTGATGAGTATAGTAGATTCTCATTCGCAGTCGCGACCCAGGATACGTCGGCCGTTACTACGATCAAGTGTCTTTGTTCATTGTTCTCTATTTGGGGACTACCTGAGTATGTCCATTCGGATAGGGGGCCGGCATTTGTATCGACTGAATACTAGACGTTTATGCATGAAAAGGGTGTGGCTACTAGTTACTCTTCTTCCTATAACCCTCGCGGTAATGGGCAAGTCGAAAGGGCAAATGGCACTTTGTGGCGGACGATAAGATTAGCGCTAGCATCTCGTGATCTACTGATTGAGGCGTGAGAGTCAGTACTTGACGATGCGCTACACAGCATGAGATCTTTGCTGTGTGTAGCCACCAACGAGACCCCACATGGACGGATGTTTATTCATCCTCGAAAGGCGATGTACGGTGAAGCTCTTCCATCATGGCTGAATGTGAACGAAAACCCTCTGCTCAAACGCTCTCTGAGAAGGTCGAAATACGAACCTGATACAGAGGAAGTACGAGTTATACATGTTAATCCTCAGTGGGTGAAAGTGCTCCACGCAGGCGGAAAGGATTCAACTGCTCCGTTCAGACATCTGGCGCCGACGGGTGAAGAGAGCGTTCGTGGTGAAAACTTACCTGTTGAGACGGAGCAAGCGTAGTATCTGGGCGGCCCAACTAAAGCAAATCCAGCCGCGGAGAATTTACCTCAACAAACCGTGGAGAATGCAGAACCCAGTCCAGGACCATATGATGGTCACATTCACGTAGGTGACATTGGGTCGGCACCAGCCAAATTACAAACTCTGGAACCTCGCAGGTCGGGTCGTAATCGGCGTCAACCAGATTACTTGTCAGATTACGTCCGTTAACATCCATTATTTCCCTAGACGTTTAGTCTGTGTGTTCATGTACGCCCCCTTGAGGTTTCGCGGTCGTGTTGGTTTTGGTGGAGGAGAATGTAGTGTAATTTTGGGAAATCCAAAGTTGGTGTTGGCAGTTCTATATTAATGTTGTGTGTTGCGTATTTGGATGCTTTGATTCAGATGAGTGTGTGTTCGTGATTGAGTGGTCGTCTGTTAAATATAACAACAACAACAACAACAACGTGTATTTGCTATAGCGCCGGTAAAACACAAGCGCGAAAAACGGAAAACATCAATTGAGGTAAAACGATCAAACATCAATCATCTATTGTGGTAAACCGACAATTATTAAGAATAAGGGAAAAATCAGCAGATAAAAGAGCGTGAAGTCACAAAAGAAACTATTATACGGAAAACGTTGAAGCGTAATGCTATATTTTAACACAGCAAAACAACCGATAATTCAAGCAACACATTGGTAATACAGCAAACCATCTGGTAATTCAACACACTCCCAACCAGGGTTTGAAAAAAACCGGGTTTAAAAATAAAATAAAACATGTTTTTTTAGAAAAAACCAAAAAAAACATTGTTTTTTTTGTTTATTTGGTTTTTTTACACTTTGCACACACAAATCAAAAAAAGTATTGTACCATGCTATTTAGTACATAGTTAAAAATATATTAGTACCACTTACCAAGAGTTTTGTAAATATTTAAAAAAGATAAAAATAATATCATAAAAATGTACACACAGGATCTTGAATTTCACCTTGTAGCATCTATAGGCAACGGAAGTTTTAAACCGCTTCCAATTGCGAAAGCAGTCGATTGTAAACACCCACATATGTTTGCAAAGTCCAATCCATATACCCAGTGGTCATATTTATGAAAATCTAGTGACTAAAAATCGTTTTCTCCATGGAGGTTAATTCATGTTTGTTTTCAGAGTAAACTCAGTTTTTTAAACTCAGAGGTTTCTGAAAATATTGTTTTCAATAGAAACTCAATTGTTTTGTCGTAAATATTTAGGATTTCTCATAAATACCAACTACAATGTTTCCCCAGCAAAAACCAAAAATGTTAATAAAAATGTTTCCCATATCGTGCAAACCCCTAAAACCATGCCAAAAAGTACTATTTATGAAGATTTAAAACTGTATTAATGAACTCATTTACTAATTTTGAAAATATTTGATCATTCCTATATGAGAAAAATCATTTCTGTCAAAAAACAATTTTAAAAAAAAACATGTTTTTTTTATAAAAAAACCACTTGGTTTAAACCAAACAAACCCTGGTTTAAACCAAACAAACCCTGCTTAAAATCATGTCAAAAAGTAATATTTATGAAGATTTAAAACTGCATTAATGAACTCTTTTACTAATTCTAAACATATTTTATCATTCCTATATGAGAAAAACCATTTCTGTCAAAAAAAACAATTTTGAAAAAAATCCATGTTTTTTTTTAAATAAACCACTCGGCTTGAACCAAACAAACCCTGCTCCCGACACACTCATTCCATCACACCTCAACCAGCACGCATGATACTCGCGTTGCCAACTGTCCATAACCCAAAGTTGCCAGACCAAATGCCAAGATACCACACCACACACCCCCTTCGCCAAGCAACGCGCATGTTCACAATAATACATAAATGGAAAGTATACAACTTCACAGCAATTAAGCTACAGCGTAATTGTGCGCACTGAATGAACACTGAATGAACGCACCACTCAACCTTTACTAAAATCCGCAAGATACCGCTTACATAATTGTCAGTTATTTATTCGTCGATGAATCGGCGTGGTTGGTTACGCACTCGGCCGGAGCGGCGCAGTACTGCCGGACGCCAGCTGTTGTCGTTTGTTGTATCCACAGCTAGCCTTGCCCTGAGTCCAGCTGTCCACCTCCACAGGATACTCCACTTTCATCAGGTAGGCCAGCAGCGCCAGGACCGTCTTCCCTCGAGGCACCAGACCCGCACTCACTCGCAGCACACGGACTGTCTTCACTCGCGGCACCTGGACTGTCTCCAATTCCCGCACTCGGACTGCCTTTACCCACCGCCAGGTCTCCACCGCTCTCCCTCAGGTATCGCCGGCTCGGAACGTGCTGAGTTCCACGAAAGACAATATCCCTCGTCTGTTTCATCGCTGCTGCGCTCGACCCCTCCTTCACGTCTCCGTGCTCAGGTGTCAAAGCAGGTAGAAGCTGGTCCACGTGTCTAGACCAGATCGCACCGTCCACCTCCATTTCGTACGACAACGGCCCTGCTTTAGCGACGATCACCGCCTTTTTTCACTTTACGCCTCCGTAGCAGCGTGCCCACACAGCATCTGCCGCTACAAATACTGGTCGCTTTTGACCACCAGCATTTTCGGCCTGTATCAGTTGTTTCTCCCGAACATCTGCTTCCACATTTGGTCTCAGGAGATCGAGACGGGTGCGGAGGGCCCGCTCAAACAAGAGCTCCGCGGGTGTTCTTCCCGTTGTAGCATGTGGAGTTGTTCGGTACGCGAGAAGAAAACGAGCAAGGCGTTGATCCAGCGTGCATCCATCAGCCTTGGATGCAGCCAGTGACTTCTTAACTGACTGGACCATACGCTCAGCTGCACCGTTACTCGCTGGATGATATGGAACCGTGCGAATATGTCTGATACCAATACGTTTGAGGAAATTCTGAAACTCCGACGAAATCAGCTGGGGACCGTTATCACTGACCACCTCTACCGGAAGTCCGTGACAACAGAACATACGTATCATTTCTCGTATGAGGCACTCGGAATTCGTTGACCGCATCGGAATAACTTCCATCCATTTCGAGTAGCTATCCACCTGCACACGCATGGCACCCGCGAGCGATATCTTCCAGGTCGCTATCCATACTGGGCCACCAGACATGACGACGAGCCAGCTGTTTCATACGGGTCACCCCGACGTGTCCCATGTGCAATTCCGCCAGAATTGTATCGCTCAGCTTTGATGGAATAATCACTCTTCCTCCCCAAAGAAGACAATCTCCGTCGGTGGACAGTTCGTCTCTTTTTTGTCGTAGAATGTCCTTGCACACTCTCCTCTACTGGAAGGCCACCTTCCAGTGCGCACCCACACCAGTACCCGACTCAACACCGGATCCTGACGAGTGGCCGTCCCGAGAGACCGGGAAGTCACTACTGCACTTTCGATCAAGCCTATCGAATTGATACCGTCTCCATCGTCGACGAATCCAGGTTGCTCTGTCGGATTGGGCACTCGAGATAGCGCATCCGACATGCCCATGTCTGGACGGACAAGGCTGGTAGCTCGCGGTCTGGACTGATAATTCGTGACAATGCTCGGTTATCCGCCACCAGAGTAAACCTCCGACCGTACAGGTATTGGTGAAACCGCGTCACACCAAAACATACCGCAGCTGCCTCTTTTTCTACGACTGGGTATTTGCGTTCAACTTGTGTAAGCTTCCTGGTAGCAAATATCACTGGTTTCTCCGTTCGATCCTGCAGAACGTGTACCAGGGTGGCGCCCACTCCGACATCACTGGCGTCTGTTATCAGTTTTACCTGCAGTTTCTGATCAAACCACATGCGCGCAGGTGGACTCGTCAGCATTTTCTACGCGCTACTGAGAACAATCTCACATTGTTTGCTCCAGCACCATTTGACATTTTTCTTGAGAAGATCCTGCAGCGGCGCTAGTACCGTGACTAGGCTGGGAAGGCTAGCACGATAATGGTTCAATGCTCCCAGAATGCTTCTCAACTCTCTAGCATTGCAAGGATCAGGCATGTTCAAAATTGTCTCCATCTTTTCATCCACTGGATTTATGCCGGAGGCAGAAGTACGCCAGCCCAGATATGGCACTTCGGGTATCGCAAAGCGACACTTTTTTCTGTTTAGTTTCACTCCATGTGTCTCCAACCGCTCTAGAACCGCGTCCAGGTTACGACACAAATCTGCTTCATCGTTCCCACTTACGAGTATATCATCAAGGTACGCCACGCAACCCTTCAATCCTTGAAGCATTGTGTCCATAGCCGATTGAAAAATGTTACAACATGTAGCAATGCCAAAAAGCAATCTTTTCATCCGGTACTTGCCTTCAGTTGTACCTATTGTAGTCAAATCCTTCGACGAGTCCTCAAGTTCCATTTGCATATAAGCATCGGACAAATCCAATTTAGCGAACACCGATCCGTTCACTGTTGAGAAAATTTAATCAATGGTCTTGATTGGATATGCATGTGGTAGCAGCTGAGGATACACTGTGATGCGGTAATCTGCGCACAATCGCACACCATCATCCTTGGGTACCACTACGACCGGAGTGCCCCAGCCAGTGTGATTGGTCACTTTCTCTGCGTATCCTTTTTCAACCCACTTGGAAAGCTCTTGTCTGACCGCGTCTTGTAATGCATACGGGACACGCCTTGGTGGAAAACATTTTGGTCTTGCTTCTGGTGTCAACAATAATTCTGCCTTGACTGACATTTTTCCAGGAGCTCCGTCAAAAATTTTCCAGTGCTTTTTCAGAACGACGTCAATTGAGAGATATGTCACATTATTTACCTGAGGAACAGGCTTCATCCCGCATGATATCTCCAGCGCTTGCATCCAGTCGCGACCAAGCAAGGGTTGAACTCCTTATTTGTCGCACACGACCACCCGCAGACGACCAGAACGACCCTGGAAATTGGCATGGGCTACACCTTCACCCGCCAGCTTGATGCGATGACCTATTTAAGAAGACAATGTCAAGTTCGACTGGCACAGTCTCAAATTCGGAATGTCATAATCAATGCAAACCATAGTTACAGGGCTTCCAGTGTCCAAAATCATCTTGCGTAGTGCGCCGTTTATTTCGACGTCGATCAATAACGGCTTAAAGTCACCTTCTACATGAGCAACATTCCAGATTTGAGCATTGCACCACCACTTGTTACTGCATTGTCATCATCGGTTATATTTATTTTCGATATCGATTTCGTTTTGTTAACCTTTCCAGATCGACAAAATTTTCTCTAGATGACCCATTTTCCTGCATTTATGACAATATTTGTCCCGAGCTGGGCAATTTGGAGACTTGGCAAAATGCCCCTTTCCACCACATGCAAAACAATACTGGTCCGATATTGTAACCCCTTGCCTAGGTTTCACAACATTTACCTGTTCAGCCGAATTTTCAACAATTACACTGTGTTTGTCAACAGCACCGGATACCACACCGTGGAAACTTTAAACAGTTTCGAACCCTCTCGCGACGTGGAGAACATCACTGAGCCTCAAATTTGTGCCTTTCTCATAGCTTTGAGACAGAAGTTTTTCCTGTAGCTGTCTAGGCTTACAACCAGCGACAGCTTGGTCTCTCACATGGTCTTCCATCGTCACCCCGCTGTACCCACACTTAGCTGTTTGTGTACGCAATCTTGAAACGAAATGTTCGAAGCTTTCTCCATTGTCCATGAACATACCATGCAACACCACCTTTTCGGCAAGAATATTTCTAGCAGGACTGAAATACGTTATAAGCCTTTGTTTAGCTTCATGGTACATCAGCAAAATCCGTGAGCGGTACAAGAGTGTGAAAAATTTGTTGAATTTCTGGCCCCCGGTAGATGTAGCAAAACTGCCTTTTTTCTTTGACTTGCTGTTATATCCACAGTCTCTAAATAAACTTCAACCGTTCCCAGCCATTATTCAGAATCATCCCCTCGATGATAAGCCTTGGGCCCTTCAAACGGAAACATCCCGCTTTCGTCACCAGGTATTATACTTAGAACGTTGAAACGTAATGTTATATTTTAACACAGCAAAGCAACCGATAATTCAAGCAGCACATTGGTAATACAGCAAACCATCTGGTAATTCAACACGCTCCCAACACACTCATTCCATCACACAAAACCAGCACGTACGATACTTGAGTTGCCAACTGTCCATAACCCAAAGCTGTCAGACCAAATGCCAAGATACCACACAAACAAACCCTGCTTAAAATATCATTTTGATGCAAATATAATGGACTTCATCAACAAATATGTAGCGTCCCACGTGTACATTTATGTATAGATATTTCACCCTCCAAACGTTACGGCATTACATGCGGCACCTGCTCTCACACACTTTCCTTTATCACAACTCTGCTCCTTTCCAAGCTTGTTTTTCACACTGAGCTTACTCCGCTCACACTCTTCTCTACTCTCACTCTCTGCCTTCCGAGCATTACTTGTTTTTCTCGCCGTGTACATACATCCTGACACTGCTCCTTCGCTGTGCCTGTATCAGAGCCCTTCCGGCTAACGGTGCTTCTCCCCTCGCGGTGTTGGTTGTTGACAGGACGGCCGAGCAGACTAAACGGGGTTACAGTGGGCCACAGAGGCAGTCGTCTGTGGGGCATCTCTGTGGATACACGATGCTACATTTTATTACTGTGCTCGGTGTGTTATTCCTATTAGTGTGTATTAGTCCTATTCGTATTATTGTATGCATTACGGTGTCATTTGCTCATTGAGCTGCCGGAACTGTGTGCGTCACTAAACCCAGTGTGCATCACATCGTAGACATTTCGTCGCATTTGTGGCGCGGGACTGAGACAGTAGCACGTTCCTAGGCAGATTCACGTGTAAAGCGCTACAAATATATCCCTACATGGCAGCTTCTTAAACTTGAAACATTAATTGATATCATTTGCATGAGTAATAAATGTGTTGATTAAACTGTAGTTTCAGTGTACGTTACGATGCCGTCACTCGATTGCGATGATGTCACCGCCGTTGAATCACATACCTGAAATAGACGGACCTGCAATCGCACGCTGCAGATTTGCAGAACAAGCGCGCTAGCCTGAGGGTGTATGCGTGCGCGTGTGTGCATGTGAATCAGTCCGTGTATGCGCGTCTGCGTGCGTGCGTATGCTTGTGAGTGTGTATGCGTTCGCGTGTGTGCATGTGAATCAGTCCGTGTATGCGCGTCTGCATGCGTGCGTATGCTTGTGAGTGTGTATGTGTGCGTGTGTGTGTGATCACGTCATCGCCACTGATGCCATGCATCTATATGTGGCAATGTATCTGCTGTATATGTGTATGAGCGCTCATGTGTCATCGCTGTTGTCACACACATGTTCTTCGAACATAGCGCTAACATAGCTATATAATGCGCTAACAGGGAGGAGCCGGGGATTGTCTCTTGGTGCTCGCTGTGTGGTGTAGTCATTTAGGCGCATGTGGGACATCGCTGTCCCGCACGCGCCTGTCTGTCTCTGTCTGTACATCGAGAAATACATTTTTTTCGACATTTGATTCCACAAAAACACTAATAAACCATATGATTATGCATTAACAATGCGACTACTACCTAAATTTTTAAGAATTACCAAATTGATTTTCACTTTTGCCAAATTGAATTTCTTTTTTGCCAAATTGAATTTCACTTTTGCCAAATTGAATTTCACTTTTGCCAAATTGAATTTCACTTTTGCCAAATTGAATTTCACTTTTGCCAAATTGAATTTCACTTTTGCCAAATTGAATTTCACTTTTGCCAAATTGAATTTCACTTTTGCCAAATTGAATTTCACTTTTGCCAAATTGAATTTCACTTTTGCCAAATTGAATTTCACTTCTGCCAAATTGATTTTCAATTTTGCCAAATTGACTTGTAAATGGTATAGCCACAATACGCACTTATAATATAATCGTAATTCAATGACAATGACAATGAAATTTCAATTTGAATCGAAAATTATTCCTCGGAAATAAAACCGATTGAATTAAACCAAATTTACTTGTATCGTATATATTTTCTAAATACTATACAGACAAATGTAGCTAGTATGTGTCATAAGCAACACGTGCTTTGCGGATAATTTGTCTACCAGTTTTATACGTGTGTCGTTTCAGGTTTATTGGCACGTTTGTGTGCACTCATTTTGAAGATATTTTTGGCTATCTTAAGGTGAGCAGTTTTTTGTTGTTTAAAACGATCTATGCAATGATAAGTAAAATACACGCTTGCAGAGTACGGGCTCTTCACAGGCATCTAAGGGGTTGAGGGGTCAGAATGTAAATAATATTTCTGTCAGATCATAGTTCATCATTATAGATCATTGATCATCATCGTAGATCATTGCTCTGTTTAGTTCATTGTTCAGCATTTTGCTACTTATCGTGTGAAGTTAGACGTTGCATTGTAATAGTAAAGATTTGTGCTGAATAAGCATGTATAAAGATAAAACATGATTGAGGATGTGGTTAACGGATTTATTGCCCACGGGTATAGAATAATTCGTATCGCTCATGCGATATATTTTATTCAGTGAAATCATCGTTGGTGACGTGGTTTGGTGCAAGCGGTGATGTTCTAATCAGTGTTATATATAGAAGTCCTAATAGTGACAAGGATAACAATAGTCTCCTGCAGCTCATTTAAGAAATTGGCGATGCGAAAGCTAAATTCAAGGTGTTGGTTGGCGACTTCAACCTGCCAAACATCAAATGGGAAAGTTACACAACAAGTGGTGGACCTCAGGAAGTCATGTATCTTTTATTGAGAAAGTTAGAGATTGTTTTTATGCAAAGTATTCAGGAGGTTACTAGAATGAGAGGAGCAAATACTGCCAGTACTCTTGATATATTATTCACGAATGACGACCAAATACTATAGGATGTTTGCATAGATTGTCCGACAGGAAAAAGTGACCATGTTTGTATCAATGCCCGCTTGAACTTAAAAGTACAAGATTATGACAGAAGAAACAAGTATTTATGTATCGAAAGGCGGACTATGAAACAATGAAATGTAAACTCAACATTGATTGGAAGTCATTTCTCGGATGTGTCACAAACACTGACGAGAAATGGAGAAGATTTCGGATTATGATGAGGCAACTTATTGATGGATATGTACCAAGACGAGGGACCGATATGAGGCAGGCAGGAGCTTGTAAAAACGTATCCATGAGTAAGAAATTATGGCAAAGAAAAAATAAAAAACAGACTATGGAATAAGATGAAAAAGATGAAGATGGAAGGTAGCTTGCCGGATCAGTACAAGAATATTGAGACAGAATATCGACGTTTGAACTATCAGATTAGAAGAGTAACCAGAAATGCTGCAAAAAACAGGGAACAAGAGGTAGCAAAAAATGTGAAAATAAACCCAAAGATATTCTGGAAGTATGTAGCTTCAAAGACCAATCGAGAATCGGGGATCTATATCTTGATGAGAACAGCAAAGAGAAAACAGCAACGTCATTATTATTATTATCATTAATTACAGGCAAATCCAGTAGCATGGGAAGAGTGCAAGCACTATTACCACCCTAAGGTGGCCCCATGTACCGGAAGCGCCCAAAAGATTCAGAGAGAAAGAGAGTTCGAAAAGAAAAAAGTCTAGAAAGAGTGTTGGAAAGAAAATAATTAATAAATAACAATAAATAATAAATATTAAACCATCATCCGATAACAATCCATAATGTCACTCCGCCCACGTTCCTCAATAAATAATAACAATCAACAATAAATATGTGATTAAGTAAATAACAAGCCAAGAAAAATCACAAATACTGTCGATACAATTTGCGAGCGTGTTCATAAAGGAGCCTGGTGGAAAAATACCCACGGAGGAAAAAAAATAATGTGCCGACACTGGACAATTTTGAAATAACGAAGAAGATAAGAAGGTTAAGGTTAAAGGCCTAAGTGCCAGCTGCTACACAGGAAGAAGCCGAAGCTTATGAACACAGGTGTGTCCCGTGCAGCTCTCTGCCACCGTAGAACCGACTCTCCACGCTATGGCGCCACAAGGATGTAAGACGTATTAGAGAGAGCCACCCCCCCAGAATGCATGGCACAATCCATGACTGATATCGGGTACCATAATTTTCAGCTGGGTGGACAGGGGCTGTGGGATTATAGAATTCGTCCAATGAAATTCTGTTCCGCCGGGTTACGAACCACGGGCCTCCCGCTTGTGAGGCGGGTGTGCTAACCACTACACCATGAATAGTATTGAAATGCTTGAAAACGGACAAGTCGCCAGGATCTGATGACATACATCCCAGAATTATATAGGAACTACGCGAAGAATTACTGGAGACCTTGTTTATTATATTTACAAGCTCTTTGAAGGAAGGAACGTTACCAGAGGAGTGGAAGGAAGCAAACATTACAGCTATTTTAAAGAAAGGAGACAGAAGAGACCCTGGCAATTACAGACCAGTAAGTCTAACAAATGTTATATGCAAGGTGATGGATACATTGATGAGAGAAAGACTAATTATTCATATGTAGGAAAACAGCCTCTTCAGCCGACGACAGTATGGATTTATTACCGGAGGTCTACGGTGTTACAGCTGATAAATGTAATGGAGTGTTGGACAGATGCTATTTATAGGGACTGGTGGTAGATGTTGTGTATCTGGATTTCATGAAGGCTTTCGATAGAGTTCCACATGAAAGGCTGATTGAGAAGATATCAGGATATAATATAAATGGTAATGTGAGAAATTGAATTCCCAGTTTTTTGACGGGAAGGGGACAGAGACTTGTGGTCAGTGGTGAGGTCTCCGACTGGAGAAATGTTATTAGTGGCGTCCCTCAAGGTTCGGTTTTGGGACCTCTGCTGTTCGTGATTTTTATAGACGATTTGCCGGATATAGTCAGAAATAACAGCCAGGTGTATCTCTATTCAGACGACACAAAAATATATGGGGTGGTTGAAGATGTTGAAGACTGTTTGAAACTACAAAAGGATTTAGAAGAAGTAAAAAAATGGTCAGAAAAGTGGCTACTGAGCTTCCATCCTGACAAAAGTAAGTATCTGATAATTGGTAGAACTACGGTGGAGGATAGAAACTACAGGATGTATGTATATATATTGAGGGCGGGTGTCGAGAAAGATATTGGCGTTACGATTGACGACGAGTTTACATTTTCAGAGCACATAGCGAAAAAAATTAATAGGGCAAACAGGATAGTTGGACTAATTAGAAGAGTTTTCGTGTATTTGAACCCGGACACATTCAAGTTATTGTTCGTGTCTCTAGTTAGACCACAATTGGAGTATGAAAATCAAGTATGGCACCCACATTTGGTGAAGGACATAGAGGCTGTTGAAAACGTACAAAGAAGAGCCACTAAACTGATTCCAGGAATGCAGAAATTGACATATGAAGAAAAGTTGAAAGCGATTGGTCTACCAACGCTGGCATATGGAAGGACAAGAGGGGGTATGATAGAGACTTACAAGATCCTGAATGATAAATATGACAAAGAATGTACTGAAGACTCCTTCACACATAGGGGTATCAATATTTGGAATGATTTGCCAGAATGGGTAAAGGTGACTAAAATGGTTAGCAGTTTGAGTGTGGGCTGGACATGTTCTGGGATGGACAGGAGCAAAATTTTAATTATAGAGCCCCAATCACAAGAGCGTCACATTCGTCTTTGCACCAGAATGGTGGTGTAATAAATGCACTGGAGTCACAGGCTATCTGAAAGCCTATTCCAGGGATTCGTCTATGTTAGTCTATGTGAGAATCGTGTATTTTGCCTTTGTCGGGAAATATTTACATATTCGGTCTTACTCCGTCCAGTTCAATTTTCCTTCTCAAATTCGATCCAACTTACCTATGGTTTACCTCAAGGGTCTATCCTTGGTCTTTTTTCAATCTCTATGTCCCCTCTGTCCTATCCTACGACACTGGTATATCCCGTGTTACATATAACATACAACTTTGACCATAGACGGTGTTAAGATGTGGAATGAATTGGTTAATAATAGATAAATAATTCTGAGTGACATGACATATATGAATAAATTCACAGCTTATTCAACACCATTCTCTTGAAACATGTTATAACAAAACCCAATGTTGACTCAATTTCCTGGTGAAGATTGGCGATCTGCTTAAAGTCATTATGAAACTGAGCTCATGTTTTACTATAAATTAAAGGTACAGCAAGCAACGCCTATATTACTTGCGACTGTAAATTTCCAACTGAACTGAACTGTGTATATGTGTTTTTATTATATAACTTTATTTTATTTGTTCTTGTTTTTTTCTGTTCAAGGTATATATACCTTTAAGGCTTCCCCCGACACATGAAAATATGTTGTTTGCTTTTATGGTATACTAGCATAAAAACCCACTCGTTGTGCGGAGGAATTCATAAAATGGAATTAATATTCATAAAAATTCATTTTAATAAAAAATATTCCAAATTAAAAAAGAAAATGAAAACTCATAAGTGTCTTACTCAATAGAAAAGTCCAAGTGTGAGTATTTTTATTTTTATTTTGACATAATATTTTCCCTCAACCCGCCTCATATATAAACCCACCCATTGTGCGGAATAATTCAGAACACAAACACGTAACAAACAATGAAAATTCTAGCATGTAAACCCGCCCGTCGTGCGAAACAGTTCATACTATTAAATTTGTATTCAATTCATAAGAGAAAAGGAATATGAATTAAAAAAGAGTGGAGTAAACCCATAAAAAGTCTAAATTTATATATTCATAATATTTATTTTCACAAAATAGTTTGCCTAAACCGCCTCATATTTATACATGCCCGTCGTGCTGAATAATTCAGAACTCAGACATGAAAAATGACTACACTTTTTCATCATAATGTTTCCAAAATATTTTTATAACTTAACATCACCGTCTAGCATTGAAACCCGCCAGTTGTGCGGAGCAATTCATAAAATGAAATTCATATTTAATTCATAAACATATTGCAAATTAATAAAGAAAACAGATATACTCATTAAAATCTTACTCATTTGAAAAGTCTAAATTTTATTTTATTTTTTTATTTTGACAACATATTTTCCTTTAACCCGCCTTATATTGAAACTCGCCCGTCGTGCTCAACAATTCATAAAATAAAATGCATATTCAATCCATAGAATAAACTGTATAAAAATTAAAAAGCAAAAAATTTAACCTGTAAATACGTTCACCAATAAAAACTCTAAATGTGAATATTTTAATTATAAATTTGACAAAATATTATCCCTTAATCCACCTCATATTTAAACCTACCCGTCGTGCGGAATAATTCAGAACACTAACACGTACAAAACAATGAAAATTCTAGCATGTAAACCCGCCCGTCGTGCGAAACAGTTCATACTATGAAATTTGTATTCAATTCATAAAAGAAAATAAATATGAATTAATAAAGAAAAGAGTAAACCCAAAAAAATCCTATTTAAACCTGCCCGTCGTGCTGAATAATTAAGAACTCTGACACAAAACAATAAAAAATGAATAATTTTTTTATCATACTGTTTTCAAAATATATTTATAACTCAACATCACCATCTAGCATTAAAACCCGCCCTTTCTGCAGAACAATAAATAAATAAAATGAATATTGAATTAATAAAAAATGATTAGAAATTAAAAAAGAAAAAGTAAACCCATAAAAATTCTTAACCAATAGAAAAGTCTAAATGTGAATGTTTTTATTTTTAATGTGGCAAAATATTTTCCCTGGAGCTGCCTCGTATTTAAACCCGCCCGTCGTGCGGAACTGTAAATAGAATATAATGAATCAAAAAGCAAAAAGCTTATCCAATAGAAAAATATCGATTTGTAAATTCTTGTTTTAATTATTGACGAAGTTTTTTCCTCAACACTGCTCAAGTTCACACCCATCCTTCGTGTGTAGTAATTCAGAAGTGTACCACTATGAAAACAATGAAACCTTCTGTCATCTCTATAATTCCAGATTTATGTGTCCGCTAAAACAGCATATTCATATAGTTGGCATTGCATGATATTAGAACCCATATCCTTATGCAACTTATTAAACCAAAACTTATAAAACTTATTTTTATTAAACCAATAAAATTATACAGTAAAATTCAGTAGTTAACTTTGTTACCAGTAGTATTTTAACCGCCCGTCGGGCGGAACAATTCATGTGTAAATATTGAGGACAATAAAGCCTTTCTATTCAGTATAGTGTAGCATTAATTAAACTGTACCCAATAAAACCACACCATCCATGCTTGGAGCTAATATGATGCATTCTTAATTGTGATTGGGCTTCAGTGAAATTTAATCGGTGTATATTCCTGTGTAATCGCAAGTGCGCATAATAGCTGTCAAATTGGTAATATGTGCTTTTGACTTTACACCGCCGTAACTTCCTTCAGATACACTGGAAAATTACAAATTATACCGTATTGTAGAAAACAAGATTTCTAGCACGATGGTATAATTTATTTCTATGTATAACAAATAGATACTGAGAAATAGTAGAAAAATGAATTAATTTTAGTCGCCCGGTGTTCAAGTGTAATTTTGGATGTATTTGAGAATTTTGCCAATTTTACACGTTTTTGTATCATTTGTGGGTATAAATTATAGCTTATCTTGTAGAACACAAAATTATCCACACAGTAGTATATTCCTGTGTAATCGCAAGTGCGCATAATATCTGTCAAATTGGCAATATGTCCTTTTGACTTTACACCGCCGTAACTTCCTTCAGATATACTTTGGAAAATTACAAATTATACCATATTGTGTAGACAGCATTTGTAGAACGATGGTATAATTTATTTTTATGTATAACAAATAGTTACTGAGAAATAGTAGAAAAATGAATTAATTTTAGTCGCCCGGTGTTCAAGTGTAATTTTGGATGTATTTGAGAATTTTGCCAATTTTACACGTTTTTTGTATCATTTATGGGTATAAATTATAGCTTATCTTGTAGAACACAAAATTCTCTACACAGTAGTATATTCCTGTGTAATCGCAAGTGCGTAAATTGTGATTGGACTTCAGTGAAATTAAATCTGTGTATATTCATGTGTAATCGCAAGTGCGCATAATAGCTGTCAAATTGGCAACATGACATTTTGACTTTACACCGCCGTAACTTCCTTCAGATACAATTTGGTAAATTAATAATTATACCGTATTGTAGAAAACAAAATATCTTGCACGATGGTATAATTTATTTTAATTTGTGACAAATAGTTCCTGAAAAATAGGTAGAAAAATGAATTAATTTTAGTCACACGGTGTTCAAGTGTAATTTTGGATGTATTTGAGAATTTTGCCAATTTTACACGTTTTTTGTATCATTTGTGGGTATAAATTATAACTTTTCTTGTAGAACACAAAATTATCTACACAAAAGTATAATTTTTATAGCTTTACCATTGCTGGTTTATGAGGAATAGATAGCGGAATATTGACCAAAATATTCACGTTTTTTGTGCTAATTTTGCCTTTTTGACTATGTCATTTTGACTTCACACCGCCGTAACTTTTTTTTAATACACTTTGGAAAATTAAAAATTATACCGTGTTGTATAAAACAAAATTCCCAGCATGATGGTATTATTTATTTAGATGTGTGATAATTAGTTTTTTAAATATAGAGAAAAAATATAGAAAATCGGACGCGTGGAGTATAAATAAAATTTTGAATGTAGATTGAATTTTTTCCATTTTACATGTTTTATATTCAATTTTTGGGTATGAATTATACTTTGTTAAGTAGAACAGAAAATTTTCTACACAGTGGTATAATTTGTATAGTTGTACCATTGCTGATTTAGGAGGAGTAGTCTGCAGAATATTGACCAAAATTTTCGCATTTTTCAGGGTTCATTTTGTCTTTTCACCGCTATAATTTTTCTGGTTTTATTTTTAAAATTACAAATTTAACCTACAGTGTAGACAAGAAAATTTCCAACATTATGGTATAAATTTTCTGCGGGTACGCCAAGTGATGGCCGAGTAGCAGCTGATAGAAAATGGACCAAGAAGGGTGGGACAGACAGACAGACACACACACAGAGGATCTCTTTAATATATATAGATATGTTTGGATATCATCCCGTTGTCTCCTGAATACTTATAAATCCGAATTTATTTCTCTTCATCCTCCTTGTTTAGTTCATCTGTTGACCATGTCTCTCTCTTCCTCTGTTAGATGCCTTGGCATTATCTTCTATTTCTCGCTTTCCTTCTCTGCCAATAGTCTTGGTACTGCTCGCATCTGTCGCCTTATACTCTGCTCTCTCTATTCTATTCGTCCCTGTATCGACAGCCCTCTTCTATCAAACTTGTTCAATCACTCATCTCTGGACTAAATTACTGCAGCTCACTTCACTTCAAGTATCCTAAATTTTCCTTGAAAATCCTCCTGCGAGTGATGAACGAATACTGTCGTTTTGTCGTTTTCTTTCTGCTGTCATACTGCTTTTCTGCATTTTGTCATACTGCTTCAAGTTTCGCTGGCTTCCTATCAAATTTTGAATCAACTTCAAAATATGCTCCATAATCTGTAAACTGCTGCACTATCCCACTAAACATCCGTGCCTTCCCACCTTACTTTCCCACTCTGAAAATCCGGCTTCTCGAGATCCTGTCCCCTTAGCCTGCCCTCGCGCTTTAAATGGGCTCACGTGGTCTTCCAAATCATTTTCCTTTTTCGATCCGCGTCTTTACAACTGTCCCCTCTCACACCACCTTGTCTTATCGTTCATTTGCTTCTTCCCTGCGTAAATATCTTTGATTTATCCTTCGATCCCACCACTCACTCATTAACTATTCGCCTCTCTGATTTTCTTTTTATTCTCCTTTTATTTAATTATTTATTTGCTTGATTCTGCCTTTGCGACATAAATATAGTTGCACTGGTCCGGGAAGCATGTGACTATATGTATATTTTGCGTGCATGTATTATGTTTCTTTGTTGTTATGTATTTACGCTGCACGCTTCTACGTCCTTGTATGTTTTGCTTTTCTGCTCCTTTGCGTCTCCTTTTTGTTTCACTCGATTGGATCTAGTACAGTATTGCCCTATGAACATATTAGCCACAAACGCTTGTATACTCCCATACTCTGCAATAGGGCAATATGTTCACCTCGGCCAGTGAAGTGTCAAAGGCGTAGCAAGTGCGGTGAGTGCGACTGCGGCTTGTGGCCAATATGTTCACTTTTCACCATAGCGTAATTTCAGTGGTTTTCAACACAAGACACGAGCTCGTATACAACAGATGACTAGCACCTAACGCAGTGTATGTGGTTATTGGCTAGGTTCAGTACGCTGACCCAACTAAACTTGACCTAACCTGACCAACCTAACCTAACACGTTGTATTGCCGGCCAGTGTTTACCAGCTCGTTGTAGTTCCTGTTGTCCAGGAACAATTTTACCATCAGCTGAAAAGCTTGCCATGGATTTGTTTTCATCGCTTGACATTTTGCTTTCCAACTCTTCAGATGCCAACATATCTCTTATTTGTGGCCCACTAAAAATGTCATCTTTAACTTTGGTCTCAGATATGTTTGGGAACATTGGACGGATATGTTTACAGGATTCACTTTGTGGGCTTAATGTCTTCATGAATTGTTTCATAAGCCCAAGCTTCGTGTGCGGTGAAGGAATAAATATGTGCTCTCTTAGCAAGAGCATTGTTAAGTACATTGTGTGTACCAGGAGTAAATTCATTTCTGGCAGACCAATCTCTCCTGTAATAGTGATCTGCTGTCCCAAAGACATATAAGACTAATATTTTGTAGAACCACCCTGAATTGCAAGCAGGAATGCAAGCATTTAAAAATCTCCGCATACATCCCAATTGTGTTGTGTGTAATGAGTCATGTCCATCAAAATATTGACATTTTCATAGTCTTCCTTCATGTGGACCGAGTGTCCTTCCGGAACTGACGGATGTTGGTTGCCGTTGTGAAGCAATACAGACTTGTAGTTGAGTTGACAATAAATAGACGCCATTCAGAAGAATTGTACTCAATGCCTATATCACCAAAACGACCGGAAACATCAGAGCAGTAGCAAAGCAAATTGGCTTCTGAAACTTTGTAGAAACTGGGAAAAGGGAGATGTGTTTTCCTGCATACAAAAATCTTGCAGCTAGAGTCTAAAAAATTTCACTCCTTTATACGAGATGTCAAATTTCCGCTTTTTTTGGTAAGGCTTAAGTCTCTGATCAAATCATATAGTTCGTATTGTGTAGGAAAATATTGGGAGCTGTTTGATCCTGCTATATAGAGAGTATCATTATCACTGTCTTGAGATGCATCAATTTATGCAATCACGGTTAAAGGAAGGAGGAGTTGGAATAGTTAAATCTTCCTAATTTGGCACTGGAGCATTAGAAGATGGAATGTTAGCATACACAACAACATCTCCTCTATCCTTACCTTTCTTGTACTTAGATATGTCGACAATACAAAAGTAGTAGTCATCAGAGTGGTTAGTTGGTTCTCTCCAAATGCGAGGAATTGCAAATGTCATATACTTGCGACTGTCACCCTTCAATGTTTGACTGACAACTTCCACAGCAGGCATGGGGTGCCCATAGTTTATTCTGATCACCCATAAGAATACCAAATTATGCCTCATAAGCCAGGAAACACTCATCTCTGGGTAATAGTGTGAGTCAGTCATATTGTGTAATAGTGTGACTGTCATAGCTATACAATCTGAAAAAAAACATAAGCAATACAAAGGGAATTCAGCACTCGCTTGTTAACTAGATTCCACATTGAGATCTACAAGTATAGTAGCCTAGTAACATATAGTAACTTACAAGCATTTACAAATATAGTAACATAACAATAGAGAATCGAAGATATGATCTACAAAAAGGAACTTAAGCACGTCTCAATGTAACCCAACTCAATACATGAGAGTTCAAAGAATACTGGCGCTGCAGTGACGAGCAAATAAAGTAGTGCCACAGGAACGCGTCACTGCATCGTCGTTGTTTCATGAGCTGTCATGGATTGGGGTGGAGTGCAGTGTGTTGCAGTTGTGTTCGCCTCATAATCAGCATGTCAACGTATTAAACTCACACATTGTATGCGCAAAGTGACTAATGTTCTTATAACAGAAATTCCAAAAGTTGTCCTCGAAATATGAAAATGTGTGATGTCATAAATATATTGACATAAAGGCAAAACCAATAGGATGAAACCAATAGGCAAAACCAAACCAATATTCGTAATCAGTAGGGTGAACTTTTGTCTCAAATGCAAGTTTTCATCATAAATTCTATTCATCCTGAGAAGCCCAAAAATCAATATTGTATTGGTCTGAGATACGTGTTAAAGAAGTTATAAATTCATCTTTTTTGTTTTTAGCGCAACTTTTGCAACTTTTTCATTTGTAGAGCAACTGTTTGAATTCAGGACCACATTTGTACTTTTAGAACAATTATTTCACACTATCAGGGATAATTTTTTGTTGTCAAGTTGTACAATACAGCATATGCTCATGTATTGTCAACACAAACTCGATAAGCATATCTGGAAGACATGTATACATTCTGTCCGTGTGTGGTGCTAGGCATCCTGAGTATGTACGTTCCCATACACAATATGAATATTTTAATATAATCTGATATCTTCGAAAAAAGAATTATCCAATGACTTATCTGCTACCTGGAAAGTAATCACGTTCTCTCTGAACCTCAGTATGGATTTAGAAGCCAACTTTCCACGGAAACAGCTATCTTGGAGTTTGTGAATAAAGTTTATACCATCTGGAGAACAAACAAAATGTCATTGGAATATTCATTGATATAAGCAAAACGTTCGACACCTTGTATCATTTCATATTGCTAGAGAAACTATCCAAATTTGGTATCAGAGGTATCTCCAATGATTTGTTAAAAAAAACATCTTACTGAAAGGAAACAATGTGTCTTTCATCACGGTAAATATGAAATTATAGCCTTATTTCATGTGTTTCAATAGGCCCTGTTATGTATCAAACAAATTATCACATTAGTACGAGCTCGGCCAACAGCGTCGAACGAACTTTAGTTGCCTGTACATTTCTTTTTTCGTGTTTTACCGTGTCTTATATGTGTATTGGGCAATAAACCAAACTATACTGAAACTGAATAGACAATATAATATAGATATACCACTCTGATATATATATATATATATATATATATATATATATATATATTTGAAGTTCTCGACATATATGAAGAGAGAAAAGAAAACACAAATGACTGCCACTTTAGTCAAACGTTTCGGTCTTGAGACCTTCGTCAGTGACTATAGACAGATCAGTGATTCAAATGCAAAACCGTTAGTGATATCTCCATATTGCGCTATATATATGACAAACCTCGTGACTATTTCCTCGAACACAGCCTGAAGTACATTACGCATCAACTTTATATATACTGTACATATATACATACAATTTTTTTTAAGGGTTCTTGTGCTTTTTCCTTCCTTATACATACACATACATACATATACACACATATATTACTACATCTTCTTATATTATTAATTGTGATGGCAAGGTTCCTAAATTAACATGCTCATCCATACTATTTATATTTACATTATTTATTATGTAGGCGGCTTCTACTGTTTTTCTTTCAGATCTTTTCCCACAATCAGCTACAACTTCCACCTTTTCCCAGTTGGGTAAACTGTCACATTCCTCAATGTGTACTACTAATGAATTAGACATTCTGTGATGTCTCACATCCGCACGATGTTGTTTTATTCTTGTTTCAATGCCCTTTCCTGTCTCACTGTAATAAGCCTTATCGCATCCACTACATGGTATTTTACATACTACACTATCTTTATTGGTTAGTTCATTTCCTGTTTGAGTGTTCCTAGATGTTTTGACTGTCTTTTTCATAAGTTGATCGGATATTTTTATTCCTGTTTTTGGTACCAGCATGTAGTTTGTTCTCTTCATGTAATATCCAACGCAAATGGTCAAATGGTATTTGATGTGTACAGGAAACCGACGGCCAAAAATGACCAAATTAATTCCTTGTGTCATTCAGAGTCAATGAAATCAGGAATGATTATAGGAGAGTTCTTAAGGGCTCTGAGAATATGTAGTTCCGAAAAACTCAGTAATGAAATGAAAAAGATCATGCAAATATTCCAGGATTTGAAATACACATCAGCATTCATAATCAAATGCAAAAGGAAAGCGCAAAAAATACATCAAAGAAAAAAGTGTGCACTAACTTCTTCACTCTCGTTTGGAATCCTGATTTCGATCCCAGCATAGCCGGTGCCCCATCCGTACAAACCCTACATACGTTTTCCCATTGAAAATCTTCATCTTGGAAAAATGTTTAAACTTTTTCCATAACATCATCAGCTTTTGTTGTGGTTTCAAGTGCACTGCAAAATAATAATTCATATTTAATGTCACCTGAATTAATGTATCTCACGAAGACATTTACTGCTTTCATCATGCAAGGTTTAAGAAATGTTTCTCCAATTGTGTGAGGCTTTTGTTGCTTAGCAATTTCGAATGCAATGTCAAACGAGGCTTCTACTACGGCTGCAGTTTGCTGCTGAAACGACCCACTTCTGTCGAGTCTTTGAGTTTTAAGACACTGTTGATGCCGTTTGAAGAAATCCAAATCCTTCTTTGCGTGTTCTGGATGTTTCGTCTCGAGATGACGCTTGAGTTTTGATGGTTTCTTTGACTCTCCACTCAGGACAGCATGGCACAAAACACACTGTGGTTTCTCGATGCCGTCACTGGCAAGCAGAGAGGTGAAGCCAATGTTGAGGTAGCATTCCTAGTATCTGCGCCATTTAGCCATGGTTTCAAATCTGTGAGCAGAGTAAATAATGTTTTTAATTTATTCAATTCGAAAATATACTAAAAACTTAAATAACAACATTTTTCCAATTAAAGTGTCATATCACAACAGCATGCTTGCCTCAACAACTCACCTCTACTGCTTGCCTTATCTCCTTGCCGAAATTAAATAAAAATGTTGTGCTTGTCACCACAATATGCAGCAGGAGTAGTGACGGGGTAAGCTTTGCCTGGTAAGGAGGGGAGGGAGTGTGGCTAGTCGCGCCATTCGTCATCCACCAATCAGCAAACACATGACTCACGTGTCGACAGCAAGAGCACACACACACACACACACACACACACAGACACACACACACACACATACACACACACATGTGCTTACATTCATGCGCGTGCACTCACATACTCGCTACTCACTGATACACACATACATACAGTTGCAGACACATACACATTCACACAAGCACATTAGATCACAGGCACGCATACATACACCTATAATATAATCTTTTGACATTAAACTAACGCAGCACGTTTTGCTTTGCACCGAAGCAAAAAATAAAAATGTAAGTACATGAGAAATGTAACTGATGAAACAAATATAATGATATCCTAAGCTACTTTTTACAAGGCTAGGCGACTCCCAGTCAAAGCTTCGCGACTCCCCTGCCAAGGCTTCGCGACCCACCGGTTGGGAACCCCTGAGTTAGATAAATAGCACTTGACTATTATTACCGCATAATCAGATGATGTTTATCTGCAAAATCCATTTAGACCTTGAACACCTAAAAAAATTAACATTGAGTGAGTCTGTCAAATTATATTATATAGTCGAATACCACTATCAGTACGAAATACTCGACAGACTAGACAAGCATCTGAAACAATCGGAGCGCAACTGCGAATATTCGTAATGCATTAGGTAGAATAAAAAATGTGAAACTCCCAAAGTGTGATGTTTACGCCGTTCGTATAAGGAAATGTTGGGATTTTGCTCCAGTTTAACACTGTATTGCACTTGTTATATTATTTATCAGTAGAGTTGGGAATTGTATGTGATCGCATAAAAAACGCAATTTCTAAGCGAAAAAAAAAACATAAAATGTCATTTTCACTGAAAAATGTTACACAAATATAGTTATATTGGTTGCACCTGGAATGTTTAATTCTTAGCTCTGTTAATTATTGTAATTACACAAATATCACGGATTCTAGATGTTATGATACACTCTAACACTGCATATAGGTACAATATTTATGCCAGCAACGCTAACAATGGTAATATGGCAACATTCCTGATAGTCCGACAACACGTCAACTGATTCCAGGTGGTCTGCAATAACTCGCTATGCAGATCAAATCGCATACGTACATATATGCACTTCATATTTATATTTTCGGGAATTATTCATCAAAAATTGCTCAAATAGCGTCTGTATTGTCACGCTCAAAGGGGTTGAAAGAATTCAATACTATATCGAATTTTTCCAGAAAAAAACATGGCTGGTGGGAGAAGCATGTTTTGCGTTGCATGTGAGAAAAACGTGTCACAAGTCGCAGCTCGAGCAACACAACAAATCGGCTGCTCATCCGAGAAACATTAAATATAAATATACATGTAGGATCGAATCGCAGGAGCATTGCGTCTCGAAGCAAAAGTGAAAAATGTTGCACCTACCATGAACGTCTCGAGTGTAGTTCCTCATGTTTTGCCAAGTCCCCGTATATTTTTCGTTAGCCCCCACCAGATAAATCCTGGCGCCGCCACTGTACCACTAACATTATAAAAAGGGCTCAAGCAAGGTAAATTATTATGAAAGTTTCACTTTTCTAAGGGTGGCTACCCAATGTAATGTCGCTGGAAACATGCTTAAAATAAAAAAATATGCGAAAGAGTCCAAAATTCATATATGTGAAAATTGAATAACGTATTTTGGGGTTTTTGACAACATATTTAGGCATTTTTCGTCACATAATAAAAACCTAAACCGCCAAAAATTATCACATAAAATTCCCAACTCTATTCATGAAGCATGCAATCCTAGCATAACCGCTAATGCTTAAAACTTATTGTGTTTGTGTTGGTCAAGTTATTGTTACGTGAAAAGTGCAAGTTTTTCTCACAAAACGTTTGTGTTTCATAATTAATTAATTTTCACTACCTCTTACAGGTTTTAGTAAAATTTCTGCACATAATATTATGCAACTTTTTAGCGAAACTTTTAGGATTGTTAACGCAACTTTTCTTGATTCTTAGCGGACCAAAAATACACCATAGTAATAAGCATGTCAAATTTAGTATATAGAAATACCAAAATCTGCATAAACAAAAATTGATTACACAGTGTAATGAGCGCTACACGAAATACACTGCTGTTGTTGAATGTGAGTTTACACTTTTAAGCGGCTTCAATTCGCTGTTTGACTGCACTGAATTTCGGAATGGCGCTAGTCTCGCTAGCTCGTTTACAGTTGTACTTAACTTAATCGTGTATTGTACTGTACTACACAGCTGTCGTATGTTATTGACAGGTGAACGATTTCTTGCACGGTGTACAGTGTTCACCACTCTCAAGAAACACACGCGCACGCCGACATGGTCACCCCATTGGCCCAGCAACTGGCCAGTCTTGCCACACCACAGTCGTCGCTGATTGTGCAGCGCAAGACGCGGCCTTCGCTGTTGTTCGACCGCAAAGAGGCGGCGCTTCTTGATTGCGACACGGTTTTCAAGCTGGGTGTGTGCTCAGTGGTAGATGACCTCGGTTCAGCGGGATTGCCGCGTTTGTTTTTGTATTTCTCAGTGATTCAATCATAGGGAGGGTTACTAGTGGTTTTTCAGAAACAGCGTACAGGAAGTCAGTAACTTTTTAGTTAATGATTTGAGTAAATGTTTGACGTGGTAAATCTTTCAATTTAGGCATAATTATGGCAAAATCATGTATGACCATCAGCGATTCGTCATAAAAAGGGAGAACTCCCGGAGTGTAGTGTGACAGATATTATTTCACTCTCAGCTCTCACAGCAAACCATGGATTTCCCGTGCGATCTTACACAATCATCAGTCATCAAGTATGACCTCTGGTGATCGCAGATGTCCTCCGAATAATTACTGGTTCAAAAAACACCTTTTTTAGTCAAGCGTTTGCTACCACCCGAGGTAGTGATCGCAAACGTTTGACGAGTAATGTGGGTTTCTGAACCTCTATAGGCGAATGTGAGCCAGTGTATGTATGAATGTGAGTGTGTGCGTGTGTGTATGTGTTTGTTTGGCCGTGATCGGCGACAGGTATGGACGGTTTTTGCGACATAGTTCGTCTCGACGCGTCGCTGGTGGAGTTCGAAGCGCCACTCTTCTCCGAGTCCGCCAAAAGTGTGCAGCGTGCCGTGCTGACTCGCGAGGCCAACGAGCGCCTAGACGCGTGCATCGACCGATGTTTATGTCGTCTCAGTGGCCACTTTCTACTCAAGCCCGCACACAAGGCACTCGAGTGGCTCGTCTACCGGTGCGTGACAATGTGCCTGTGTTTATGTGTGTGTGTGTGTGTGTGTGTGTGTGTGTGTAAGTATATTTGCCAAAATAGCATGCAATAGAGTAATAAAGCACAGTGGAAAAATAACATGTGACACAAGATCATCGAGCCGTAGCTGTTTGGTGGACATGCCATTTTTAATTAATTGTGAGGACAATTACGGCCAGGAACACGTAGAAATCAATTCAAATTCACAAATATATCAATACAGCTGCAAATGATGATGATGATGATGTGTGTGATTGAAAGACACATTTATTTGTTGTACCGTCCTATACATACGGTTTTTCAGTTACGCTTGCAATGTGTGCAGATAATTAGCAGCATGTGAGACGATATTCTGACGAGAAAACATAGGAGCAGGTGAAGTGTGATTGTATATATACTAATAATTGTATCTGTGTGTGTACGTATGAATGATTACATTAGTAAGTGTACGCGTGCTCGAGTTTGCGTGTATGTGTGTTTGTCTGGGCTTCATTGTTTGAACTTGTGTATTTACATGTGTGCGTGTGTGTGCGTATAGGCTGGCCTGTTTGCACTTGATGATAGAGACGAGTTGTGTGCAAGTGTGCTTAGGCGTCTCTGGACGGGTTTGTATGCCTGTGTGCGAGTGATCGATTATTGTGTGAAGGAAATTCGGAGGCGGTGTGTGGCGTGTGTGCTGACTCGGACGTGCATAGTTTTGTCTGTGTTTATTGTTCAGCGATGTTTTCGCGCAGAGATTTTTACCTGCGTCGTGTTTTTTGTTTTTGTTTTTTTCCACATCATCAGTTTGTGTTCCATTAAATACAAAGTTTATAATTCGTCATATGGAGGGCCGAGCAACGAGTGAGAAACCACACTTCTTAATTCGACTACTGTGGGTGGTGAGGTGGGCACCTCCAAGTCGCCCACATGATCCACCTGCGTGTCCCGATGTTTGTCCGCAACGCCCGGCGTCTCCCTCGGCGCTGCTGCAGACTAGCGGTTGTCCCCGCTGTGGACTGAATTGCCCCAAGAGTAGGCCGGTGTTCCCACCGCTGCTGTCACTGGCACTTTGGAGTGTCGGCCGTGAGACCACACCGTGAGACCACACATGTGTCACTGTCTCGTATTATGAGTCGAGACTGCTGGAAGAACTCTACTATCCCATCAGCTCTGGCCGGTGTCATCTGCGGTAGTTCATGTGTTATCAAGAAAGTTCTTGAACAGGTCCTCTCCGATGAATATGTTGGTGCCCTAGATGTCATAAGTGTTCCTGATGACGGTGTCTCGTCCTGTCCTACCTCACTACGACGTGACGAGTGTTTTCCGATGGAGTTTCGCTCACTCGGTGTGCACTTTCAATCATCATGTCACCAAGTTTCAAATTTTCGTCATTCATTTTAAACTAATAGAGCACTGTTCCAAGATGTCGACAGTGTAAGACTCGCATATTCCGCATATCGAAGATTTTTTCGCCTGTTGTGGTCGCATTGGTTGTTGATTCTATCTTCTTGCGATTTCAGTTGCTCCTTGCATCTGACCAGATTCCTGCAGTCAATTTTCTTCCACTTCTTTCTGCAAAGTTCCCACCTGTTCCTGGTTGAACTCCAGGTTCTTAATTAGTTCACGAACAGTTCTCTCCAGCTTTATGAATCTGCTCATAAGTACATCGGTGACAGATTGCGTAGCGCTGTGGAAGGCATTCTCTTAATTGTCAAGCAATTGTTTCTAAACGGCTTCATCCATGATTGTTCAGTTGAGCACGTGCAATACAAAATACACACAAACTACACCAGCCAGCTACGCACAGAAATAATTACCAGTAGAACACATTGATGCACGTCCACATTCTGCAAATGCCCCACACAGATTGTGTATGTCTGTGTTTGAATATATATATATATATATGTGTGTGTGTGTGTTTATGTGTATGTAATCTGGGTTGCTTTGAGCAGGATGTACACAAGGAACTTTTCATCAAACAAACACACATGCATGCACTCATAAGAGTCAATACATCCTACGTGTTTTGCAACCAGAAACCAACGATGGTTTTACTATCAATATTTAATGCACCATCACGTATGTGAGTGTAGGCATGTGTGTGTGTGTGTGTTTGTTTGTGTGCGGCGTTAGTTTTCACATTCACCAGTTCAACGTGGACGCGCTGATGCGCTGCTGTTTGGCGCACCACGACGCACCGCTGTTTGTGCGCGTCATTCAACTGTTCGACTTTTCGTCGCCGGCCGCCAGGTGGCGCTGGCTGTTACCGCTGCAGAAGCCTGGCGTGCCGCTGGCCAAGCACACGCTGTATGCGCAGTGCGCGCGAGATATAGGCCTGCTCAAGTTTATCTGCGTCATGAATAAGAAGATTATTAAGGTTCTGGCTTTATTGTCGTTTATTCATTCATCATTCAATTAATTCGTTAATTTATTCATTTATATAAAACATTTATTCGTTCGTTCGTTTGTCGCTTTTTCTCACACTTCATAGTTTTTTGTTCGCTGTCTTTTTGTGTGTGGTTTTTATTTTATTTTCTGTTCATCTCTCTGTTATCCCTGATTTTCATTCTCACTAGCGTTCTGTGATTTGCCACTTTTTGTTGATTTCCTTCTCGCTCGCTGTGCTTGCGTATTCTCGCATGTCGTATATATACTGATGTACATATACTGATATTTGTACTGATGGTAATATATTCAGTATTTTCGAAATAACGTGAAACACTGCACCTGTCGTGCGCCAAAAGAATATTCGAATTCATATCTAATTTAACATTATACCTTGGGTAAAATATCCTCCGCACACGCTCAATTACATTTGATATGCAACTTTAAATGCATTTCCGGGAAACGTGATTTTAGTAACCGCAATATAATACATGTTTTCGAAATCTACACAAAAACTTCGTCTATCTGAACGTAACACTAACTTGAATCTAAAACTCGACCCACCATAATGTACAGATATGCGGCGGTCACGGTCCGGGTGTTGACACGGCCGTCGCCTTCTACGTTGGTTGCGTGTCGGGCTGTTTGCGCCACGTTCGCCGCACTGCCTCCACTAGTTGGCCGTCCGAGCCACAGATGGCGCTGTTGTTGGCGCATTTGTTGCGCGGCCTGCGCTCGCACGTGGCGTCGCTGCGTGCTGGCACGTGTGTGCTTGTAGCGCAGCTCTGTGGCGGCAGTGGTGGTGGTAATGGTAGTGGAAGCGACGGTGGTAACTGTGGCAGTGGTGGTGTGGGTGGTGCGTGTTTGTCGGCGCGACTGTGCGACACGCTGTTTGTCTCGTTGATCAAGGTCAGTGTATGCCAGCTTATGTGTGTGTGTGTGTGTGTGTGTGTGTGCATCTATAACTTGATATGATTTTTTTTATAGTTCGGGTAGAGGGATAGGACAGGAGACAGCTGCATTAATCCAAGGAGGGGCCAACCCTGTTGGATTATCGCTCCACCCTTGGTGTGGCAGTACAGGGAGGGAAGAAGCAGATGGGTCCGCTTTTAGTCGCCTCTTACGACACGCAGCGGGTACGGCGGCAGTATTCTTATCCCCTACCGCTGGGTTATGATATGATTACCATATGTATTTTTAAACATATATTCTCTTGTAAAATATTTTCTTTACACATGCGTTGACATGTAATTATACCTCTTATTTTTCCATTTTTATTCAACCACCGAACGACTGCAATACTCGAACTTCGAACCTCGAACTTCTTCTGCAACAGGAGCCAACCCAGGTGGATTATCGCTCCTTAAGTCGAGAAATCTACTTTTTTGTCATATTTTTTTGATTTTGTATTCATGTTTTAATTCTCTTGTCGTCTGTGTATGATATTCGCTGGATGGCCAGAATATGCCCGGGCAGTTATGCGGGCAGTACGTGTGTACGCTGTGTGTATTGGCGCACACTCAGCGAATCAAATACGCCCCAGCCGGCGCGATTGTTGCGCTGTGCGGCCATTCTCGTCACGCGTTCGTCGCGGCGCTGTCGCAATTGTCACAGCGGCGCTCCGTTGTGGTGGGTTTGTTTAATTAATAAATTAGCGAATCAATTTAATTCAGTGTTTATTACAGAAAACGTCAATTTTATTGAATTCAGGTATTTAAAACTTTTTTAAATCTCTGTTGTACTCTATTTGGTAATATATGTTTTTTTAATTTGATTTTATTTGACGACAGTTGTATCCATGAATCGCTTTTCACTGTACATATTCGCGAACACTTGCACGCACACGCACATACATAAACATACACACAACGACTGTTGTTGATGACGTATTGTTGTCTGTCAGTCATTGCTGTTGTGCGTGGTGCGGGCGACCATTTCGCACACGAGCGCCAATGATGACGTCACTGATGTGGCGCCCGGTGACGTCATCGCGCCGGTTGTCATGGCGACGCAATTGCTCGATCACACACGACTGCACTCGCATGCTGAACAAGTGGCCGTTATCAGGTGTGTCCGAGTTTGTTTATTTATATATTGTGTTTGATGAATAGAGGTTAGCATCCAATGTGAAATAATTTAAACATGAGTGAGAATTAACCCATTAACCGGCGACCATAAAATTAATGAAGTAGGCTTATTGAAATAAGTTATTTTTTGTATAATTAGGTTCATTATACATGGTGAAATACTAAAACAAAATTTAATATTTTATTTTCTAGGATTTTCAGGGTGATCTAAAAATAGATCACTGCCGGAGAGCGCCGTAGGGTACACCGTAGCGTATAGTGGGTGTATTTCAAATGTCATATATTTTTCAATAGACTGTCTGCACGCTGTGATCTAACTATGAATGAGGCTGTGGTCTTCCTGGACGACCTTGGCCTCGATGTCGATGAGGTTGAGGCTGATATTCTTCTAAGTTGAGGTAGGCATTGGGGGGTTTCCAAGACTCTCAATCGAGGAGATGATCATAAAGTATTACGGCCATCACGACCTGAAGCTGTTCATTCGAGGAAAACCCATTCGATTCGGATACAAGTTATGGTTATTGTGCACCTCCGACGGAAACATCTACGCTCCATCTTTGTATCAGTACAAGGAGCAGGGTCACTCAGCAGGGATCTGGATGGGGTGTCGAGTAGTACTCAGTCCCATCTCCCTGGTCGACATCGCTAACGGGAAGGAACTCTCCTTCGACAAATTGTCCGCCTCTCTATCACTTCTTGTCTCGTTGACCAAAATGAGATTCAGTGCGTTACGAACCATCGTCGTCAATTGAACCAAGAATGATCCGTTCAAGTCGGACAAGGAGATGAAGGTTTGGGACTCTTTGGAGCAGAAATTCAACCAGAAGAACCAGATTATTTTTGTCAAGTGGAACGACAGCAGCTTTGTTTACATGGCGACGAACCACTCCCAATCACGCCTACAGTGAAGGCGTTGCGGTACAGCCGCGCCGAGAAGAAGGTGAAGGTCGGCAAATATGCTGTTATGTGTCAGGTTCGTTTGGTCCCGCTTCAGTCCCGGGTCTCTTTTCTCTATGTTAGGTTATGTATGATCAGGTTAGTTGGGAATGTGAAAGGGAGCCGGACTGAAGCAGGACCAAATATACCTGGGGTGCATATATCCTTATCCAAACATCCTTAGCTCCGTGGAGGTCGACATGCTCCGCTTCATCTCCAAGTACAACAGTAACATGCGGTCGTGGACCACCATGATTGGATGGTGGCGCACTTTGTGATTGAGATCGAAGATAAAAATATACTTCTCTCTTCTGATGGGGGCAATCCAGATGTCCTTGATGGGGGCAGTCCTTGGTGAATGCCTGGTTAATCCACAAGAGCCATGGTTGAGAGGCCGGAAGAGGTTTCGGGCCTCGACTTCACGCGCGAGGTAGCGGTCTCGTATATGAAGATCACCAATGGCAAGGACTCAATCATCTCACGGGCCCAGATCGCTTCTCGCGTTAGACTGGCAGCGCAGCCTCCGCTGGACTCCAGCTTCGACGACCTCGGTCATATTCGCCTCGTGCGTTAACAGCAACGTCAATGTCAGGGACCCGGTTGCAAGTCGAGCCCGCTGTCTTACTACGGAAAGTGTGCAAACACTGCGCTGTGCAGGCAGTATTTCAATCCCTATCATACGACATAAATAATTACCGACAGACAGCTCGAAAATGTCCATTTTGTGTTCCGATACGGACCATCTGGACTTGGATTGAAACTATTGTATATACTCGAAGGCAGTGACGGCGCCAGGAATTTTCCGGTAGGCTAAGTAAGAAGATGCGGGGGCTTTGGTAAACATGAATAACTACTCTCGAAATGTTCATGGTAAGGATTTTTGGTGTGCTCAAGGGGGTTGTCATATTTTGGGGAATTTCAGCCCCTCCAAGTCCCCCTTTGGCACCGCCGCTGTGCGAAATTCTTGAGAAAAAAACGACAGGAACGCATATTTTCATTATTAGACTAGTTCTTCTTATTTTTGTGTTAAATTTCGTGCGGTGAACCAATTCCCTCTAAAACATTGAGTTGGTGTCATTATAAGCGTAAACCGGCAGTGATCTATTTTTAGATCACTGAATATAAATCGCTCCTATACAGACGTTATAATTATTAGATCATTGAAATTTTTTGTGAAGCAGCATGAGGTAATAGATATATTATTAAAACCAATTGTTTTTCTACTTGATGTCGTGTGTCTATGCTGTGGGTCAACAAAGAGAGTCACCGAAAAAAAGGTAAAAATGGTCTTCTTCAATGCTCTATTAGGATAAGTTAAAAACTCCAAATTAATTATTTAAAATAAAATATCATAAGTACAAGGTCCAAATATTATTAAAAATAAATTATATTCATCATATCAAAAACAATTCCGAGAAAAAAAAGTTGAAATTGGTGATCTATTTTTAGATCACTGCCGGCTAATGGGTTAATATTAAATATATGAATTGTGCTACATCAAAATATTGCGGGAAACAGGGATATAAAGTGATGCAATTGTAAACAGGCGCGTACTAAACACGTGACTTATCACGAGTATCACATCAGGTTTTAATAATTCAAATGTTACCCAGCTCAATGAAGATGCCAAAATTCAACTATGTTTTGGTTGATGCATCAAACTTTTTATGGTTTTAATTTCATAGTTGTATTCGTGGTCTTCAACATTCTGACGGTCGGTTAAGTATATCAGCGATAACGATCCTCTTCCCGTTGGCCCCCACCACTCCTCACTGTATACTCGCATGTGAAACGCGTCATACTTCGACCAATGTCTGAACTGTTTGATTATTTTTGCTTCGTTTCTTGCGACATATAATGTGTGGTGTATATTAAACAGGTCCCTGTATTGAGACTGCGTCGTATACGCAATAATATTATACGCTTCATTACCAGGTTAGGTGTGATGGGAGTGCACATGTACATGCGTGTGTGTGTGTGTGTGTGTTTCAGTGGATTGTTTTCATTCTACTTGGAGTGCATGTCGACGGCTGGTGATGATGTCAAGCGTGCTAGCGGCACTGACAGCGACGACACTGACACTGACCACAACACTGACAGTGGTCACACGACGCCTGGCTTCATCGCGACCAGCGACGACGGCGAGCGACTTCTATCCCGCGTGCGACCTCTTGCGGCACTGATGCATCGTCGCTATCCGGCCGCCTGGGACTCGGCCAGTGTGTCCGCGGCGACCTCTAGTGGCAACAACTGTAATCATGCGGTTGAGCGACATGCAGCGACACCTGGCGGTCATCGCGGCAACTATTGGTTGTCGGCGCTGCTTGCCTCTGTCGAGCATGAACTGTCGTCGAGTGAGCTGCTCGTGCAGCTCTATCATCCGCAGCCTCAGCAGCGCTGGCTCGCTGCCAAAAATCTGCTGAAATCACTGCGGCGCGAACAGGTGTTTGTCTTCTATCGTCAAACATCTATCAGGAGTGTTTTGCTAGAATTTCTACTATACCATTTGCATTTGATTTGATCCAAATGAAATTTGATTTGATCCAAATGAAATCTAATTTGATCCAAATGAAATCTGATTTGATCCAAATGAAATTTAATTTGATTCAAATGAAAAACGATTGATAAAATTGAACCTTAATTGAAAAAATATAACAAATAGTAACTAAATCTAAGGATTGGCTGTTGATTATCCAATAAATGTTTAGTATTGGTATATAATAATATATTTGTTCATAGTTTCTTATATTTCATATTTGCATTTATATATGTATATATATATATATATATATATATATATATATATATATATATATATATATATATATATATATAATACATAGTAATTACATGATACACAGTCCTGATTTTCAATCCAAACGTATTCGCAACATGTTTTCAGTCACTCTCATTGTGGTATTCTTCCGTGATTATTTTTTCTATGATTTTCACTGAATTTATTATACTTTATTATTAGTTTTGCGCTATTAACACTAGCGAACTGATGAGTCGTGTAAAGTGCTATTGTGAAATAAAGCAAGGCCCCAGGAAATATCTGCTCAATCGACAAAGTCGCCAAATATTCATATTTTAATATAAATACGCTTGATAAATACGTTTTTAGATAATTTAAAAAATAACTTTCTTTTTTCATTTTCTTCAATTAAAGTTAAATTTTTTCCTTATATTTCATTTGGATCAAATCAGATTTCATTTGGATCAAATCAGATTTCATCAGGATCAAATCAAATTGCAAATGGTATATACTATTTGTCGTTTGTCTAGAAATTCTTTTAGAAAGTAGCATTTTTTTATTTTTGGGTAAATCAATAAATTGTTCATTTTATGCCGATAAATCGTAGGAGTTTATAATTCGAGTGTTTTGTACATATTTGCACGTATTTTTTCTTTTTTCTTGTTTTACAAGAACAAGTTTATTTCATACGAACATAAAATAGAAGGTACAAAACAGTTGTAAAACACATTTAAGGGTGTGGGGAAAACTATTTCAAACACTTATTTTTATTTTAACGATGTCAAATCCATGCAACTAGGAAAAAATAGCCAAAATGCAATAATAATGTCCAATGTGTGAGTGTGTGTGCTTGTGGGTGTGTGTATTGTCCGTATGTTTGTTTTGCTTAAGCGGCATGTCTTACCTATTTGTTTTGATTTTTGCACCAGGATTTGTCTTTTCACGCGTGTGTTTTGATGTGAGCTATATAAATAAACGTTAATGAATGAATGCAATTTTTAGTCAACCAAACCAAAAGTAGGTAATTTGAAATATACACAAATATGAATAAAAGTAAAGATGCGATGAGTCTGGGACATGAACCGAGCCAAGTATACGTCATTGAGATATTGTCACGATCAAATAGATCACTGAGTTACTAATCATTAATTGTCCATAATTAACTTTTTCATGAATATTTTGAGTCTACGTTTAGAAAGAGGAGCATTCATTATAGATGTACTATTTTTGGTCACTAATTCCAGTATTTGAATGATTTGATAAATATGCAATGTTCTTCATAATTGTTATTTACTCTTATCTCTTCAAAATAGAGTATTTTTCTTAGGTTTCTTGTATTTTGTCTAAAAATGGATTTAATGAAGAATTTTTTAACCAATTCACTTGCCCCATGTATTTCTAGCAATTTCGGAGTTTTTTATTAGATCTGCGTGTGGTGTTGTATATTCGCATAGATTTATCATGAGAAATTACTATAAGTTCATCTAATTGAATGCAATATAGTGATCGCATATAATATAAGATATAATATAAGATATAATGTGATCGCATGCTTAATATTCATTTGAATAATTTATATAATTCAAATCATTATTACGTATGATATACCTAAACATATCAAGCTTTCCACAACATCCTTCCAAGCAATCTGTAATGTTTATTTCACACCAACTGTGACATCCGGTTAAAGTTTTGATATTGTCTAAGAAAACTCGTGATAGGCCATTTTGTTTTCATAATGTAGGAGCAGACATATGAAATAGAATTTACAAGAGAATAAAAGTGATACTTGAATTGAATTTATTTATAAAAAATCACATAATGGCTCTCAGATATATAGTCCCTTTGATTGGTATATTAATAATCGTATTAACAAACTGATATAGAGGTTAAGTGTGTTCATGTTTGCATGAGTATATTGTGTAGAGATATTGTGAGGATGTGTGCATGAGTATATTATGTATGTAAATTGTAAAGATATAGTGTGTGTAAATTGCATTGGTTTCTGCGATAACTTTCTTTAGCTCGCGATAACCATAAAACGATAATTTGCACCCAACCTGCGATAAACAATTAATAAATTCAAAATCCAATCTGCTGTAATCGACAAACGATGACACGATAGCGATAAGAAAATTAACTTGCGATAACAATAGCGATACATTATAATTACGTTTATTTAGCTGAAACATTTTATAAAAGCATACAAACTATTTTTCCACAGTGAACATCAATTAAACCAGACAAAAACTGTCACTGGAACCAGTCTATAGCCTGCAAGTTCTATTCCACATCAGTCTCTGTCTCTGACTCAGACTCTCCCTCTTCAAGACAGCATCCAGGAGCTGCATGTTTCCCTTGGTGAAGACCAGCTTCTCAAACCTGTCGCTGATCATGCTTGCACGCTTAGGCCGAGTTGAGGACGTCACCAGCAGTGCTGAACATACGCTCCACGGCAGCAGAGCTGGGCAAGGCCGTGTTATACTTGATGAACAGCGATATCCACCTCTCTCTGTACACCCAGGCTTCACCTCTGCAACCTTGCTCCTGCCCCAGATGTTCACCTCCTTCTTGATGAGCTCCTCAATGTTGGGCCCATCCTCCTCCATGGCAGTGGGGCTCTCTAGAAAGGCAAATGAGTCGTCGCTGGCTTATTTAGGCTTTTCTGTCACCATGTCCTGGTTCTGGCTGAAGGGGATAGGGTCAGGTGTGGATAACATGGAGGTGACGATTTCCCTGATGAACCTCTCCTTGGTGTCTTCTTCAAGGGCAGGGTCACATGCTTCAACATGAAAGTGCCATGGTTGGGTTGGGTCAAGGCGCATGGGAGAGAGCGGCACAAACCCTCCTAACTCGAGAACTCCAGCGAGACTGCCGCACTGCAGCTGTGAATAATAATGTAATTGGCCAGCTACACACACACACACATACACACTTAGCTCTCATAGGATGTTTTTAGGGCTCTCATGCAAGCCAGTGTTGCCCCCTCTAGTCTCTATCCTATATATACTCTCAGCTTCAACTAGTCTGAAGACGTCAGGCGGGCTGTTGTGATTATTGCCGACGTGCACATTTTTTAATTTTTACAAAAGTCGTCTTGAATTTATCGTTTATCGTTCCTCATTTTTTGGGACTAGCGGTAAATGAATGAGCGATAGTTTTAGAATAACTGGGATAAACGATAAATGGTGTGACTTCAGCGATAATTATCATTTTATTGCACGCGGTAACCACTGGTAGATTGTGTAGATATATTGTGAGCATGTGTAAGTGAGTACACTGTGCGTATTTCGTTCATGTTATATTTTTATAAGTGTCCAATTGAAAATTAAAGAAACCAATTGTTACTTTGGTGTTAAAAGTTGTACACTTTAATTAATATTTTCTTTCAATTGTATATAGTTATTGTTTTTTTGTTTTTTTGGCGTTTAATCATATTTTATACACATGAAAAGCTTATGCTTTTATGCGAATTTCCAATACAATCCAAATATTATTAATACTATTAATCAATACTAGTATACTATTATCAATACTATTTATATAATAATTGCAAGTAATGTGCTTCCAAAAACTGGAATACTGAAAATGTATTGTGTGTGTTGTGTGTGTGTGTGTGTGTTTGTCAGGACGTGAGTGTGTTGAGCTCGCAGCGAGTGGCGTTGTATCGGGAGACAGTGCTTAGCGTGTTGAGCGAGTGTAGTGATCGAGCTGTAACACTGCTACTGCGCACGTCCATTGATACACTCACCGCACTGGTGTCTGCCGACAAGGTACCCACTTACACACACACTCACACACACACACATGGACACATTTGCAGGCACGTACACATTTAGATGTAGTGACAGGTAGAGTATATGTGTGTGCGTGCGTGTGTGTATGTGTAAAGTATATTTGTCAACAACTGTTTTCTCACTTTGCGTAAATAATTCACACGTTAATTCACACGTTGACAAGGCACTGTCAACTACAAAGTTGACAGTGCCTTGTAAGCTTAGGGCGGGGTCGGCAACCCGTGGCTCTTTAGGGCTGCATAGCTGCTCCCTAGAGCGTTTTCCAAAATGTTTGAAAATGGAAAATGCTGAGGAAGGGAGATATATGTGTGTGTTAATATGGTGTAGTGTCGCTGCCCTGAACTATTATAGATGCATACAGCATGTGTTGCCTTCATTATAAGGCATATATAGTGCTTTCAATTTTTTGCGGCTCCGGACATTTAGTTTTTGTTTTTTGGTCCAATATGGCTCTTTCAACATTTTGGGTTGCCGACGCCGGGATCAGGGCTTCCTTCAGGTATACATTTTGCAATACATATGTACTTGCATGCGTGTGTGTGTGTGTGTGTGTAGTTGCAGCATTTGTTGGTGGATCATTTAGACGGCGGCGATCATTCGGCACACACACACGCGCAGTGCGCCGCCCTGCTGGCCCGCCTCTGCTCGACCGCTCTCTCCCGTCCTCTCCTGTGCTCTGTCTCGGTGCCGGCGTGTGTGGCCTTGTTCACAGCGGTGCTGCCATCCGCGTGGCGCCAGGACTCGCCGGCCAACATGCGTCTCATATGCGCAGCCATTTCTCCGGGTAACTGACAAATTCCTATCTTTTCCAGTTGCTGGACATGTATTTTGCCAGATTCCAGTGTTCAGCAAATAGTTTATGTATTATCAGTATTGTGTCGTTATTATATATATTTTAATTTTATTTTGATTCTTACATTGTGTTACATTCGTGTAATTCGGTATTTTATGATATTGTCTTATCAGTTGATGGATGAAATTGGAGCGTCTTATTGTCCTGCGAACTCATATTCATCATCATATTTATCATTATCATCATATTTTACGATCTTATTGTTGTTGTTATTTTTGTGCCCACAGAACTGGCCAAGCTGATGGACACTGCGTGCGTGTCGCCCGGCGCGTCACAATTGCCTCCAGAACGGCAGCACCGCGCCTATATTGCCGCACTATTGCCAGCTGTGACGCAGTCGATGACGTCATCGGCGCCGCTGGACAGTGTGACATCACAGCTGGCCGAGCGTCTGGTTTCTGCTCGGTTGGCGATGACGTCACGCGTGGCGGCGGCCGCTCTATGTGCCGCCGTGATTATGGAAGGCGTGACGATTGACGCGGCAGAACAAGTGGTCAACGTTTTGTGGCAACATGCGCACCTTATGCGAGTGAGTTATTCATCATTGATTTCTAAAATTGTATACAAAATAATTGTGTGATATAATCAGCGTTATTATACAAAATGTATCCAAATAAATGTATATGGAATATTCGTATTACATTATCTCTACTGTGGTTCAACTTCCTTGGTCTTGTCAATTGGTTAGAGATGTGTTGGTTGAGTTTATTCACGTATTTGAATATTAATGAAATTCTATCATACTTTTCACGAGGTTATATGTCATCCACAAGGACTACTAAACACAGGGCGTGCACGGCCCGATGTCTGAGTCAGCTGGCGGAGGCGAGTATAGCTCGCGGTGTAGGCAGAGTTTGGGAGAATTGTGTCGCTCTTCATTGAACAGAGGTGCTGTATCTAGCTCGGCGCGTGCAAACACTCAATTATGATTGGTCGAGGGAGGAATTGTCAGCCAATTAGCGTCAGCATCATGTAGGCTGATCTTGAAATGGCAATTGATATGTGCTGGTGTGGTGGTGGTGCTGTGTAGACGCGTTGAAATCAGTGTTATTGCTTGCATTAATTGGTCGCTGTTGATTTTGTGTGTTCGAAATTCCGAACAAGTATGGTATTGTGAACTGCAATGGAAATTGCTTTGAGGTGCCGAGTGTTTCGAATACCAAAAACTGGGACAAACGTTTTCTTCAGAGGGAACGGAGACCTTTTCTCCAGAAGTATACCATCCCTCCTTTTTGATGCTTTCAGACCTGGACGTAGTCTAGACAAGCAGTGCAAGAACATGGTCATCTCAAGATTGTAAAACCGGTTAGTTGTTTATTAATGCCAGAAGATTTCAGCGAGTGCACAACCTATCCGTGATTGTCGAAAATAAACCCACGTTTTGTAGCCAATTGGTTTGTAGTGCATTCAAGAAAGGCACAGATGTACCACTTTTCATTATATTTAATCATAGTAATGGCTTGAGGGTGTATAGTCAGTTCGCTGAAGTCGTGCGCATAACAATCAAATGTGACATGCCTTTGCACAATGATTAAAATCGTTGTGATTGTTCTCCAAACAGAACACGAAAAAAGAGAAACTTTTGACAGCTTTTGACGCGCCAGATAGAAGTATTATCACAGAGACATGAAAGACCATTAACCTGCTTAACAATTACACCTCAGGTGCAGTTATGAACATCTCAGACATATTTTGGTGCTGCCAAGCAAACGCAAGCTGCAGGGCATCACTCCATTTATTGGCAAAAATGAGGTTATAAGGAAACCGCTTGTCAAAGTGAAAACAACAACAGACTAACGTGTTTTCTCTTGATAGATGAAATATAGATTTGGCAGTTCTGTATTTTTGGTAAGATTCCGAGTGGCACGGCACTGAACAAGTCATACTGGGTCATTTCCTTGTGTATTATCATGAGTTCTCTGCACAGCGGACCTGACATCATGATTTCTGTGACACTCAATTAAAGCACACGACCACATACCAACTTGATTGCGTAAAGTAGGCGGCCGCTGCTGATGGCAATACTGGTGGTCGTGTCATTGTATCAATTGCAAACAACCACAAAATTAACCAGCGCTACTGCAAACTATTCCATTTTCCATATAATTGCCCTGTGACAGCCAAGCATCGCATTGACAAAGAGGGCGTTTGGTTTCACGTTTTTAACACGGAAAATCACCTGAAGTGCATGTGAACGTCTGGGTAAATGGAAAATGTTGTTATATGAGCAAAGTGAACTGTGTTTCATCAATGAACTCCGTCACCGCTCCTGCTGCCATAGAAGACTGGAGTTAGGCTGTATATATCTAGTTTCAACGGGATGTGCATTAGTTGTGTGATTTGTTTGGTCGTCTGGCAAATGTTCCAAGTGGACTTCATAATTTAGAGAACGATCAGCAGAAAAATGCACTTTTCTCCAGACTTCTGTGAAGAAGACCCGTCTCGCTGATTAATCGCTGCAATGTGGTAGGCTTTTGTTTCTGCGTCTGCTTCTTTCTTTGCTCAATTATATCATACTTGGTCATAATGTTCAACTATAATATTTGTATATAATTTGTAATAAATGTTCAACTATAATACATTCTTGAGGCAACACATATTGCGTATGCTACTTTTTTTCTAGCTCATACTGTGGCGCCTGCGCAAATGTAGGGCAATTACATTTACCCATACACCACAAACACACACTCTACCAGCGTTTCAGCGATGCGCCTCCCGGAGGTGTATGTCCCCTGCACACAGACATACACCACGTACAAACACCAGCCAGTGCGCACCAATCCTCTTCAGTCTCAGGGCCAACATCTGGTTTTCATCCGCCTGACCACATCCTCACCCAGGGATACAGCAGCCATCGAGGGCAACATCTGGTCCACATCCGTGCTCCCAGATCATATGTGACCCAGAACACCAGGCGACAACATACGCACATACACACACACATTCCCAATCACACACGCCAGCGATGTATAAAACACCGACACACACACTCTTCCACAACCAGTCCACAGAACTCACCCTGTTGCTGGCTCGCTCTGTTGTTCACCATTGCTTGTGTTTTGTTCCACCACTGTAATTAACCGACTGTGAATGTTGTGATCTCTTGTAAATATATATTGTGTTGTCGTTCCTCATCGTGTCGCCCGCCGGACCCAGAGGAATCGCAACAATACTATCATTGTAAGTGAATTGTGCGCACATTTGTCGCATTAACAACGATAATTGCATATTTCTTCATGTTCGGCCAATATATAAAGATGTGTTACAATGTGTTACCTTGGTTATACATACTTTCATATTGTCCTATATTATTGCGTATGTTGTTTGCAGGTGAAGCATGCCGGTACTGCGATGTCAGGCGACTTGCAGCGCTTGATGACGCCTGCCGACCTGCTGTGTGCCGCCGACTTGCCTACCAAGCAAAAATACAACGTTGACGCTCACCATGTAGATGGTGTCATTGTGGACGATAAAGATGGCGCTGGTGTCGTGTTGGCTCGTGCGTTCTTCTGTGTACTCTCGGCCATTATCGACACGGCCCAGTCAAAAACTGGTGTGTGTGTGTGTGTGTGTGTGTTTGTGGATTCGTTTTGGCAGGTCATACTTGTATTAAATTTGCTCGCGAATTTTTACAAATGTGTTTGAATGTATTTGAATGATGTTTATTATTTGCGTCAATTGAGTTGGGTAATTGCGTGTATCACCCCGTATCAATGTTTTATGCGAGTCTGTATATATATACTCGTATATGTTTGTGTGTAGTAACTCGTATATGTGTGTGTGTGTCTTATATCCGTTCTATATTTCTGTGTGTGTGTATGTGTGCAGACGGTTGTCATGGCGACAGATGGTGGTCGTTGTTGGTGCGGCTGTTTTGTGCCTCGTCGACTGGGCTGGCCAGTGTTAAATCGCGACACCGCGTCTTCTACCAAACGATCATTGCATCGATTGTGCGCGCGCGCCAGGTGCGGCAGTGGGGTGTGTTTCTTGTGGGGGCAGGATAGAAGGATAGGGTTTCGATTGTGTTTGAGCTGTCATTTCTTCTGCTCATCTAGCGTTGATTCGGATGGTTTGTGTTTTGATTCATTTAGTGTTTCATTATCTGTGGTTGTATTATGTTGCACACGTTCACAGCCAGATGCGGCTCCTGGCTCTCTCTTATGGCCGTTATCGTTTCTGGCATCCGTATGGACAACGCAGTCGACTGTCGCAGCTTGCTCAACGTCTGAGTTGGCTAACGGCCAATTGGCGGCCGTAATCAGCGCCCGAGTGATTCTTAGAGCCAGCGGCTCGACGCACCTGCCATTTATAGTGTGTGAGATGAACCACAACTTTCTGGCGCCTCTGCTGCTGGCGCTGATGTCGCAACATGAACAGGTATGTTTGATTTGTCAGCAAATGAGCTCTGTTTTTTTTATTTTTGGTGCCAGTCTTTTGGTTGTTGATTGCATATTGTTGTCTCTTTGTGTTTGTGATACCATGCGTATGTGGCTGATTGATGTGTGTAGATTCGCGCTGCTGCCGTCGATATTTGTCGTCTGATGTCCAGTATCGAAGGCGGACGTCATTCTACAGCCGCTTCTGCCAACTCCACTGCTGATGCCGCCTCTGCGTCCTCGCTACTTCCGCTCATTAAACACGCCGCCACCACTGCCCACGCGCAACTGGTGCTGGACAGGCGGTCAGTGTGTATGTGTGTGTGTGTGTGTGTGTGTTTGTGTTGCTGCGTTCTCATTGAACTTTTTGAAAACACAAAGGTGTCAAAAATTGGCTGGATATGGCAAGTATATCCATTTGTGTGTGTGTCTGTGTGTGTGTTTTTTTTTACATGTACAATTTATATTTTACATACACAATCATACACTCATACAAAACACGATATAAAACTGACAAACACGCACACACAAACACATCAGTTCAGCAACCTGGTGATAGCTGCCGCGTTGCCCCGCACGACCGCCAGACTGACCCGCTGTCTGAGCCAGGCCGTCTCGCGCGGTTCTCCCGAGTGCTCTGTTATTCGACGACCGATGATCTTGATGAGGTCGTCGAACGTGGACCCCAGCACGCCGGTTGTTTCGACGGCCAGCGGCGCGAAGTCATACCGCTGGCTCAGGTCCATGTAGCGCCGTCTTTTCGTCTCCTCGGCCGCCCGAGCCGCTGCCCCGGGAGCGACTGCACCTTCTAACAGGTGCGCACTGCTGAAGGTGTTGGTGCACGTTGCATCCCAAACCAGTGATTTGCCACGCCGGAATGGGAAGATGGTGATCCCGTCCGGCCGGCGGCCGTCGCCTCGGTTCAGACCACGAGGTTCCAGCACTGCCGCGACTCCTGCCGACGTCAAACTGCGATAGACGATGTCGTTCAGGGCAGTGTGACGCGGCAGTCGGCCGACGTTGTGGCAGCACGACAGACTGTGGTGGCCCCATCGGTCGGTCATTGAGCCGCAATGGCACCTGTACGGCTGTTGGATGGCGGCTCCCAGGCGCAGCGCCACGTCGACGTGAACGGCTTCGTCAGGCAGTAGCAGGCCGAGGCTGGATACCGGAAGGGCGGACAACCAGGCGCCGCTATGAGGTGCGGCCGCAGCCAGAAGGCGAGCTCGGTCGACCTGGTTAGCTCTCTGGAGCACATTATTCCAGCGGAGCTATGACGCACTCCTGTCAAGTTGACGCTGAGTGAGGGGCTGATCTTGACTGAAGGCCGGGCACATTTTACTCACAAACTCCTCTACGGGGGGCGCCGGGAGACCAGGTCTGTCACCGCGTTGGCGGTCAATTATATGACTGACCAGGTCCCCAGCGGCCTCCATTGAGGCGATATGAGCAGGCAGTGCCACGTCAATCAGCCGCCTAGCTCCGATGCCACCCAGACGGACGGGCAGCGCCGCTTGCTCTCATTGGTCGTCGTCCAGGTCGACGTTGCAGCAGGTGCCGATGGCCGATCGGAGGCCCTAGTCGATGGTGACAAGCTGAGGTGTCGCCCTGTATACTGGGGCTGCTCTCATCAGGTACATGGCCCGCGGCACCGACGCGTATCTGCTCAGGAAGAACAGCGCCGGGTGCGAACCGATGCTGGTGGTGCGCCTGATGAGCAGCTCCAGTTGGTGATGGATGTTGTCCAGGGCTTCCGGTATGCCTCCGGACTCGAGGGGTGCGCCCAGAAGTGTTGCCATTGCCGCTGGTGTTGAGGTGGCTCCCGACAGGTGCCTCTGGATCAGCGAGTCGGCCGTGTCGTCATCGGAGGGTCCGAGCCCGATGGCCTCGCACTTGGTGGTTTTCAGTGTGAGGCCGATGTCGTGCAGGGCTGGGACGAGACGCCTGATGTCTGATTGCACGACGTCTGAAGGCCCTCCTATTGTGGCGTCGTCGACGTACTAGACGTTCAGCGGTGACTCGAGCTGCTGAGCCACCGGATCGACCGCTATGGCGAACAGTGCGGGACCAAGGGAGTCTCCCTGCTGGACGCCCCGGCACGACCAGATACGTGTGGTACCGTAGAACAGAGGTGTTGGCTGGCCGTATGCCTGTGCGACGAGCGGGAGTGCGACGGGGAAGCGGCGGCTCACCTCATCCAGCAGGGTGCGGCGGTTGACGCAATTGAAGGCGTTGGCCACGTCTAGTTTCACCAGAACGTGACCGCGCCGCCCCTTGTTCGCTGAAATGAAGTGGCGCGTTGTGTGCACAGCCGCCTCACATCCCATCCTTGTACATACGCCCAGCTGCACTGGGCGTAGCTCGTGCGCCAGCGCCGACGCCAGTTTGCCGGCTACCAGCTTGCTGGCGATACGCCGGAAGATGCTGCCCACTGCTATTGGGCGCAGACCCCCCCGATTTTTTCCTAAGGGCGACGAGGCGTGCACTGAAAAATGCGCCCTTGGCGAAGTCGAGAATCGGGCAATGTCCTGTGCGCAGCAGTTGATGAGGGCAGTGAGCGATTTTAGCAGCTGGTTTCCGGCCTCCGCTGTCTGTGGGGCGAGCAGCTGGCGCACGTACATGAGCCGGAGACCGTCCAGTCCGCCCGACGAGCTTTTCGGCAACGCGTGCACGGCGGCTTTGACGTCTCTGTCATCGAAAGACGGCCCCGGCAACTAGTCCTGCGGCCACTGTGGCTCGTCCTCCGTTGACGGCGGGTGCTTGGCTTCCAGCGCCCGTGTGACGTCATCGCTGACGCCGGCGACAGCGTCGTCCGATGAGAGTATGTGCAGAGTCCCACGAATATCGCCGTCAGCGCACTTGGTCCTCACGCTGCGAGACACAACGGTGTCCTCGTTCTGCGGCCTCGGGCGCGTGTGATGACGTGCAACGGGCTGTGGTGTTGTGATCCCGGTGCTTAGAGGGCCTGTCGCAGCGTAGGACAGCAGCCGCCACCAAGCAGTGGGTGTGCGCTGCTGCAGAGCCGTCGTGATGCGCTCGGTGAGGTCGGCTGCAACACGGTGACGCAAGGCGCGGGGCACATGCTGCCGCACGTGGCGCTGCTGCCGCAGAGAAGCCAGTGCCGTGGCGATATCGTCCGATGTGTTGTCGTTGGTATCAATTATCTCTGGTGGGTGAATGTCGCCGCATTCCGACTGCAGCCGCGACAATGCCACGCCGGCAATACATTGGCTTGCGAGCGAGTGACTCCCACACACGTGAGGTGGTAGATTTGCTCGCAAGCCGCGCATGATATCGTGCGTTTGTTGGCACTGGGCGTGTTGCAGTGGGCGGACAGCTGCTGTGGAGACGTGGAGTCGGGTGTTTGCTGGTCGACTCCGACGGCGAGGCAGCGGGCCAGGCGGCATCCAGCGCAGCTTCTGTTCATAGGTGCTAACTGACAATTGCCGCTGCGATTGCAAGACATGTTGTGGTCTTTGTTGCGCAGAAAAATGATTTTGCACGCCGGTCAGATTGGCGTGCCTGGTGCCAGCTCTCGCGGCAGCATTACATACGACACAGGTCGCATTCAGCGTTGCCATATCTACTGCATTTGCAGTTCGTTCACTTGTCACTTGTTCACTTGTCGTTTTGCTATTTAATCATCGCAAGCCCTTCTCGTTACATTTCGCGTGAATTACACTATAATTTTTCTCGGTGATTTTTCCTCAAAATTGATCGTTAACGTTCTGCTGAATTCACTAAAAATGAAACCAATACCAACATTCTATAGCGGAACAAAAGCTCTACCCTGCGCACACCATACAAACTGTACACACTCTACCACTCCTCACACCATACAAACTATACACACTCTACCACTCCTCACACCTAGCTACACTCCTATGCAACTTCCTGACACCGTAACACCATAAAAACCCAGTAAATTCCACGGCATTACCAAAACACATCCGCACGTCACGACAGTCTAAACTAAACTGTGTGTGTGTGTGTGTGTGTGTATACTAAACTGTGTGTGTGTATACTCAACTGTGTGTGTGTGTGTGTGTGTGTGTGTGTGTGTGTGTGTGTGTGTGTGTGTGTGTGTGTGTGTGTGTGTGTATGTGTGAGTGTATGTGTGTGTGTGTGTGTGTGTGTAGAAAGATGGGCGTTCACTCGTCATCTCAAACTTAATTCTGATAAGACTAAGTATATTCTCTTTCCATCTTCTAATAGTACTACTTCTCTTAGTATACCTCTATCCTGCTCTGTACGTAGTCTTGGTATCATTCTTGATAGCTCTCTTTCTTTGGATCCACACATCTCTGACATTATCAGGTGCTGTAACTTTCAACTAAGGCGTATCTATTCCATTCGTAGATATATAACTATCTCTGCTGCCTTTAAGTTAGCCAACTCATTCATCTTTAGCAAAGTTCAGTATTTCTGTTCTCTTCTACTATCTCTCAACCACCGCCAGCTTAGGAAACTTCAATCTATTATTAATAAGGCCTGTCGTATGATATTTAATCTTCCTTCGGGCTCTCATGTTTCTTCTTCTTTACAAAAACTTAGGTTACTTCCCATTAAGGCTCTTGTTGAGTATCGTATTTGTTTAATTATTCATTCAGCTCTTCATCTTCGTAAGCCTGCGTATCTGTTTGACCTCCTCTCTTATATAATATCATCTCTTTCTCTTAGGTCTTCTAACGATCCTTTTCTACTAGTTGAACCTTCCTTTCCTTCTAGGCATTCTCACTACAATCGTTGTTTCTCTATCTTAGGACCTCGTATCTACAATAGGCTTTCTCCTTCAATACGCTCAATCAAATATCTATCTCTTTTCAAAAAACATAGTAAAAGTTTCTTTCTCACTAAGTCTTATTACTGTCTTAATAATATTGTATATATTAGTACTGAATATAAGGTCTGATTGTTCTGTCATTCTGTCATTCTATGATCATTCTGTCTTCTATGTGTATGTGCTTCATGCGTGTGTTTTCCGTTCTTGTGTATGTATGTTTCTCCATTGTATGCTGTCTGTGTGTTGTTGTGTTGAGCTCTGTTATCTGTGTTTGTGTGTCTGTTGAGTTGTGTTCTCTGTCTATTTGTTTGAGTGTATGTCTTTCTGTGTCTGTTATGTTGTGTTTTCTGGTTTGTATTTGAGTGTCTATTGTGTTGTGATTTGTCAATCTGAGTGTATGTTGTTGTATGCCTGCTGTGTTGTCTTAATGTGTTGTATGTTGTGTTGTCTTCCGTGCTGTATGTCTGCTGTGCTATCTTATTCAATATGTATGTGTGTGTGCGTGTGTATTTTTGAGTATGTAAACGTGAGTGTATGTTTGTGTTTGTGCGTATATATACTAGTCTGTTGTGTGTGTGTGTGTGTGTGTGTGTAGGTGAGTGAGTGTTCGTGATTGTGTATGTGTATGACTCTTGTGCTTGATCGTGTGTGTGTGTGTGTGTGTGTGTTTGAGCTCTTTTGAGACCCTCGGGTGAAAAGCGCGATATACATGTCTTAATGTAATGTAATGTAATGTGTGTGTGTGTGTGTGTGTTTGAGCTCTTTTAAGACCCTCGGGTGGAAAGCGCGATATACATGTCTTAATGTAATGTAATGTGTGTGTGTGTGTTTGTGTGTGTGTGTGTGTGTGTGTGGTCTCAACTAAACTGTGTTTGTACACGTCACGACAGTCTAAACTAAACTGTATGTGTGTGTGTGTGTATGTGTGTGCATGCAGGGCGTTGATTGAGTGTATGCGCTCTGCTCCGGTTGCTCACTTGAGCGCCCTTCTTGGCTGCTGTATTCGTCCGTGTGTTGTCGATGGTGGTGGCATCCATAACACGCATGCTGGTTCTGCTTATCTACCAGAGCATATACAATGTCACTTGCTACGACTACTCGCGTCGTCTATTCATCGTGTCAGTCAAGTGTATTTTTGCTCATATTCTATTCTTTTAATTTCATTTTCAATTATTTTTTCCGCTTTTTAAATTATATTTTTCGTTCTTTTTGTATTCATTTGGTCTCATGAACATGTTATTTTTATGTTTTCTACCTCAAAAAGTGATACGCAAATTAGCATGCAATCAGTTACGATAAGTTTTCTACTATTTCCACACGGGGCAAAAATAGCACGCACATACGTACATATTAGTGTTATGTTATATTGGTGCAATATCTGTATGATGGTGTGTGTGGTTTTAGCGTCGTATTTCGTTGTCTTTGTTATGTAGCTTTGCTAGTCCGTGTTTATGTTTGTCTATGACTGTTTAATTTGTACGTTTATATTTGTTTTTGTGTGTGCATTTTCAGTTAGCGTCGGCCTCCGTTACTGCTGCTCTTTCCTTCTCACATCCTCTGCTACTAGCAACTGCTTCTGATTCTCCGAGCGACCGACAGATGGGCCGACTGTTGACGGCGCGACTGCAACTGTTTACGCCGGCCACCGCCAGGTGGCTCTGTGAGTCTGGCGTGTTTGACACGTGGAGTCAAGCGCTCGCCCAGCACGCGGTCGTGTGCTGCACGTTTGATGGTGGTGATAGTTCGACTGATGACCGCTGGGTGTCGCCACAGTCGCTGCTGCTGGACGCGGTTGGTTTGTGTGTGTGTGTGTGCGTGTTTAATAGACTGCCATTTACAAAAAAAATAAACAAGAAGGATATTACATTATGTTGCATTTATTTAATTTGAATTATTTATTATTTAATTAATATTAATTAACGCTAATTTTGCGTTCATTGCGTTTATTTATGTTTATATAAAGCTTGCATATTTTATACAGATGCTCCAAAATCACAATAAATTGAACGAGTTAGAAGCGCTAATGCGTATTCTACCATTATTATGACTGTGTTTGTGTATGTTTGTGTGTACACAGATGACTGCGGCGTTTTTCCAGGCGATCAGCTCGATTGACGTACAGAGACGCGTGTTGTGCACATTGCTCGACTTGTGTGTGGACGCCAGCAATGCTGACACACGCACCATGGTGAACAAGGTCTGTCGGCTAGTTTGCTATAGCTTAATATACGATGAAACCCCTTTATTTGAACGACACCCTGTTTAAATGGCACCTCTAATTAGGCGTCACTTGTATGAAATCTCCTCTTCTGGCAATAGCTACAATTGACTGATATTTTATTAGTGAATTTGCTATCCATTATCAGTAGGGCTGTCAAAAGTTAATAAAGGTACTTTTCACCTAAAGGTCAGTTTTTCATACGAAACCTAAACACACAAAAAGGTTGGTTGCGATAATTATTTAAAAATGCTATTAGATTTCCAGAAGTTACTTTTTCATCGTTAGGTTATTTTTATCGTTAGGTTACTTTTTGTTATTTTTCTTGTTAATAGGTCATTTCACCACAGAGTTTGATAACGTTTTTTAGACAAAAGGCACAAAAACGGTATAAATCAGGATATAGTAGGAAAAGAGATGGAATATCAGGCCTGAAGTTCAAGAAATATCCACATTTCCGTTGTCAAGAATTAGCGATTGATCTTAACCTTAGTATCTGCGCTGATCGCTGTTTTTACGTTTTTGGCTACGCGGGATAGTGGCATTTCATTTTTTTAAAACGCGCACGAACCAGAGGGTGCCACAAGATGTTTGGAGCGTGGTATAGTACGCCATTTGAGCTCCCTAGACTCGATACTGCACAGTAACTCTTGTCAATACGCATTTTCTTGGATTGGAAGTACCGTGTGATTTTCAGGGCGTCAGATAGAGCCACTTTCCCACATTTGAGCTCAAGCAACGAAACAGTGCCTCCTATCATAAGACTGTGTACAGAGTGATCAAAGCTGTACTTACACGAGGACGGGCATACACTCTTACAGTGTTTTCGCTCACAGAAATATACATACTGTCGCAGGGAAGTACAACCTGTAGCATGTGCTTATTTGATAGGGCGCCTCACAAAAGGCCCACTCAAGCAATATAAAGAACATTTTTGCGGCCATTACTAAGAATAATTGGGAGTACTACAATATTGGCCCTATGAACATATTAGCCACAAATGCCCGAGTACTCCCATACTCTGCAATAGGGCAATATGTTCACCTCGGCCAGTTTAGTGTCAAAGGCGTATCAAGTGCGACTGTGGCTTGTGGCCAATATGTTCACTTTTCACCATAGCATAATTTCAGTGGTTTTCAAAGCAACGCACGAGTTTATATACAACAAGTAGCTAGCACACAACATACTGTGCGGTTATTGGCTAGGTTAGGTCAGGTCAGGTTATGTCAAGTTAGATTACTGAGCCAATAACCGCACAATATGTAAGGTGCTAGCTACTTGTTGTATAGAAACTCGTGTCTTGTGTTGAAAACCACTGAAATTACGCTATGGTGAAAAGTGAACATATTGGCTACAAGCCGCAGTCGCACTCACCGCACTTGGTACGCCTTTGACACTACACTGGCCGAGGTGAACATATTGCCCTATTCTAGAGTATGGGAGAAAATATACAATGTATATGAAAGTATACAAGCGTTTGTGGCTAATATGTTCATAGGGCAATATTGTATCAGATCCGAATAATTCCTTCAGAGCTGCAGAAAATATTGACCTTTTTAGGGATCTTGGGTTACTTTTTGACAGCCCTAATTATCAGTAATTACTGGGGCTGTCAAAAAGTCACCTAAAAATCATAAAAAGTAAGTATTTTTGATAAAAAGTAACCTATAAATGTAGCCTAAAATCTTACCTACAAAACATGCTGTCTCAAAAAGGAATATTTTGCACCCCGTCCCTATTGTCCTCGTTTCCACCTTATCTCCGCGTTGGTGTCATGTTTACAACAACCCACCCAAAAGTGACCTAACTTTGAAATTAGGAGCATAATCATCAAAAAGTAAAAAGTTGGAAGTTGGTGAACACATTCCTAGCTAATGTAATTATTTATTTTAGTAATGGTCGTGAATATGTTCCATTTCCTAAAATGAAAACACAATATCACGCGTACGCTAAACATGTAAACTAGCCAGTAGTACAGAGAGTGAAGTGAGGAACAAGTGCTAAATTTCAACAGCCAATAAGTTGACATTTCTTGAACTTCAGACATGATATTCCATCGCATTTCCAATTATACCCCGATTTGTACAGTTTGTGTCTTTTATTTGGAAACAGGTACCAAACCTCCGGATCAAGTGACTTAATAACTCGAAAAATTGCAAAAAATAGTATAACGATAAAAAAGAAGCCCTACAGCAAAAGTTTACCTAACGATGAAAAACTAAGTTTTGGTAACCTAATAACTTTTTTAATAATCATCATACGCAACTTTTTGTGTTGTTCTAGGTATATCATGAAAATTTGACCTTCAGGTGAAAAGTAACTATTAACTTTTGAGATTCCTAGCAATAACAACAACAGCACATATTTTATATAGCGCACATATTTAATATAGCGCACATATTTATACACAGGCGCGAAAAGGATACAACCGACAGGAACATCACAGCGAGCAGGGAGTAGGCACAAATGGAAAAGTGAAAACACGTTTGTAAACTGAAACATGCTAGATGGCCGTTGGCTATCAGATAACTCATCCGCCCTTGAAACAGGTTTTATTTTTTCCTGTCGGGTGTCTGGCCACCCTCCTCACTGCAGAACAGTGGGGGGTCGGTTTAGTCGCCGACGACTCGACCATGAATCTGGTTGTACTGGAATTGCACGGTTACCAGTAGCAGGGCGAAGCCTGACCAGACAACGACGAATGCAAGAGATGCAAAAACGGGACGCAGCAACGAAAGCAGATAATTCACAGTGAGTAAAAAGACAAATATCAAGCAAGAACAACGAGGGTACAGCACAGGACGATCAGCCCGAACAACACACATATAACCAAAGACAAATCATACATTCAATCATCAAGAGAACGAGTGAGCAGATATTTATGAAGATCAGCAGAAAAGGATCGGAATGAAGACTTGTGGTTCACCACAAGTTATAAGCGAGTTATAGATACGAGGAGCAGAGAAATAAAAAGATTTGGATGACCAAGAAGATTGATTAAGAGCAGGAGGACAGACTAATGGCACAGGAATGCGACAAGAAGTGCGATTATTGAGAGTCAATAGGGAACGGAGATATGAAGGAGAAGAGGGAGAGTGGATAAGTTTGAAGACCAGACAACATACCTTATAGCGGATACGAAAAAGAGCAGGTAACCGATCTGCCGGATATGCACCGAAGTGGGGGTTCGCGGAGGAAGCATCAGTACAAACCGACAAGCAAGGTTGATCACTCCTTGGAGTTGGCGGATAGATTTCAAGGGAAGATGGAAGAAGAGCGAGTTGCAATAGTCGATCTTAGAAAAAATATGAATTTAGATAGAGAGAAAGATAAGATAGGAGTTTACCAGAAGACTAGCGGATGAGACATCAATCGACGAACGAATAGGGTAAAATTGTCGGAGTAAAAAGCGGCACGAGCGGGCAAGCTGAGAAAAATGAGTCGAGAAAGAAAGGTTAGGATCGAACAAGACACCCAAATTGCGTATTTGATTGGCTAGCGGAAGGTTGAGGAGAAATTCGTGGAGGGTGAAAGACTAGATATTCTGTTTTGTCAGGGTTGAGAACAAGTTTACGTGAAGTAGCCCAAGAATAAATCTGGGTGAGCAGCATAGAGACCAAATTTGAAGAATGAGGAGAAAGATAAAAATATATTTGGATGTCGTCAGCGTATACGTGAAATGAAACTGGATAGCTGCGGAGAATAGGAGAAAGGGATGACACGTATAAGTTGAAAAGTATAGGACCAAGAAATGAGCCTTGTGGAACCCCAGAGGTGAGACGGAAGTCGCACGATAAAGCCGCATTACTGCGAACAGCATAGGAACGATCATTTAGATATGAGGTAAGAAGAGAAAGTGCAGTAGATGTGAGGCCTAGATGAGCAAGATCGCAGCATAAGATTTCGTGGTCGACTAGATCGAAGGCAGCAGAAAAATCTAAGGAAATCAGAAGCACGGAATTTCCTGATGAAAATTTTTATAGTAGATCATTGGCGAGGCAGAGAAGTGTTTCGGTAGGGTGCTGAGATACAAAACCAGATTGGCAAGTATCGAGGGCAGGCAAGATGATAGGCCGTAATTGAACAAGGATGGCAGATTCTAGAAGCTTGAAGGACACAAATAGAATAGAAATTGGACGATAGTTGCATGGAAGAGTGGGATCTGTTAAGTGATTGTTCATTGTAGCTAAACAAAACAAAACGTATCACTGTATTGAGCTCCACATGTCAACTCCGCACTTGTTACCATTTTGAGGAGTGATGCCAGACGTAACATCTCCCCCCGTACGCAAACGGTGTAATGTGACAAAAAACTGAACTGCATAACAAACACAATACAATATAATTAAACATAATCATTATAACGCAATGGCCTAACAATGACCCTTCCGCAGCGTGTCTTCATCGGTGATTTTCTCTCTGGTTCCGCGGAAGATATGTCACCATGCATTGATGAACCAGATCCCCCTGAATCATCGTCTGCACTGCGCGCTGTCCCCTATGTCATTGTCTGCTCGCCGTCTGTCACCGCCCTGTTGGTAGGCGACCTCAGGTAACGGCGATTGTGGCGAAACACTCTGCCGTGGGTGTGCATACCCAGTAGTCTCTTGCACCATCCTTGGTCGTCACCTCCGCGCGTCGCCACTCTTTGCTCCTCCCATCTATTGGCTGTACGTACACTCTGTCACCGACGGACAGTTGTGGGAGCAAGCGCCGACCAGCACAGTGTACAGCACTGTTATGTCGTTTTACCTCCAGTTGGTGTTGCACTTGGCTACCAAGCATTCGTTGTGGCTGTAGCCGAGAGGTGTGTGTCGGTACGATTGTTCGCGTCCGACGTCCCATGAGCCGCTGACAGGGGCTCCACTCTACACCTTCTTGCGCTGTATTACGCAGGTTCAAAAGACCAATGTAGAGATCTTCTTTCGACGCTCGACACTTGATCATCCAGCGTTTGACCACTTTCACCGCAGCCTCAGCTGCACCATTAGACTGTGCATTTCCCTGGACTCGATGTGCAGTGCTGGAAACCCCACGTACGCGCGAAATCTCCGAACTCGCTGCTTATATATTGTGGTTCATTGTCGGACACGAGAGTTTCGGGAATTCCGTAACGAGCAAAATGATGTTTCAGTTTGTGAATCACTGTACTGATTGTAGTGTCTGGTAGAAAATCAACTTCAATAAACTGGCCGTAGTAATCAACAGTAACAAGGTAGTTTCTACCACTGATAGCAAACAAGTCAGTTGCTACTTTTTTCCACGGGAGAGTCGGTATAGGATGCGAGATCAGCGTTTCCTTGCTGTTACTCACCGCATTACTGGCACACACCGTACAGGATTCGATTAGTTGGCGTATTTCAGACGACATGCCATGCCAGAATATCAAATCTCGGGCCCGTCGCAGACATGAATTGACTCCAGCATGACCCGCATGCACTCTTGATTTCATATAAGATCGCAGACTGGCAGGGATGACTATGCGTTCGCCACGCAGAATAATGCCGTCCTCAACGGTCAACTCGTCGCGATAACTGAAGTAAGGCATCTCACAATTAGGAAGAAGTGACTTGTCCACTGGCCGACCTTTCACAATCACATCCTTCAATACTTGTAGGTCAGAATCTTGATTGGTTGCGTCTCTTATTTCAGCCAGACGATGTGGCTGCACCGATGAGTCACCCAGGACGTTTACATCTTCCGCATCATCATGGGCGGATTTTTCAGCGGGTGCGCGTGATAGCGCATCAGCAAGCGCAAAGTTGTGCTCGTTAACATCAATTAGTTGCAGCTGTCGGGCAGCTCTCAGACCCAGCAATGGACAGATCACCGTCATAAACAACAAACTCGACATTGTACTTTTTCCCATTCTTCGGATTCATCACATTCATTCTAGACTTGCCGACTGGCTTCATCTTTTGCCCGCTCCATGTGCGTAGCACAGTGTGCGTAGCACAGTGTGCGTTTTGTTCACTTTATTCACATAGTGCGCCGGAATACAGTTGACTGATGATCCGGTGTCGATTTGAAAATTTATCGCTTTGCCGGCTATCATCCTTTTACATCTGGTTTCTTTGTCTTTTTTTGGGTTTCTCGACATTGTTCACCCACTCACTTTCAGACAGGTCGTCATCCATATTGTGCACAGCATTTCGCTGTCTTTGAATACATTTGCACCTCTGTTGTGCGTCTTTTTTGATCACCTGCTGACACATTCGAGCAAAGTGATTCCGTCCCTGGCATTTGTGGTAGACGGAGCAATCGAGGAAAAAGAGGCAACAGTGCTAAGGCAAGGAGGAAATTGGAGAGGAAATGTGCTAGTGGTTAATTTGGATTGCAAGGATGCAATTTTACAAGAGAAAAATACTCTGAAATATATTTCTGGTCGCTCCTCTGAGTCATCCATCGTGAGCGAGATGATTGGAGTTGGCGTAATTGTGAACGATAGAAATTTGATTTTGACAAAGCAACCACAGAGAAAAAAAATTTGCGGGCACTACAGAAAGAGAATCATGATGAAGAAGAGCGACAGCGCCGCCAAGAACGCTCACGGGCTCTGCATTCTGAACGCAAGTGGGATAGATCAGACGACCACCAGGGAGGAGGAGGAGATCTAGAGCGAAAGTGATGTAAGCGCAAAGGGAAGATTTGATCATTGATCAGGGAGAGAGTCGGATATAAACCTGGGGAGGAGGAGTGGTGGGAGGAACAAATAGTTTGAGGGATTCAGAATAGAGGTAACCAAACGACAAAAGAATAAAGGATCAATATTTTTGTAATCACGAAGCATCAGTGATGCGGAAGAAGGCTTAAAAGGTGAAGGAAGAGAAAGACAAAATGTGATGAGGCTATGATCAGATATGAGAGAATCAAGGGGGTAAGTGAATTTATCGAGGAGAAACAGTCTGGAGGAGTGCGTACAGATCACAAGGTCGAGGGTATGACCGGATAAGTGAGTAGCACCGCGGTTCATAACGGAAAGATCCCAAGAATTGAGCAGAGTTAGAAAATCATGCGCATGAGATGGTGAGTCAATCCAGAAATTAAGATCACCTAGAACAATGAAATTATGGGAGAATTTATCAGAGAAGAAAGATAGCAGTGTATCAAATTCAGAAAGAAATGCTGATGATGTGCCAGTGTGATCGTGTCGATATAACTATAACGTCGGGATATGGAAATAGGCGTGGCACAAAACAACACTATATTACACAAACACACGACACAAGACCTACCCAAAGACTGAAATCCAACCCCGATCGAACTTACCATTTGACCTCGCAATTGTTACGCCCTGTTACCCGATTGGCTGAACAGTTTGTGTGTGTGTGTGTTGTTGGTATAGCGCGTCGGCCGATTCCGACCACTTTGCGCTACAATAGTCTGATCAGCGTCACATCGTCGTTAAAAGTCAATCGTCAAGATTTTAAAAAAAGAGGATAAAATATGGGTGGAAATGACTAGGATATGAAAAGCAAATGATTTAAAGCACATCACAGTTCCTCGGCAAGACCGGTCACAAAAACGTATTCAACCAAATGTTTGGTCAAATGCGGATCGCTACTACTCAGCAAACTCGCCCTATTCCATGACATATTCTTATTGAGGCAGTATTCGCGCAATGGCTTACGACTCTCGGCATAGCAAATGCAATCTAAAAGTATATGGTCGATAGTTAAAACGGCATTACATCGAGAACAGTGAGGCGGTGGAGTACTTTCCATTAAAACCCGTGAGTCAACCGTGAGTGGCCTATACGCAGTCTGGCCATTAATACTTCTATTCTCCGTGGTAGAACAGCTGTCACTGACCAGGGACCAACGTCATCGGTGACCTCGCCCAGTTTGTATTGATGCCGTTCTTGCTGCCGGCGGGTCTTGACAAATTGCCGAATATGGTTATCCACGATGGCATCTGTAATCGACTTATTTAAAGGATAGTTTTGTATGGTGATCTCCTCGAGAGCGAATTTAGCCTCTGCATCCGCTAATTCGTTGCCAGTGATTCCTCGGTGAGCTGGCACCCACATAAAAACACAGGATTTGCCGCTCGTCACAATTTGTCTATATAGGTCTAAAATTCGATGGTGAATAAAATCGAGTGATGAATGATTGGATACATGTTGAAGTGCCGCCTTAGAATCTGATATGATAAAAAAAACTTTGGGTAATGTTGAAAGCTCGCAAACTCAACTGCTTTGTAGATGGCATACAGTTCCCCGTGAAACACAGTGATGTAGGACGGCAGGCGATAGCGAAAAGTTTGCTGGTGCTCAGGTGGCACGTTTTTCACTATGACCGCGCATCCTACTCTGTCTAGCCACTTCGACCCGTCAGTGTAAACGTGTACCCAGTCCTTGTTTTGGTGATAAAACTCGGCGAACCTATCACGAACTTCGAGGTCTGTGAGTACGCCCAATTTCTCCTGACATAGGCACGTTGTCACGGGAATGTGTGTGAGCCATGGTGCAGGAGGACGGTGTACCTCAGTTTGATTTTCACTCGGTATCGGAACGTTCATCTCAATCGATTTTGCTAAAGCTCGCCTCGAAAATGTGGATGCAAATACACGATGTCGCCGACTGCGCTGATGAGATGGAATTGGATGAAAATTTAAAATTCGACGGATAAAATGACCTTTTCTAATGAGTATTTTAAAAGCGTACCTCAGGATAGTTTTATTTCTCCTCACTTCAAGAGCGGGGATACCAGTGTATGCACGTAAAGCTCCGACCGGTGATGATCTGAAAGCCCCAGAAATGATTCTGAGACCTTCGTTCTGGACGGTCTCTAGCTGTTGTAAAACTGACGGACTCGCCGCTGAGTAGACCTGCGCACCGTAGTCAATGACCGGCAAAACGAGGGTCTTGTATATGCTCTGGAGCACCGACGTACTTCCGCCCGCGTACCGATTGCCCGCGATAACACGCATTATATTCAGTCTCTTGGCGCATTGTGTCTTCAAATGGCTCACATGTAGCCGCATATTGAGTCTCTTGTCAAGAATAACTCCGAGGAATTTATGCGACTGTTGGTAAGGAATTTCTTCGTCTGCCACTGTAAGTATGGGACCCTCTTGAAAACTATCAATCGCATACATTACGGCGGCAGACTTCCTTCCAGAAAACCTGAGACCATTTGTGCTCGCCCATTGTGTCAGACCGTTTATAGCTTCTTGCATGATAGAATACAATGCATACACCTCACTACCTCGGATCCATATAGCACAGTCATCAGCATAAAGCGAATACGAGACTCCCGTCGGTATGCGATCAAGCATGTCATTGATCATTAAATTAAATAAAAGAGGAGATAAGCAGCTGCCCTGAGGCAGGCCCTTTGCTGACGCATGCCAGTCAGAGAGGACACTGCCCAGCCTCACCTGAAACCACCTGGTACCTGTGATAAAATTTCTGATATATTGTGCCAATTGGCCTCTGAAACCCATATGATGAAGTTTGTGGAGCAAAATATCTGGGGAAACACTGTCGTAGGCATTGGTGAGGTCCAGATACACGACCAGTGTGCACTGTCTGGCCCCAAAACCCAGCCTGATGTCGTTTTCGAGACGCACAATTTGGTCAATGGCGGCACAACCAGGGCGAAATGCACTCTGGTGCTCATCGATGATATGATGGGTTTCCATCAGGTACGAGAGCCTATGTGCCACCATGCGCTCCATCGTTTTGCCCAAGCAACTTGTGAGTGTGATTGGTCTATATGACGCAGGGGTATTCTTTGGTTTATCTCTTTTGAGGATTGGCGAAATGATACTCTCTTTCCAGGAAGGTGGAAATATCTGTGAGGTCCAGATGAGATTAAAAAATGATAAAATACGGTTGATAAAATCTGATGGAGCATGTTTTAAAAATGCGTAGTGAATATTGTCTGGGCCAACTGATGTGTGCCCGGACTTGGCTATTGCACTGGTCAGTTCATGCTTGGTGAACGTGTTATTATATGCCAGTTGATATGGAGTTTGGAAGGCTGAAGATGGCAGTGTGAGACGTGGCATAGCTTAGCTCAGCAAAAGCTTAGCTCGGCTAAGCTTAGCTCGGCTAGCTTAGCTTAGTGGCATAGCTCATAGCTGAACAGTTACACGTCATCGTCTCAATAACCGCACAAACGCAACAAATGCAATATGAGAGACAATAATGGATCACCATAGACACTACATATTCCCCTCCTTAAAGCAGAACGTAACACTTGCCGAAACCCCAATGCATGCTTATTATATCGCCCTAAGCCTGACTTTGTTAACACGAGCCGGTCTCCAGCGACGGCGGCCACTTCGAGATGGTGGCAGCTCCGTTAAATTGCGATTGACATCTGCCGGCCGTATCTCGCCGGGCTCGCCGTAGTCTACCGACGACTCGACTTCTTGGTGAGCCATTGCATCGGCGATCGGCTCTTCCATAGTGGAGCCTGAAGTGTCGCCGACGGGTACTGACGTCTGCGGTAGCAACTCAATCTCGTCGTCCTCCTGTTCCTGCGGTGGCTTCTCGAACGACGAACAGCTGGCTGCTGGCACGAGATGGGCCGCGTTACGTGTCGATCCGTCAGATAACCGATACGACGTGAGGCCGTTTTGATTCTGCACCACAAGAGGACCCCGGAACGTTGACTCTCCCTTTGGCACATGCCCGTGCCGACGGACGTAGACGCAATCTGGAACCCAGGTTTTCGGACCGCGTTCCGTGCGTTGAAGACAACCGCATTCCGTCGTTGTTGCTTCGACACACGCTGGCCCGGATCATCTCTCGTCGGTCTGTCGTCTATCACGGGCAGCGCCAGTCGCATGATTCTCCCGTGAAGCAGCTCCGAAGGAGACACGCCCGTGCTGCAGTGCGGTGTGCTTCGGTAGTGCGCCAACTGCGACCTGATGAAATCCGCGAACCGTGCCGACACAGGCACTTGGCCTATCCAAGACTTAAAGGTCCGGTTGAATCTTTCTATTGCAGCATTTCCTCTCGGCCAATAGGGTGAAGATCGCCTGTGCTTGACACCTCTCACCGTCAGGTACTTCTCAAACTCGGCGCTGGTGAACGGAGTACCGTTGTCGGTGACGATTTCGTCGGGGAATCCCTCGCGAGACCACACAACACGGAGAAACTCCAACGCTGTTTCTGTTGTGACCGAAGGCACCAGACAGATCTCCGCGCACTTAGACCTGTAGTCTGTCAGCGTGATGGCGTAACGGCATTCTGGTTGAGCTACGCTGATGGGTCCAACTACATCCATGCCGAGTTTTGACCGGCATTTCTCCGGCAGCGGGACGCTGGTCAGCGGTGCAGGCTTGCACTTGCCCACCAACACTTTATCGGCGCTCTGACACTGTGCGCACTGACCGACGTATTGTTCGACCAATCTGTCGATTCCTGGGAACCAAGCAACACTCCGGAGAAGCTGCTTAGTCCTCACCACTCCGTCGTGGGCTTGATGTGCTGCCTTGACGTACAGCTCGCGTAACCCTGTTGGCACCACTATCTGGTTGCCGTTGCGAATAACAAAATCATCAGACAAGCCAAGCTCATGTCTCACGAGGAAAAACGGCCTTGCGAGCTCGTCACAATCTTTCTCGCGAACAGGAAATCCGTTAGCGAGCGCGTGCCGCACGGCAATCAACTGCTTGTCTTTTCGTGAAGCAGCGGCGACTTGTTCCAAAGTGATGGTATGTTCCACTCCTTCGTCTATTTCGATGGTTGCGCTCACCTCGTCCTCGTCTTCGGACTCGGCCGGGTCACACACTGGCAGACGAGACAGAGCGTCCGCTCCAGGCAGCTGGGAGCCTGGCACATGTGTCACAGAGAATGCGTACTCCATGAGGCGAGCGCGCCAACGAGCGATGCGCGCACCAGCTCTGCCCTTGTAACGAGATGAAAGTACTGTGCGGAGAGCTGAGTGGTCGGTTCGTAGTGTGAAACTGCGACCCCAGAGGAACAGCCTCCAATGCTCAATGGCGCGCACCGCAGCCAGCGTCTCGCGCTCGGTCACCGAGTATTTCTTCTCGGCCTCTGAAAACCTCTGACTCCAGAAGGCGACTACTTGTTCTTCTCCGGCGTTGTTCCGCTGTGATAACATAGCGCCCAATCCACGCTCGCTGGCATCCGTCGTCACCAGAATTCCAAGTTTCGAATCGAACGGTTGCAGTGCCCGACTGGAAGCAATTGCTGACTTCAATCGCTGGAAGGCGGTTGCTTCAACCGTTCCCCAGTGAAAAGGTTTGTCTTTCTTGAGCAGAGAGAGCAATGGCGCAGCCGTCATCATATAGCCCGGCACAAAATGTGCAAGCCATCCGCACAGTCCAAGGAAGCTGTGGAGCTCTTTAGCCGATGACGGTGCTGGGGCTTTGGTGATGGCCGCCACATGGCTCTGGAGAGGCGAAATTCCTTCTTTGTTGATGCGGTAGCCGCAAAAGTCTATCTCATTCCACGAGAACACTGACTTTTCACGGTTAATCGTCACGTTGGCGTTCTTCAATGCTGACATCACTTTGTCCAGCCGACTGTCGTGCTCAGTCTGGGAGGGTCCCGAAACCACAATGTCGTCCAGATAATGCTGAACTCCTCTGATGCCGCGGAGCAGCCGGTCAAGCAGCTTTTGGAACGCCGCGCCAGCTGATAAGCCGAACGGTACCCTCAAAAACTGAAAAAGTCCCTCGTGTGTAATGAAAGCAGGAAGAGGACGTGATTCCGGTGTCAAACTCAACTGGTGATATGCGGAGCGAAGGTCAATACGGCTGAGGAACGTCCCTTGCAACTGTGACTGCAACTCTGTTATTGTCGGCAGAGGGTGCGCGTCTGCCACAATCTGGTTGTTCAGGCCGCGAAGGTCAACACATAACCGAAGGCGGCCATCTTTGCGCCGTGCCACCACCCTTGGGCTGACCCATGGAGACGTGTCTATCGGTTCGATGACTCCGGCATTTTGAAGCTCGGTGAGCTCATTTGAGACTGCCTCTTTCACAGAGAGAGGAAGACGCCGTAGTGGACATCGCACTGGTACAGCATCGCGGCGTAATATTATCCGATGCTGATATCCGCTGATAGCCGGGAGGCAAATGTCTTGTCCAGTACCCACCTGAGACAGAGTTCCTTCACGCGGACGAATCGTCGTGCCCAGCTCTGCTATCGCCGGCAACCCAAGGAGTCCCTCCGACGACGCTGTGTCGATGACGTAGAACGTGGTATTCGTTGTGCGCTGTTCCACTGTCACCGTCGCTGCCATTGTGCCGATCACATTGAGCTGTTGTTTGCCGACTCCGAACAGTCGTGTGTCGGACGGCATCAAAGCAGTACCCTTAAAATGTGCCCTGGCCAGCGGAAGACTGATCACCGACACGCTGGCCCCGGTGTCGACCTGCAGCTGGAGACGCGCCGTCTTGCCTGAATCGACTGAAACAACTGCGTCACACATCATTTTCGAGTCTTTAGGCGCGTGACACGACAATATTGTCACTCCTCTCACCTTTGTGTCGCGTGCTGATTTCCCTTTCGATCGGCAGACCACCGCCCAATGACCGTTCCGTCCACATGCGTTGCACGTGCTTTTGCGTGCAGGGCAGAAGTCCATCCGCGGAGTTTTGTGATGGCGGCCGCAGTACGAGCATTTCTCGCTACTGGACGACGGACCTTTTTCAATAGCCACACCGTCTCCGCTCGTTTGATGGTGTTGTCTGTTGACGCTCCTGGTCGCGTTCACTTCGCCGACGTTATAAGTATCCCGTGTCATTTTGGAGGAATGCTCCCGTGAAGTCTCATAGGCCTCAGCTATTCGCAGAAGAGAGTCCAGCGTCAGCGTTGGCTCCTGGAGAAACCGTTCCCGCAGGCGCTTGTGCACTGTGTACCCGACGACCTGATCACGCACTAATTCGTCTGTGAGTGCACCATACTGACAATTGAGCGCTAGAGTGCGGAGAGCAGAGACAAAATCTGCTGTCGACTCGGACTCCCGTTGGCGTCGCTGTTGAAAGGCAAACCGCTCGGCGATCACGTTCACTTTCGGAGCGTAGTGTTGAGTGAGCTGCCGCTTCAACTTGTCAGTCTCGGATTCGCCTTCTCTCTTCGCTTCCGTTGGCAACGCCTTGTAGGCGCGCACAGCCTCGGCGCCAATGCAATGCATCAGTAGTGCACGACGACGAGAATCCGTGTACGTGTCGCCGCCCACTGCCTCCAAGTAATTCTCAAAAGTTTCAAGCCACTCGATCCATGGAACCTGAGGCTTCCCTGGACGAGGCAAGAACTGGTCCGGTGGTGGGATACCGTTGTTACTCATACTAGATTATGAATAAGCCAACTAAATTGAAAAAACCTCGTCGCCAAATATAACGTCGGGATATGGAAAAAGGCGTGGCACAAAACAACACTATATTACACAAACACACGACACAAGACCTACCCAAAGACTGAAATCCAACCCCGATCGAACTTACCATTTGACCTCGCAATTGTTACGCCCTGTTACCCGATTGGCTGAACAGTTACACGTCATCGTCTCAATAACCGCACAAACGCAACAAACAATATGAGAGACAATAATGGATCCCCATAGACACTACAATAACCATAGAATACCTTATTTAGAGTGTGAAGGAAAAAAGCGAGCATGCAGCGTATTCAAAGGATCTACAAGGAAGTTGTAGAGTAGATAAAAGTGATAAAGATAAAGAACAGTGATAAACAGCACCAACACCACCACCGCAAGATTTTCGAGAAGATGTGAGATCGCGAGACACATGCAAGAAGTTAAATGAAAGTGGAAGTTGAGCGGAAAACGATGAAACGTCGCTGTCAAAAAGCCAGGTCTCGGTGAGAAAAAAGAGTGAGAAGTTGTGATAGAGAATGACATTAGAAACAAAATTAGCTTTATTACGTACAGACCGAATATTGAGCAGGCCAACCAAGGAGGAAATACAATTAGTGACGGCTAAGGAAGATATATTAGCAGATTGGGTGAGATAGGGAATAGCAGAATTGTTGGATACGAGGGAAACCAGATGTGAGGCATGACAAGATTGAGCAATAGCTGTAGAGTCATAAACACGTATTTTAGGAAGAGAAGAGTCAGACTTGGGTTGTCAGGAAGAAGCGGTGACAGGAGACAATTCATAACAGTGTGAGGAAGACACAATAGTGCGTTGGCGGAGATGATTTTGCACAGCAATGAACGAGGAACAGGAGGATGAAAACGAAGAGTGGTCCGAAGGTTTACCATGACGGCAGCAGTTTGAGCTCTTTGACTTGCTCTGCTTGAGCACTTTGACTTGTCAGGGCAGGCTGACGACAGGTGGGCACCAGCGCAGTAACCGCAAACTGCTGTAGCTGATGGGCAGCGATCAGGTTTGTGGCCCAGACCCGAGCACTTCCAGCATCGAGTCACCCAGTACCGATCGTAGACCGGGCAGCTGCACAACCCGACAAACTGTTGCCAGCTACACGAATCAGTTGGCGCACGTCCGAAGACACGACGAGTACGGCATTGGTGCGGCCGTCTTTTGGCTTTGTCAGGAACAACAGTTTCATCTGTGACGCTGGGATGTTGGCGAGATGAGAGTTTTTCAGCCGCAAAGAGCTGACGACTTCCTCAGATGACATTTGTTGAATGTTTGTCACAGTGATTCGCGGGAGACGAGAGGCAGAATTGCCTGTGACAGCCACATGAAGTTCTTCAGCCAAGTGCTCGTTCAGAGACTTGGCTGCCATGTTAGCTGAGGCTTCAGTGGAGCAGTGCAGCACCATACCGCCAGATTTTGTTGGGCGAGACTTGGCCACCGGTACAGTGCGAAGGGCCGGCAGCACGAGTTCTGCCTTCACCGGCTCCGCTCCTTTACTCTTCAGCACTAGGGCGAATGGATGAGTGAAGGGCTGGTCGCGCTCTGAGACAGAGTTTGAGGGCGCACAGGTGTCGGCGGGCTTGGCTTCACGAAGGAGAGGCGCGGAATGTCTCCAGTCGACTGTCGATCAGCGCAGACACTCTCTCCACGGTGAGTGAGGGGCGACGGGACGCGCGGTAGTCCTCCTTACACTCTGCACACAGCCAGAAAAGCTTGTACCTGCGTATAGCGTTATACGCAGGGTTGGTCAGCGCGGCGCACGACACGTGAAACATGCCGGCGCATCCCTCGCACTCGATGACAGACGCATCCCCCACCGGCTCACCACACTTACACGCAGGCTCGCTGGCTGCAGAGGGTGGAGTAGACATAGCAAAATGGGCAGAAAGACGCCGAGATCGGCACACAGATAACACGAAGGAGCGAACGAAAATACAACCACACACGGCGAACACAAGGACAAGACTCACAGACAAGACAGAGTAATCACTCTGTATTTGTGTATTTTTTTAAATATACACACGTTACCTAAATATACAATAAATATGCATACGTAAACATATATACAATGAATAAACATGCATAAATATATCTATATGTATAATAAATATACATACGCCACCTAGTTCTTAGTTCATCCATAAAATATTCCATATCTTCTCACAATATTGACCAGCTAGTCGGAAAATAGAGCGCTATTCCCTTATTGGACGGCACTACAAGGAAAGGTCTGAAAAATAGAAGGGCGGCCGTTCAAATAGAGATTTCATCGTAATTAGTAGTTATTGTAATTATCTAAACATAATACCCTACTGTAATATACATTTTTCTACATTCATCCAATAATTTTCCATTTTTCTGTCCTATTTGGGTTTTTGCACACCGTCTGGAACTTTGCTCTATTTATTATTTGTGTCGTGTTTCGGGGACGGCTGCACTCAAGAGATGAGCAACAATTTACAAATCTACAAATGTTTGTTCTATCACCAAGGCTCTCAAATACAGCGTGTTTATGTATGCGTGCGTGTGTGTGTGTGTGTTTGTCTAGGTGTTGCACGCGCTGACTTCACTAGATGCGCATCTGTTGGCTGCCGAGCTGCAGCTGTTGTTGCCAGATTCGAGCGTCAAAACAGTCAAAGATGCCAGGTACGCCACGCGAAGGTGAGTGCATTTTATCTGAATATGCAGATTCATTTATTTGTGTGTGTAGCACGATTCAATAATGTCTCGATATGGACATCTGGACACGATGCACTTCCAGACGGTGTGCACTAAAATAAATGGAGAGAATATGCAAAACAGAACGCAGTGATATAGCTGGCTCAGACAATTAACAGCAAAATCTCCTTTATTATCTCAGACAGAGACATGCGTGAGGAAGGTTGAAATACAGTTTGAGAAGCGAGCTATGATGAAAGAACATTTAATCTGTCATCGATTCATGCTCGGTGTATGTTTTAATTGCGCTCATATTGAAGGTGTATGCAGTCAAACATCGATATATGACGCATCGATGAAGCGCGATAATCAGTTGGGCATGATAGGATCTTGAACCCCATTTTTTCAGGTTTATATCTAAAAATAAATCTATCAATAAAAAAATAATATATCATTGGTTTAAACAGTTTTATTTATTTGTCTTTATTTCACTACGAAACACTTACATTCTGTATTATCGCGTACTATGAGGGTCAAAAAATATATAGTCAAATCGGTATAATGCGCAATCAGATTCAATGTGGTCGAATTTTTTGTACACCAACTAGCGCCTTATATCGATGTTTGACTGTATTTTTTTTTTATACTCCGCTTGATATGGTTGTACTGTCACATGTGTATTTGAGCAAACACACACAAGTAATATAGTCGGATTTAGTGAATCAGCTGTGTGTAAATGTCTGTGTGTGTGTGTGTATGGCCAGTTCTCGGCGGTTGGCCGCTGCCTCTGGTCGACTTAACTCCGCCAACAGCACGCCCACCACACCTAGTCGACAATTGTCTGTAACTTGCACAACCTCGTCCTCCCACTCTTCCACTCCTCATTCCTGCTCTGTCACCAGTTCTTCGCAGCGGCCATCAGTTGCCGCCAGCAGAGTCGATCACCTGCGACAGTGGCGCCGCGCTGCGGTCGTTCTCGAAACTGTTCAGGCATTGTCGCAGTGTGTGACCGCCTCGAGTCCCGATAACATGCGTCCTCGTTCGGCTTGGCTGCAAGCTGTGGCTCCGCTGCTGTCGCCACTTCTGCAGCAGTTATTGGCCGCGCAGGAGCACGCCGCCAAATACGCCACCGACGCCGCGACCACAGAGCAAGACTTATCGCGCGAGGTTCGCTCCAGTCTGCAGTTACTGGTGCTGTCATGTATGCGCGCATCACTGCAGCAGTGTTGTGATGGCGACGCCAGTGATGATGCGGCTGGATGGCGTGGTGCCGGCGTGGCTGTCAGTGTGGATGTGGTGGTGTGGTGTGTGCGTGCCACAGACTGTGTGCACACGCACCGGCTGGCGCTCGATATACTGAGTGCGGCAGCCCGACTTCAACCGGTTGGTTGTTGATTTTCACACACACACACACGCACGCGCACGCACACACACACATACAGAGAGAGAGAGAGAGAGGCGCACGCACGCTGACACACTCACACATGAATACTTACACACAGACTAGCTTCAATTAAACTATTCTTCCAACTTTTCAATGTAACTCCTCACCACCTCACTCCTCACCACCACCAGTTTCCCATAATTAAATTCAAACACTTTTGCGCTCGGATTTGAACCGGGGATATCTGGATTTCACGCCGAATTTCTAACACTACACCACTAGCACTGGCACCACTAGCACTGGCACCACTAGCAATGGCACCACTAGCACTGGCACCACTAGCACTGGCACCACTAGCACTGGCACCACTAGCACTGGCACCACTAGCACTGGCACCACTAGCACTGGCAGCCGCTTTGTTTTTGAGTATTCATTTAGCCGAGGCTACAAAAACAGGAGTAAATATACCGAGCTAGTATAAATTGAATGTTTGTTACGATTTTAATTAATATTTGCCACCTTCGGCATTTGTAAAATAGTTTTTTCATGTTTTTTCGTGTTTTTCTGGATGAGAAACATTTCCTTAAAACATATCACGTTGTTCTCGCCATCAAATGGCTGTGTCTGTGTGCGTGTGTCTTTGTTAATATTATTTCTGCTTGTGTGATTCTGTATGTGTCGTATTTTTAACGAGGCAAACCAATTTATACACAAATTGTATACAATTTATACACAATTTATACACCATTGTTCCATATGTGTGTGTGTGTGTATATTGTGTTGGCAGGAGTGTGTGTTGCACAGTGTAATGAGTGTGTTCACGTTTATGGGCACGGCGCTGGTGCGTCAGGACAATGAGTTCACGTTTCACGCCATCTACCGCACGTTGGACACGGTGGTGCCCGCACTGCTGCAGGTACTTCATTTTTCATTTGCATTTATTGAGTCATTTGTATAGCGCAATACACACATCATGTCTCAATTGCGCTGATATAAACATTACACACCACATACATTCATGTACAATCACATGCATAATCAAATATATGTTTCATATTTACAAAGCAGGACAATACAATGCAGGCAGAACACAGACACACGCACACACACGTACACGCGCCCATCAGCAAATACCTTAGCCGGTTCATCAAGATAGCGATGACACTTATCTTACAGAGAATTTAGCCAGGTACTGTACTAATCGCACGAAAACATCATACATCACAAACACACCGCACACCTCATATATAAACAATGATGACAGGTAGACGTAAAGACGTCAGATCGAAACAGTATTGGGGTCACGCTGACAATCAAAGAACCCGCGCGGTGGGACAGCGTGGACCCTCACACATACACACACACACATGCACACATACACATACACGCTCACATGCACAGGTTGGGTATAAGAGTACTTACATACGCACAATTCAAAGGAAACCGACACAGCGTGGACAGTCGCACACACACACAGCGTGGACTTCCACTCGCACACGCACACACACACATATTTACTCAAACACATGCATTCGTATTACGTAGTATTACATAACAGTATTAAGTAATATTACATAGCGGTGTAACGTAGGGAGCATGTATGTGTGTCTGTCTCGCCAGTCGACAAATGTCTGGACCTCGTCGCAGTCTAGTATAGATGGCGAGTCGAGCGCTGAACAGCCGGCGGTGAGTGTGTTGCGCGTGTTCTGCGACGCCGCATCTCACGTGCCCCGACATCGGCGCGTGCCGTTGTTCTCGCGTCTGTTGGCAGCCCTCGACAGCGGCGGTCGTGGCGGCGGTGGTAGTCAATTGTGGCGCTGTGTGGCGCTGCTTTTGTCACAGCCGGCCGCTACCACCACGGCTGACGCCACCCCTGGCTGCCTGGCTAGCAGTGAGGCTTGTGACAAACGTGCTGTGTGCACAAATGGTGGGTGATAAACCCATTATCTCCGCATTTTTTATACTTTTTTCTCGGATCAACATATTTGTGTGTGTGTACTTTTAATATAGTAATGTAAAGTTGTTTTTTAAATTTGATAATCTTCATAATAATTCATAAGTTAATAAATGTTGTCATATGGCTGCGCTAGAAGAATAAATAAGTACACACGAAGAGGAGTTTTTTTCACGAATCTTCCAAGCGTGTCCATATGGCAACATTTGCATTTTATTCAATATTTAAATTTAGAAAGTTATTGAACATATATTAAGTGCATAGCATACGCACTTAATCATGCTTTCAAATAGCATATCAAATAAAATATATGTTCAATAATTTCGGTATCATTAACCAGGGTTTGTTTGGTTTAAACCGTTTGGTTTAAACCATGGTTTATACCAAGTGGTTTTTTCAACAAAAAAACATGATTTTTTTAATATTGTTTTTTTTACAGAAATTATTTTTCTCATATAGGAATGATCAAATATATTCAGAATTAGTAAATGAGCTCATTAATACAGTTTTAAATCTTCATAAATATTACTTTTTGACGTGATTTTATGGGTTTGCATGATATGGGAAACATTTTCATCAACATTTTTGGTTTCCGCTGGAGAAGCACTGTAGTTGATATTTATGACAAATCCTAAATATTTACGACAAAACATTTGAGTTTCTATGAAAAACAATATTTTTAGAAACCTCTGAGTTTGTGTTTACTCTGAAAACAAACATGAATTAACTTCCATGGACAAAACGGTTTTTAGTCACTAGGTTTTCATAAATAAGACCACTGGGTATTTGGTTTGGACTTTGCAAACATATGGGGGTGTATAAAATCGACTGCTTTCGCAATTGGAAGCGGTTTATAACTTCCGTTGCCTATAGATGCTACAAGGTGAAATTCAAGATCCTGTGTGTACATTTTTATGATTTTATTTTTATCTTTTTTAAATATTTACAAAACTCGGTAAGTGGTACTAAAATATGTTAAACTATATACTAAATAGCATGGTACAAACCATTTTTGATTTGTGTGTAAAGTGTATAAATACAAATAAACCAAAAAATCAATGTTTTTCTTGTTTTTTCTAAAAAAACATGGTTTTTGGTTTTTTTAAGAAAAAAGCCTTTTTTTCAAACCCTGTTATTAACATATATTTTCCTACTTGTCGTTTTGGAGATGAACAAAACACAGTTGGTGCTTAAGCGGCTTATTGCATCATACTAATCACATAGTCGGGGTAGCCAGGACTATGTAAGGACCAAGAATAAGGCAATTAGAGATATCAGAGTAGACGTACAATCTGAGAGTGAGGAAGACAAATATTCTATCAAACTACCGTAGCTGGGTGAGGGCAGTCGCCGACAATGTTATTCCCTCATCAAGAGAACTGGTCTCCAGGGAAAATACGGGTGTGGTTTGACCCGGGTCGACCGCTGAAGCGGCTTTCCGATCCACCAAAGGAACGTTTCAGGTGCGCACCACATTGTCATCCTGTGCCACATCAATGTGTCCCGACAAAACAATCTATGTTGGACGAAAAATGTAATATGTAAGATTGTGTGCACGGTATGTGGAAAATCTACATTGGTGATACCTCACGACCAGTACGTATAAGGATTCTGGAGAACTCGAACTATAAGCTGAGATGTCCTATTATATAACATTTATGGATGATCATAACAAAATGAAAGTGTCGATCAAGTGGACAGTAATACACAGCGGAATATTAGACGATGCTACTAGAAAATGTGCAGAGACAACATACATCCAAGAAAATGACTCTCGATGCATCATGAACGGCTGCAAAGGAATCTAGCTTAATTGCAAATTTTTTCTTTAATGGTAAATATTTATTACATATAATAGTTTATTGTTCGTGTTCTATTATTTACTCCAAAGTGTATCAAAATCCTATACGCGTGTCTTAATGTTTTATTCATTTATATCTGCTAAGAATATATACTCATGTTGCAAATATGTGTACATGTTGATATAGATGATCATGCGAGCGTGTATATGTGTTTGTTTTTTCAACATCCGAGAAAAAATAAAATATAATAAACAAAAGCTATCACAACAGGACACAGGCCGCATTTCCGCGCATGATGGCCAGACTAACTGGCTGAATTAGCCAGGCAGTTTCACGCTTATCGCCTGTGCGCTCTGTGATCTTTCGACCGATGTGCTTGCACAACGTCTCGCATGCCGGTCCCAGAACACCGCTAGTCTCCACCGCTACTGGTACGAAGTGGTACCGGTCCGTCAGCGATGCGTATCGCTGGCGCTTGCGTTGTTCTGCTGCTGGGCTGCTGCGCCGGCATTGATGGCGCAGTTCAGCGTGTGTGTGATGCTGAATGTGTTTGAGCAGTTGGCGTCCCAGACTAGGTTTTTGCCGACCGTGAAAGGGAATACGGTTATCTCGTCCGGGTGACGTCCGTCTCCTCTGTCCAGGCCCCGTGGTTCCAGCACAGCGCCGATCCCAGCTGCCGCCAAACCGCGATACACAGTGTCGTTGAGCGCCGTGTGCCTTGGAATTCGTCCCGCCCTTTGTTGACATGACAACGCATGGTGGCCCCATTTGTCCGACATGGCATCGGCATCTGTGGGCTTGTTGGACGGGCGAGCCGATACGTAACACCACGCCTACACGCCCCACATCGTCTGGCAGAAGGCCCAGACTGGCCACCGGAACCGCGTGCAGCCATGCTCCACTGTGTGATGTAGCAGCTGCAAGAATGCGTGCCCGCTCTGTTTGGTTGGCGGTGGACAACAAGTTCTGCTGCCGCATCTTGGAGGCCTGTTGGTCCAGGTTGCACTGGGTAATTGTCTCGTCTGAGCTCAAGTTCGGGCACTGCTCTGCGACGTATTTCTACAAGGCGGCCACCAGAGCTCCCGGTCTGTCGACACTCGCGTCTGATGATTTGACTGACCAGTTCTTTGGTGGATTCCAGCGAGGCCACGAAGGCGGGCAGAGCTACCTCGACCATGCGACGATAGCCAATCCCACCCAGGCTCACCGGCAGGGAGGCTTGTGTCCAGCTGGGGTCGGTCATGCTGACATTGCAGCTGCTCTGGCATATTGTCGCTCGCAGAGTGTCATCGATCGACTTCAGCTGTATGGAGGCCGTATGCACCGGCGCTGCTCGCATAAGGTATGTCGCCCTGGGTACCGATGAGTATCGGCTCAGGAAGAACAACCTTGGAGGCCTTTGCAGGCCAGCCGACCTCTCGCACAGTAGGTTCGTGGCTTCTGCGATGTTGGTCAAGGCGAATTCCAAGCATCAGTGGAGCACCAAGCAGGGTCATTTCAGGCAAAGAAATGGCCTTAACTGGGCTGAGCGGGTCGCTATCAGCCGGGGTCGCTCCGCAGTTGCTGAGCCTGCATGTCTCGCACTTGGCACTGTTGACTTGGAGGCCGATTGACCTCAGCAGGGGTACAGTTTGATGGAGGTCGTTTCTAACACTGGTGGCCGGACTGTCGAGTGTGGCCTCGTCGAGATACCGCGCATTCAGTGGCGAGTGACAGCTCCGGACTACGGGATCCACCGCCAAGGCGAACAGCAGGGGGGCTAGTGGGTCGCCCTGTTGCACCCCCGTGCGTGACCATATCTTGGTTTGTCCGAGGTATAGTGGTGTTGGATGTCCGTATGCTTGGTAAACAAGCTGAAAGGCTGCCGGGAACCGGCGGCGCACTTCCTGCAAGACGGCTCGTCTGCTGACAGTATTAAAGACGTTTTGTAGGTCGAGTTTGAAAATATCATTTTCCGGCGAGTCGACATGCTCAGTTGCATACGCTCTTGTGGCATGCACAGCTGCTTCGTAGCCCATGAGGGTGGCCACGCCCAGTTGCACTGGACGTAGCTGCGGAGTGACTGACGCTGCTATGCGGGATGCCACTAATTTGTTGACGAGTCTGCGCAGGGTGCTGCCGACATCAATTGTGCTCACACCGCCAGACTGATTCCTCACGGCAATTAGTCTGGCTATGAAAAACCCACTCCTCGTGAATTCTGGGATGTTTCCCGCTATAGCGGTGTTGCACAGGGCTATGAGAGCTGTCAGCAAGTGCTGACCCACCTCTGCTGTTTTGGGCGACACCAGCTGTCTCAGGTGCATGGGTCTGATGCCATCGAGTTCTCCCGATGAACCCTTAGGCAAGGTGTTGATGGCCTGGCGCACCTCGTTCTCATCCTTGTATGTTATGCTAAGTCTGTTGTGTTCTTGGTTCTAAGTATGGAATTTTTCCTGTGTTCAAAATCTGCTTGATAAAGTCTTGTTGATGCGCAACGCTCTACGAATACATCATATAACCATTACCGGGTGCGTGAGTGCAACTTCGTTGTCTGCAGTTTTACTACAGTTTCACTAGTTTTACTAAAGTTTTGTGTTTGTTTGTCCGTTTTTGCCTGTATTTATGTATGTGTGCATGACATGTGTCAGTGGGTGGCCAGTTAGCGGCGGGTGATGAGCTGTCAGATCTGGCAGCTTCACTGTGCAGTGTGGCATCAGTGCCAGTGCAACTAGTGTCCTGCCAGCGACTCATTGTGCTCGTGCATGCTCTGCTGGCTAGAGCTATTGGTCAGTGGATGTCGTGTGTGTGCTTATCTTTTTCGTTTCTCATTCTCTTGCCTTCGTTATTCTGTCTATACATTAGTCGTCTTCATTCATGTATGTGTCTGGTTTTTTTCTCTGTATGCTTCCTTGTGTTTTAGTCATTTTCTCTTTAGTTTTCTGTTCTGTTCTTTTTTTCTACTTTTGCTTTGTATTTATTTGACTGCATCTCAATCTGTGTCTCATTGTCTTTTTTCTAATACCCACTTTTTCTCTACTTTGTTTTGTTTTCTTGTTTATTGATGTGCGTGAGAATTGATCCTGCTTTCTACTTGCTGTTACAACAGCTGCTGGCGCGAGTGACGGAGATGACGTCACAATGATGTCATCAGATAGCGATGACGACACCGATGGCGTCAGTCGCAGGAACAATAGCAAAAACAAGGGTGGCGTTGCAATTGAGGCGCCATCTGGTGGTGAAAGTTTCGCCGATGTCAGCAAATTTTGTGCGCAGCGAGATGTGGCAGCGCTGTGCGACTCGCGTGCTATCAGTGACCGCCAACTGCGCCAGTTTTGTCAGCTGTGCATCGCGTTTGTCGCGCAGCTGCTGGCCTCCGAGGCGTTTGTGGCGCAGGTGGGGCCTTAATGTATCACATTCGTTTTTTGTTAGAATTAGTATAAATAAAATTATTTCAGATTCGTTAGAGTCAATTTTAATATAGATCATCTAGACTTTGTCGTGGCTTTATTTAAATGTATGTACAAATGCAATTAATGTGCAATGTATCTTCATTTAAATATATGTGCAAATGCAATTAATGTGCAATTTATATTCATTTAAATATATGTGCAAATGCAATTAATGTGCAATTTATCTTCATTTAAATTTATGTGCTTGAAATGGGGCGTATTAATGTTCACCGATTGAAAATATATAGATAAAATGATATTTATAAGCATCACAACATCAAGTATGCATTCGCCTACGGCATACGTTTAATATGACTGCACCCTCCAGACGATTTATTTCTGCTCGCGTTTTATATATGTCAAAGTGTCACTAAATGTTTTTCTACAAGAACACGAATTGGAGTTATTTCTCAGCTGGACCTCGTAATCATGTGTATGTGTGTGTGTGTGTGTGTGTGTGTGTGTGTGTGTATGCATTTTGTGCGTACGTGTGTGCTGTATTTTGTGTTCGAGTAGAACGCTGACTTGATGATGACCGCCAGCGCCGACACTTCATCATTGGCGCGTGTCTCGGCCGACGTGTCGCAGCTGCAATTGTCCCAGCAGGGCTACGGCCTCCTGCTGGCAGCTGTCGTCTCGCTGGCCAACAGCTGCAGCCGCTGCGTGGGTCGTGCCCTGTCGCCGGCACAGCTCAAGCTGTCGCGTGTCGTACTGCACAATGTCAACAGTGTACTCGATAAGGCACGACTACACACACACACATATATGTGTGCATGCATGCTCGTGTGTGTGATATAAATAAATACGTGTGTCTGTGTTACATGTGTGTTTTTATATATGTACGTTTTTATCTATTTAACACATGCATGCAATAAACTCATAGACACACACGTCGATACAAAATACGTGTGTTTGTGCCGTTTTTGCGTAGTTGACTTATGCCCATTTGTGTATATGTTGATGTATCCACGTGTATGTGTGTGTGTGTGTGTGTGTCAAGTGTATTGCCAACAGCTCAACGCCAAACAAGAAAGTGTACAAAACAAAGCATTCTATCGTGGTATTATCTGATAAGCCTTAATATTAATATATTATTATGCAGTATAATGCATCATTATATATTATATTTTAATATATTCATTTCGTAAAAATAACAATACAGCAGCGCAGGCATTACAGTTGTGTGTGTGTGTGTGTGTGTGTGTGTGTGTGTGTGTGTGTGTGTGTGTGTGTGTGTGTGTGTGTGTGTGTGTGTGTGTGCAGCTGAACTTGCTGTTGCCAGTGACAATGTTTGTCGACGTTATCGGTGCACTGGTGACAAACAGTGGCGCGGCGGCGGCCACTTGTGGCGTGCGTCGCAAGGCCATCGAGTTGCTCGCTGATAAACTACGTCATCAAGCTCGCGCCTTTCAAGCCTGTCATACTGCGGTCCTGCTGCACATATTGCAAGGTAATCGGCAGCATTATCATTCTATGCTCTATATTCTATCATATTTTTTTCTGTATTGTATTTTTATTTGTAATATTGATATTGTCTTTTTCAGTTGTATATATTTTTATTTATATCCAGTAGAATTTATATCGTAATTGTTGTATGTTTTCTACTTCCTATCTCGTTTCATTTGTAAATTCCTGTCAAAGTTTGTGTCTTATAAAAATAGATATTTGGACTTACGCGTCTTACAGTCCGTGTAATGTGTGTCGATAAGTACGGTGTGTATTTATGTGTGTGTGTGTGTGTGTGTGTGTGTGTGTGTGTGTGTGTGTGTGTATGCGTGTGTGCAGAGTTGACGCGGCTGGCCGCCGGTGACCAGACTAGCAGTGTTGACACTGTTGATCGCCAGGTGGCGCTGTATACAATCAAACTTCTAGCGCGGCTGCTGGTGCCGTCCGAACCTCACGAGTTTCTGCCAGTGAGTGCGCATTCATCAGCAGCTCACAAACAAATAGACACACATTGGCATATACATGTGCACGGTGTATTTTCCAATGAATAGTTTTGCATCTTGTTTTTTTCGTGCTGGAGTGTCATAAAAAGTGTACATACACATGCTCATTGACAGAGGGAAGAAATGCACCACTTCATTAATGACCAATTTAGAACGTTACATGTATGTGTGTGGCGTGCAGGTGTTATCGGCAGTTGTGCGCGTGGTTGATGAATGTGTGGCTCACACGGCCGCCGCCGCCGCCACATGGTCGCCTCTCTGCTGTAGCGCTCTGCTATGTCTGGCCGAGTTGTGTGCGTTGCTCGGCGTGCACGCTCTGCCCTCGCTGCCTGGCGTGGCAGCGGCCGTGTTGGCCGTGTGCCAACAAGTCGATCAACAACAGCTACAGCAACAACAGCAGCACAAGAAAACGTCAGTCAGGTCAGTCGGTGATGAATCCCTCATTGTATTGTGCTCACTGCTGCTGGACTGGACGCCAGTCGAAAACCATCACACACACACACACACGCACACACACACACACACACACACACACACACACACACACACACAAACACACACACACACACACACACACATATGCGGTAAGGCAGTGTTAAGAGATCAGTGCCAAATGATCGTGTCTGGCTAACTGTAAGAGTGTAAATGTGCATTTGTGTGTGTGTACATTTTGTTTGAGTCTTATTGTGAGCGGACGAGTTTCGTTGAGTTCCGAGGATTTTGTCGTATAAAATAGGTTAGATATTGTTCAATTTGCGCGAAATGTATACAACTGGTGGACGCTGGCTTCATATATAGCACCGTCAACTTTTTCTTCGGCTGATAATTGTTCAGTGCCTCTAACGACATGACGATGACGATGAGTACTTTAACGATGACGATGAGTCTCATGACGATGAGTACTTTCAGCGTCTCAATAAATATTGAGACGCGACGTATCATTATAGGTATTCGCGACGTTACATTTTTACTTTTATTTGGACTTTATTCTCAAAGTACGTGCGACATCGTCTACGAAATTCCCCAAAATTTTTAGTGATTTATAATGTGGTTTTACAGTTTTACTTTATATAATGAATTGTCGGGATGAATGTCGTGCAATACTACATGTCTGAGACCCAGTGCACCATATATGGAGACAACGCAGCCAACTGCGCCAGTCATAGTGTACCGTGCTGCCGGCCTTGTCGGGAGCTCTACCGGCATGTGTTTACACACAACCGACTACTTCTCGACATCATGTAAAACGGCAGACCCCACATTGCGCACGACTAGCGCGATCAATTATGCAGTTGTTGTCGCGGCAGCAGTCCTGGAGTTCGCGACCACTTTCACTACAGACTTTGGTAGTGCTACAGAAGGCGAAGTCAGATGTGCAGTTTGCAACCAGTACAATCGGCAGAAACGCACAGTATAGTGTACTGTCGTAGTGACGCAGGCTCAAGCGGTCGTTATTGAAAATCGACACTGCTGTAATTGCTTGTAAGTAGCAAGCACAAGCGACATGCAGTTGTTACACACGCAGTTGTGCTGACCCACCGTAAGAAGTCACAGCAGCACTAGCAGAATATGATAAAGTTTGCTCAATAAAACAACACGTGCAACGCAACATCAGATACGGGCTGGCATCAGAGATAGCAGCCAGAATCACTGGAGCCCTTTAAATCGGTAACACAACACCATGGTGGCAAATGTGGTCATATTCCTACCATAACCCACTAGGACAGGCCAACATCACAAACACCACTACTGAGCCACGTTTGTTAACAAACACAAAACCCAGACGTGAGAACTTAGCTGGTAAAGTCCGACAGAAATGTGCTGACGGAGACATACTGAGACTGAGCCTTGATACTGTTGACCAGCTCGGGCAACCTGGCAAGTCCCACCTAAGATGTGGTATCAGCAATGGTGGCAAACGACATTACAATATCACCCTCCCACAGACGATAATGGTATCGTGCCATTGAACGAGTGTGGCCAACATTCGTCTCCCGTGACCGTGGAGAAAGTACTCGCCGCAATAAACCACCAGGATCATTTGCTAGACTGGACGTAATGCGACCGATTCATTTCAAAGAGCTAGTCAGTGAGCAAACCACAAAGTCTGGACGTAAGCGTCTTGAGGCTCTGAGGTGCCTGTGACACGGCCATCAAGGACAAAATTGCGGCGCACGCTGGCCCGGTGTTTTACACTGCCACCCTGATCGCACTGAGGAACAATGACGGCGGCATAAGGCCGGCTCAGTGTATCGCCACCTGGCAAATATAATCATGTGCCGAGGAATGGTCACGGTACTTTCATCCGAGCTCCGTCCAGTCCAGCTCGACGTAGGAACAAGTATGCGTTGCAAGGACGCTTTACATACAGTGATGAACTACATTGATCACGTTGAAAACACGGATAACAATGGTGAATACTGACGTTGAAATGCTTTCAATAGTGTGTGTGTGTGTGTGTGTGTGTGTGTGTGTGTGTGTGTGTGTGTGTGTGTGTGTGTGTGTGTGTGTTTCAGCATGTTGGAGTTGTCGGTGGTGACGGCGGTGTATAAGCTCGCCTCGTCGCTTGCGCCGTTTTTGTCGCCGTATCTGGCAACACTGCTGGTGCACGTGTGTCGACTTTCTCACCAGCGTCGCGGCGCTGCATTCGTCACCATACAACACCGACTTGCTCTGACACGGTGTGTGTGTTTGTGTGTGCGTTTAATAGCAAAGAAACGGCAATCCATTGACCGTATTGTCTGAGGAGGGAGGCAGGCTTCTCCGAAACCTTACATATGGGTGATTTACTAAGTGAGTTTGGTAGGTTTATTCAGTATTTCTGTGTTAGGTTAGTTTATTAAGTAGGTCAGAGTTGGCCGCCAAAAACTCGCACGAACAATCTAGACGACAAAGTAAAACATTCAAAACTGTGTGTGTGTGTGTGTGTGTAGCGAGTGTATAGCCAGTGGTGTGTCTCTGCGTGTGCTACTGCCCACCATCGACCACTGTTTTGATCAGCTGATTAAGTGCGCCACCACCGCCGACGCCGGCGCCCTGGGCGTGTTGTGTCGCGTGCTGACACAGTGTGTGACCAGTGTGCCAACGACACAACTAAACGACCACTCCGCCGCGCTGCACAACAGCCTGCTACGGTCAGTTGTGAAAATTTATCCATTTGTCTGTACATTTGTTTTCGTTTCTGTTTTGGTGACTCTGTATGTCTCTGGATTTGTGAGTTTGTTTCAGTGTTCCTATTGGTGTGCGTATTTCTCTCTGTGGTTTTCAACTTTTATGTATGTCTATATGTGTGTCTGTGATAGTGACAGTGTTTGTTTACAATATGAGATGTTTTATATTATTCAGTCTGTTTTCGGCATATCATCGCTTCACGATCTCCACATTCTCTTCTGCCGTCATTTCCCAAGTTATTTCCTTGCCTATTCGCCTTCGCTATTAGCTCGTATTTTTATTTTCATTTACGCTTGTTTGCTTTTGGTTATATTTTATCCTGTTTTATTGCTGGTATTTTGGTGTGTGTGTGTGTGTGTGTTTATATGTGTCTGTACGTATGTTGTATCTGTGTATGTGCGTGTGTTGAGTCTATCTGTGTGTGTGTGTGTGTGTGTGTGTTGCGAGGACAGTTTTCTCGACTGTCGTCGTCTGTTGGCCGGTCAATCTGCACTATCATGCTCGACCGATGACGTCATCACCATTGAGTCGGTCGAGAGTGACGTCATGCATCTGATGACGTCACTCGTGCCGCGGCTCTCCGAGAACTCGTTTCGTCCGCTGTTTGCGCGCGTCCAACAATGGGCCATCTCGGGCGATGATGACAGTGATGAGAATGACATCAATAGGGGTGATGATGGCAACAGTCTACGTGTAATCACATTCTACAGGTGAGAAATCTGGGTTACTGGGTCATTGACCCGCTGAAATGTAGGTCACTAACACTTGCCAGGGCCGACGGTGTATGAAATTCAAAATTGGGTCTGTTTGTTACACGCATACACGCATACACGCGCGCTTCGCCCCATTTCATTTCCTATGTGTTTTCGTTGCTAAAGTTAATGATATTCTCACTGAATCTGTTGATGGTCAAGGTGCATGGGGATTGCAATATGCAATTGATAGCGTTCGCGCTCTTAAAATGTTTACCTTGTTAATTGATTTCAACCATAATAATAATTATATCACAACACGCACACCCACGCATACAAACAGATTGGCGGCGTGTTTGGCTGAGTTATTGCGCGGTCTGTTTGTGCTGTTCGCCGCGCCTTTCATGGAGCATATGAGCCGCCTGCTAGCCAGTCTGACCGACCGTCGCCCTGATAACGATGGTGGTCATTATCATGATGATCGGGCGGATGACCAGCACACAGACATACAACAATTTGGGCGGCCACAATGGACAGTCACAACGGGTGGGTGCCAGTTGAACACACACACACATACACACACACACATACACACACACATATATATATATATATATATATATATATATATATATACTAGCGACAAGTTCCGCACTTCGTGCGGTTATGGTCGCTAGTAGATACGCACTACGTGCGTCTCGAAAATAACAAGTGTAACCACATATAATTCAATAAGTAGTGTAGGCATATAAAATTCAAGTGTTCATACTCACATTGAGTCGGATACGCGCTTCAACTATTAGTGCCAAAGGCACGCGAATATTGGTATTATGGTTCTGGTATGTTTAACCAGCCTGCGACAGAATCGCCGTCTGATCATCAAAATGTTGCACAATCCGTGTGCACGACATTATATAAGTTCGCATCGCACATACAGACGCACACGCATACAAACACTGGCTGCACACGTGTTCGTTCATAGAATTTCGGCACACGGACACACATACCAATACAAAATGCAAAACGGTATCGTGTGTGCAATTCCTGGGAAGAATTGCAAAGTTATGCAAGAACAGTTCGCAGAAAAGATGTGGTGGCAATCTGGCAGGGAAGTTTCTAGCAATCGCTCAACTGAATGACAAAAGTGTGTAGAATAAAGGTAAAAAACAAACACCAATAGAAAAATATATGATAATTACAATTACAATATTGGTAAGCTACACATATACACTTGAAAAACGCTTCTGGAACACGCACATGCACGACGATGTACTTAATTAAACACTCCGTTTTACTACGCACTCTGCACGCCACTGTGCATTTGCAAACGCTCACTGCAATGCACGTGAGTCATGGTATATCGACACACAGACACACACACCAATATATACATCAGTGTGTCGTTCTGTACACTGTGTATGTGTGTGTGTGTACGTGTACCTGTATGTGTATGTGTGTGTGTGTGCATCTATGTCAGTGTGTATGTGTGTGTGTGTGTGTGCATGTATGTCAGTGTGTGTGTGCCTGAGGTGGCAATCTCGCATGGGCGTTTCTAGCAATCGCTCAACTGAATGGCGCAGTGTGTAGAATAATGGTGAAAAACAAACACCAGTAGAAAAATAAATGTTAATTACAATTACAATATTGGTAAGCTACACATATCCACTCGAAAGACGCCTGTGGAACACGCACATGCACGACAATGTACTTATTTAAACAATCTGTTTTACTACGCGCTCTGCACGCCACTGGGCATTTGCAAACGCTCGCTGCAATGCACGTGAGTCATGGCATATCGACACACAAACACACACACCAATATATATACACCAATTTGCCGTTCTGCACACACACACACGTACGTTGAGCTTTATTATTACGAGCGAGCGATAGCGAGCGAGTTCATACTTGGTGTTACTAGAAAAATGAGTATGAGCGGCCCGCCGGCCGTGGTCACGCTTTTCAGAGGCTTATATCTCTGGAACCATAAGTCCGATTAACATGCATTTTTTGTTGTTGGGTAGTCTCATCCTTCCTGCCGCGGATGAGACCAAGCCGAATCATGTCAGTGCCTACTATGGCACGTGGCACGTCCCAAATACCCTCCTACTTTTTCGAAAAACACTTTTTACCCGTTTTTCAGAGGCTTATATTTCTGGAACCATAAGTCCGATTAACATGCATTTTTTGTTGTTGGGTAGCCTCATCCTTTCTGCCGTGGATGAGACCAAGCCGAATCATGTCAGTGCCCAGTGTGGCACGTGGCACGTCCCAAATGCCCTCCTACGTTTTCGAAAAACACTTTTTACCCGTTTTTCAGAGGCTTATATCTCTGGAATCATAAGTTCGATTAACATGCATTTTTTTTTTTGGGTAGCCCAATCCTTCTTGCCGCGGATGAGACCATGCCAAATTATGTCAGTGCCCAGTGTGGCACGTGGCACGTGCCATATGCCCTCTTATAACTTAGCAGAAAACAAAGTTTTGACAAAGTTTGACAACGACAAAGTCTGATTACATATGATAGCTTCGCGCTCGCTCGTTCATCGCCGAACACGGCGCCTTACTGGTTATAGATATATATATATATATGTATACGATATACATACATAAACACTCACTTTCATACATATACACACAGATGCCTGCACATTCACACGCACACATACATACACATATGCACATAGTGTTTGCGTATGTGTCACATACGTGCAAAAGTGTGCAAGAATATACCATGAGTATTTGTATGTGTTTTTGTATATATTATATTTGTGTATATATATATATATATATATATATATATATATATATATGTAGATATGGGATCTCTTTTATAGAGATGCTCTGTCTGTGTGTGTCTGTGTGTCCCACCCTCCTTGGTCCAATTTCTTCAAGGTGCTACTCGGTAACCACTTGGCGTACCCGCCAACAGTTTACACCATCGTGTTGGAAATTTTCTTGTCTACACGATAATCTAAATTTAAAAAATTTAAAATAAAACCAAAAAAATTAATAGCGGTGAAAAGACAAAATGAACCCTGAAAAATGCGAAAATTGTGGTCAATATTCTGCCATCGAGTCCTCCTAAACCAGAAACGGTACAGCTATACAGATTATACCACTGTGTAGAGAATTTCCTGTTCTACAAATTAAGCTATATTTCATGTCCGAAAAATTAAATACAAAATATGTAAATAATAACAAAATTTCAATCTACATTCAAAACTATATTTAAACTCCACGCGTCGGATTTTATTTACTTTTTTCTCTATTTCTCAGCAACTAAATATCACACATCTAAATAATTAATACCATCATGCTGGGAATTTTGTTTTCTACAACACGGTATAAGTTGTTATTTTCCAGAGTGTATTGAAAAAACGTTACGGCGGTGTGAAGTCGAAATGACAAAGTCAAAAAGGCAAAATTAGCACTGAAAACCGTGAATATTTTGGTCAATCCTCTGCTATCTGCTCCTCATAAACCAGCAATGGTACAGCTATGAAAATTATACTATTGTGTAGATAATTTTGAGCTCTACAAGATAAACTATAATTTAAACCCACAAATGAAACAAAAAACGTGTAAACTCGGCAGAATTCTCAAATACATCAAACATTTCACTTGAAACCGGGGCGACTAAAATTAATTAATTTTTCTGCCTATTTCTCAGTAACTATTCGTCACAAATTAAAATAAATCATACCATCGTGCTAGAAATTTTGTTTTCTACAATACGGTATCATTTTTTATATTTTCCAAAGTGTACCTAAAGGAAGTTACGGCGGTGTAAAGTCAAAAGGACATATTGCCAATTTGACAGCTATACACCGATTAAATTTCACTGAAGCCCAATCACAATTAAGAATGCATCATATTAGCTCCAAGCATGGATGGTGTGGTTTTATTGCGTACAGTTTAATTTATGCTACACTATACTGAATAGAAAGTCTTTATTGTCCTCAATATTTACACATGAATTGTTCCGCACGACGGGCGAGTAAAATGCTACTGGGAACAAAGTAAACTACTTAATTTTACTGTGTAATTTAATTGGTTTAATTTCAAGTTGCATACGCTTAAGTTGCATGAGGATATGGGTTGTAATATCATGCAATGTCAACTATATGAATATGCTGTTTTAGCGGACACATAAATCTGGAATTATAGAGATGACAGAAGGTTTCATTGTTTTGATAGTGTTACACTTCTGAATTACTTCACACGAAGGACGGGTGTGAATTTGAGCAGTGTTGAGGGAAAAATCTTCGTCAATAATGAAAACAAGAATATACAAATTTATATTTTTCTATTGGATAAGCTTTTTGCTTCTTGATTCATTATATTTTATTTATAGCTCCACACGACGGGCGGGTTTAAATACGAGGCTGTTCGAGGGAAAATATTTTGCCAAATCTAAAATAAATGAATGAAATAGTTTGTTGAATGAATGAAATAGTTCTGAGTGAATGAATGAAATAGTTCTTAGTTCCGTTGTGCGGAACAATTCATGAAATGAAATTCATATTTAATTCATAAAAAATATTGGAAATTAAAAAATAAATATGGTAAACTCATAAAAACCTTAATCAAATGAAAAGTCTAAATTTCATTATTTTAATTTTATTTTGACAAAATATTTTCACTCAGCCCGCCTCATATTTAAACCCGCCCGACGTGCGGAATAATTCAGAACTCGAACACGATCCGTTCTGGATCTTGAAGTCAAATCCATTAGTTTTGTATATGAATTCATTATATACGGTGAAATTGAACGTTTTATTGTCTATAGTTGCTGCCCGCGGGACATTTTTATTTCGTAAAAATGAGCCTTCGCTTCGTTTGCGTTTGAAGCCCCTGATTTATACCATTGAACCCGCGCGATTATGTCACATCATAATTCCAGCATACATACACACACAGACAGACATATAATTTGTTTTATATATACATAAGAGAAATATGTATATATATATTTTTTGGAAGGAGGCCATTATTTGTGCACGATTTGTTGAAATCAACAGCAATCTGGGCACTGTTTTGCTGGTACGATAGCTTCTCTATGCTTCGCACGATTTTTCTGTGTTCAGGAGACAACACACTCAGTTGTTCACTGACGTTTATTCCTCGAGGTACCTTTCGGCTATCACTAGCCATCGTCAGGAGAAGTAGATATAACACAATACAATACACAGCAAAATACACAATATCAAACAATACAGGATAAACGGTGTTTATAAACAAGGTGGAGAATATATCACTAATACACTAATATATGTGCCAATGTGGCACCTATATATATATATATATATTTGAACCCGCCCGTCGTGCTGAACAATTCTTAAAGTAAAATTCATATTCAATCCATAAAATGAACTGAATACAAGTTAAAAAGGAAAAAATTTAATCTGTATATACGTTCACCCATAAAAAAACTCTAAATCTGAATATTTTTATTTTATATTTGACAGAATATTATTCCTCAATCCGCCTCATATTTGAACCTGCACGTCGTGCGGAATAATTCAGAAAACAAACACGTAACAAACATTGAAAATTCTAGCATGTAAACCCGCCGCGTGCGGAACAATTTATTAAATTTGTATTTAATCATGCTATTAAATTTGTATTCAATTTATATGCGAAAATAAATATGAATTAATAAAGAAAAGTGTAAACCCATAAAAAGTCTAAATTTCTATATTTTTACGAGCGAGCGAAGCGAGCAAGTTCATACTTGGTGTTACTAGAAAAATGAGTATGAGCGGCCGGTCCGCCGGCCGGCCGTGGTCACGCTTTTCAGAGGCTTATATCTCTGGAACCATAAGTCCGATTAACATGCATTTTTTGTTGGGTAGCCTCATCATTCCTGCCGCGGATGAGACCAAGCCGAATCATGTCAGTGCCCACTGTGGCACGTGGCACGTCGCAAATGTCCTACATTTTCGAAAAACACTTTACCCGTTTTTCAGAGGCTTATATCTCTGGAACCATAAGTCCGATTGTAATATATTGATGAGACTGATGGAGCAAGTATGACAAGACACTACAACACTGTTCAAAATTATCACTACACACGAACCACGCGCCAAAACACAACTCACCAGCACCTACCGCTTACCCAACACAACTCCCAAACGCACCCCCAATTTCACACTGAAACACAACTCGCCATGAACACAACAGCGCACACGCATACAGACATCGCCAATCGCTTTCACACACACACACACACACACACACATACAAACATACATGCATGCCTACGCAGCAAGCACGCACACTCGCACGAGCAATCGCACGCACAGATACAAGTAAGCACACATACATGCATACAGATATAACACCTAGTTAGTCTCACTAACTATTACAACAAGTAGTCACATAACGAATTGAACACAAAAATTACACAGTCTTCAAACCTACTCTCTGAAACGCACAGGAACAGCAATCTTTGACCTGTCACGCAATCTGTGCTGCCAACCAGTATCATTCTGAACAGCGTCGCTATCACCCGACACTTCACTTCTTTCCGCTGTCTCAGCTCTCTCCAGGTTGTCGATCTCCGCCTCGGTCGAATCTTTACTGTCGTCGTGTTTAACCGCCTTCCTGACGTGGCTGATATGTCGTGACACTCCGTCGCCGATATCCACCGCCCAGCTGTTTGGCACAGATGATACTTGATGGGGTCCTGACCAACGACTAGTGCACGAAGGCTTAGCTGGCTTCAGATATACTGAATCACCCACACAGTAAGGATTTATGTTCTCCTCCGGCATCGCTCCACTCCATTCCTGTTTCATGTTTGACTTCGCACTCCTCTGATTATTCACACCAGGCAGTTTTGGCACACATCCAAAGATGCTGACGAACGGCTTCTCACCAGTCACCGAACTAGTGGTGGCATTATACCAAAAAGTCATTTCTGCTACAGGGCGTCCAGACCGTTCAACCATTCTCTTAATTGTTCGATGTATGCGCTCGACAATGCCATTTCCTTGGTGGCGATACGCGCAGCACTGGCGAAGCTCGACTCCCATGAGCGTAACAATTCACTTACAGTACGACTCATGAAAGTAGGACTATTATCGGATAATAGAATATGTGGTGGACCAAACTCCGAGAAAATATTTTCGAGAGCAGCAGCTACAGAGCTAGATGATTCGCTGAACAATTTCTTCCAAACTGTGAATCGGGACGCATTATCTATCACAGACAAGTACGGTTGAGTTTTGACATATGTTATGTCCATCGAAACACTCCGCCATACTTGCCCAGATGACAATCGACCTTTTGGAGCACGTTCTCGTAGAGCAGGATCGATTCTACTGCAGGCTTCACAGCTACTCAAAATGTGGTCCACAGTGGACTTGGGAACTGATTCTCCTTCTTCCCGCAATATCTCACACGTTCTTTCTCCCATGTGTCCAGTGACGTTGTGCAGTTCCACCACTCTATCGGCTACACCAACAAAACCAATCCCAACAGCACGTATCTCTTTCAGGATGTCCTCTGGTATTCTTGACATTTTATCCGCGATTTTATCTCGAGAAGAAACCAATTTGACAGTCACTTCCAGTTGATACATCTCAATCAATTATCTCAAAACGTCAAGCCTACGCCGAACAAGCATTTCTGACATACCATGAGTGCGCAGACGATGTGTCTGATGTACCACATTACTCAACCAGCCTCTCACGGTCGTCGAATCAGTAACTATCTCAATACGTGACAGCTTCCATTTGATATCCAAGTTCACTCCCTTGATTGCCGCATCAAGCTCAGCTACATTGACATGTGATGTCTCACCCTTTTTCCTCAACCACGAGCCATCTTCAATTATTGCGTTGTCGATCGTCAGAACTACACCCAGCGCTGTATCACTTGCATCCGTCCATACAGTACCAGATTAACCATTCACACTCCAAACTCCTGATACTGGGTCATGTTTCTTCAATTTTTTGTCAATTTGCTTCACCACCTGCGTAAATTGTTGCGAGAATTGTTGCGTAAATTGTTGTGATATTGCGAGGAACAATATCGTCCCAATCTACATTGAACTGAGCATTGCAGGATTCGCGCCGCAGCCAGCCACAAATCACCCTCAGCCATCCAGCGCATGGGAAGTGTCCTAACCACTGACCGCACAACGAGTAGAGAGCTCTTTTAGTAAGACTATCGGGTAATTCTGGTAGACTGGCGTCTCTAGTCCATTTGAAGCTTTCGGCTTCTTTTTTCACGCGCAAACCTAGTACTCTCGCTCCGTCCAGTTTTTCAGGTTCTTTCGTCACTAATCCATATTTGCCGATATGCTGACGAACTTCAGAAGCTTCTACAAGATCAGTTTTCACAATAATGTCATCAATATAGCAATCCACAGCACCATGCAATTTTACATTGTTCGAGATCGAATATTTCAATATGTGGGTCATCACCTTCGGACCAATACTTAGCCCGAAACCTAGACGAGTCATGACGAAATATCTGTCGCGAAATTTCACAGCTTGGTATCGCCACAGTGATGGATCAATATGAACTTGCAAATACGCCTTTTTGAGATCTAGCAATTTGACATTTTCACCCAATCGTCTCCATTCTCTAAGCTTTTCGTCACAAACAGCGCTGTCTAAACCTGGTGCACTTTTGATGTGCACGTTCAGCTCGCGGTAGTCTAGTACTGGTCGTACCTTGTTTTTCTTCTCCTGACATACCGCCATCAGAGGTATCACACTTTTTATTTCTCCATGTTTCACTGGATCATGCTCTTGAAGTATGCTGTCAGTTATCCACGAGCACACTTCCGACTCAAACTCTTCACGGTATGCTTCTTTTACCCTGTAATTATTCTTCACACTCAAAAACTCCGGGGCACTGTCTTTCCACTTCCATTTAACAGTCCACCTGCCATCACGGAAATTAGCGACAAAGTCTTGCTCAGCAATATCATCACCGACTTCAGCTGCAGCAAACGCCATTTTTTCAGAGTTATCAAAGCTGACTGAACCATCTGCTGAAACCGTCACACCACTAACAGCAGTTATCAAGTCCATTCCCATCACCATATCAACGTCGTTCGGAAGCTGATTGTTTTCACAGACCCAAGTACGCACATTCTTCACCATTCGGCCAGTGTTTACCTTCACCACTCTCCAGTTAACACAACCTCGGAGTGTGAGAGTCGACCCATCCATTATTTTCAATTGCAATATGTCTTGTAGCAAAATCTGTTGTTTTTTTTAACTAATTTCATTTTAACTACGGAATGACTACTGCCGGTATCGACGAGAGCATTCACAATTGTACCGTTCATCCAAACAATGGTTACTGATTGCGGGGAAGAGCGGACGGCACTGTAGAAGTGGCCATTCCCCGCTCCTCGTTTCTCGGACACCAACGAGCAATGTGGCCGGGTTGACCACAAGCATAACACACTAAACGATCGGTTGTACTTTTTGATCTACATTGCCGAGCAATATGGCCACCACAATTAAAACATTTGATTGTAGCAGCAAAGCCGCGGCCATACGGTTTGGAAACCAGTCCTGCCTGCACCTGCTTGGCACAGTTTAACACATCTACCAAACTCAGTTCCGCCCCATGTAGTGCTCTGACTGGATCCTGAATCTCTTGGGGAAGCCCTTGAAGAAATTGACAGGTCACCCATGCTTCGTTGTCACTGTCAGTGACGCCACAGGCCAGCGACTGAAGGTCAGCTACAAAATCATCCAATGTTTCATCACTTTGCAGTCGTCGATTGACGAATTTTGAGTACGCTGCGCACGGAGGAAGCCCAAACACCTGTCTCAATGAGGCAATAATACATCCAGCTTTTTGCTTGTCAGCTTCTGGCAGCTGCTGAAAATTTCTGAATGCTTTACCTTCCAAAAAGAGTGGCATTATTGTCGAAATATCATCGACACCTTTCAATTTAGCTGCCATTTTCAGCTTTTCCAGCCATACGTCCAACTCACCGGAGCCGTCATATTTTGAAAACAAGTCAGTCAATTTCAAAGCTTCCATGCCGAAATAGCTTGTAATATATTGATGAGACTGATAGAGCAAGTATGACAAGACACTACAACACTGTTCAAAATTATCACTACACACGAACCACGCGCCAACACAACTCACCAGCACCTACCGCTTACCCAACACAACTCCCAAACGCACCCCCAATTTTACACTGATACACAACTCGCCATGAACACAACAGCGCACACGCATACAGACATCGCCAATCGCTCACACACACACACACATACATACACACACACACATACAAACATACATGCATGCCTACGCAGCCAGCACTCGCACGAACACTCGCACGCACAGATACAAGTAAGCACACTTACATGCATACAGATATAACACCGATTAACATAGGTTTTTTTGTTGGGTAGCCCAATCCTTCCTGCCGCGAATGAGGCCATGCCGAATAATGTCAGTGCCCAGTGTGGCACGTGGCACGTGCCATATGCCCTCTTATAATTTAGCAGAAAAATTTGCCCATGCACGCAGACAGATGCATTTACGACAAAGTTTGATTACATATGATAGCTTCGCGCTCGCTCGTTCATCGCCGAACACGGCGCCTTACTGGTTATATTATTTTGACAAAATAGTTTGTGTAAACCGCCTCATATTTAAACCTGCCCGTCGTGCTGAATAATTCAGAACTCAGACACAAAACAATGAAAAATGACTTAATTTTTTTATCAAAATGTTTTCCAAATATATTTATAACTTAACATCACCATCTAGCATTAAAACCCGTCCGTTGTGCAGAACAATAATTAAATTAAAATGAATATTGAATTAATAAAAAACGGAATTATTAGATAGATTAGTTAATTAGAAATTAAAAAAGAAAAAGTAAGCCCATAAAAAGTCTTAACCAATAGAAAAATCTAAATATGAATTTTTTATTTTAGATGTGGCAAAATATTTTCCCTCGAACAGCCTCGTATTTAAACCCGCCCGTCGTGCGGAACTATAAATGAAATATAATGAATCAAAAAGCAAAAAGCTTATCCAATAAAAAAATATATAAATATGTAAATTCTTGTTTCAATTATTGACGAAGTTTTTTCCTTTCAACAAACCTCAAATTCACACCCGTCCTTCGTGTGTAGTAATTCAGAAGTTTAACACTATCAAAACAATGCAACTTTCTGTCATCTCTAAAATTCCAGATTAATGCTTCCGCTAAAACAGCATATACATATAGTTGGCATTGCATGAAGTTACAACCCATATCCTTATGCAACTTAAGCGTAATCCTTATGCAACTTGAAATTTAACTAATTAAATTACACAGTAAAACTCAGTAGTTTACTTTGTTCCCAGTAGCATTTTACCCGCCCGTCGTGCGGAACCATTCATGTGTGAATATTGAGGACAATAAAGCCTTTCTTTTCAGTATAATGTATCATTAATTAAACTGTACACAATAAAACCACTCCGTCCATGCTTGGAGCTAATATGATGCATTCTTAATTGTGATTGGGCTTCAGTGAAATTTAATCAGTGTATACTCCTGTGTAGTCGCAAGTGCGCATAATAGCTGTCAAATTGGCATTATGTCCTTTTGACTTTACACCGCCGTAACTTCCTTCAGATACACTTTGGAGAATTTAAAATTATACCGTATTGTAGAAAACAAAATTTCCAGCACGATGGTATAATTTATGTTTATGTGTAACAAATAGTTACTGAGAAATTGTAGAAAAATGAATTTAAATTTGTCGCCCGGTGTTCAAGTGTAATTTTGGATGTATTTGAGAATTTTGCCAATTTTACATGTTTTTGTATCATTTGTGGGTATAAATTATAGCTTATCTTTTAACACACAAAATTCTCTACACAATAGTATAATATTTATAGCTGTACCATTGCTGGTTCATGAGGAATAGATAGCGGAATATTGACCAAAATATTCACGTTTTTTTTGGCTAATTTAGCCTTTTTGACTTTTTCATTTTGACTTCACACCGCCGTAATTTTTTTTAATACACTTTGGAAAATTAAAAATTATGCCGTGTTGTGGAAAACAAAATTCCCAGCATGATGGTATTATTCATTTAGATATGTGATAGTTAGTTGTTGAGAAATAGATAAAAAAGTAAAGAAAATCGGACGCCCGGAGTTTAAATATATTTTTGAATATAGATTGAAATTTTGTCATTTTTACATCTTTTATATTTAATTTTTGGATATGAATTATAGCCTATCCTGTAGAACGGGAAGTTTTCTACACAGTGGTATAATCTGTATTGCTGTACCGTTTCTGGTTAAGGAGAACTCGATGGCAGAATATTGACCAAAATTTTCGCAGTTTTCAGGGTTCATTTTGTCTTTTCACCGCTATAACTTTTTTCTGTTTCATTTTTAAAATGTAAAATTTAGTCTAAAGTGTAGACAAGAAAATTTCCAACGTGATGGTATCAATTGTTAGCGGCTACGCCAAGTGGTGGCCGAGTATTAGCTGATAGAAAATGGACCAAGGAGGGTGGGACACACAGACAGACACACACACACAGAGGATCTCATATATATATATATATATATATATATATATATATATATATATATATATATATATATATATATACTAGCATTAAAACCCGCCCGTTGTGCGGAACAATTCATAAAAAATATTGCAAATTAAAAAATGTATATGGCAAACTCATAAAGATTGACCTTAATCAATCTAAAGAAAACCTTAATCAATCGAAAAGTCTAAATTTAATTATTTTTAATTTTATTTGGACAAAATATTTTCCCTCAGCCCGCCTGATATTTAAACCCGCCCGACGTGCGGAATAATTCAGAACTCGAACACGATCCGTTCTGGACCTTGAAGCCAAATCCGTTAGTTTTGTATATGAATTCATTCTACACGGTGAAATCGAACGTTTTATTGTCTATAGTTGCTGCCCGCGGGACGTCTTTATTTCATAAAAATGAGCCATCGCTTCGTTTGCGTTTGAAGCCCCTGATCTATACCATTGAACCCGCGCAATTATGTCACCTCATATTCAACCATACATACACAGACAGACAGATAATTTTTTTATATATACATAAAAGAAATATTCTTTATTCTATATTCTTTATGAATATTCTAGTTCTACTCCTCCGGAGGAGCTCGCAGAAATATAAATAAATATATATATATATATATATATATATATATATATATATATATATATATATATATATATATATATAGAAATATAAATACATAGATTTGAACCCGCCCGTCGTGCTGAACAATTCATAAAATATAATTCATATTCAATCCATAAAATAAATTGAATACAAATTAAAAAGCAAAAATTTTTACCTGTATATACGTTCACCAATAAAAAACTCTAAATGTGAATATTTTAAATTTAACTTTGACAAAATATGATCCCTCAATCCGCCTCATATTTGAACCTGCCCGTCGTGCGGAATAATTCAGAACACAAACACGTAACAAACAATGAAAATTCTAGCATGTAAGCCCGTCCGTCGTGCGGAACAATTCATACTATTAAATTTGTATTCAATTCATACGAGAAAATTAATATGAATTAATAAAGAAAAAAGTAAACCCATAAAAAATTTCCTATTTAAACCTGCCCGTCGTGCTGAATAATTCAGAACTCTGACACAAAACAATGAAAAATGACTAAACCTTTTTATCATAATGTTTTCAAAATATATTTATAACTTAACATCGCCATCTAGCATTTAAACCCGCCCGTTGTGCAGAACAATTAATAAAGTAAAATAAATATTGAATTAATATAAAACTATTAGAAATTGTAAAAGAAAAAGTAAACCCATAAAAAGTCTTAACCAATAGAAAAGTTTAAATATGAATGTTCTTATTTTAGATGTGGAAAACTATTTTCCCTCGAACAGCCTCGTATTTAAACCCACCCGTCGTTCGGAACTATTAATAAAATATAATGAATCAAAAAGCTTATCGAATAGAAAAATATAAATTTGTAAATTCTTGTTTTAATTATTGACGAAGTTTTTTCCCTCAACACTGCTCAAATTCACACCCATCCTTCGTGTGTAGTAATTCAGAAGTGTAGCACTATCAAAACAATGCAACTTTCTGTCATATCTATAATTCCAGATAAATGCTTCCGCTAAAACAGCATATGCATATAGTTGACATTGCATGATATTGCAACCCATATCCTTATGCAGCTTATGCTTATGCAAGTTGATATTAAACCAATTAAATTTCACAGTAAAATTCAGTAGTTTACTTTGTTCCCAGTAGCATTTTACCCGCCCGTCGTGCGGAACAATTCATGTGTAAATATTGAGGACAATAAAAACTTTCTATTCAGTATAGTGTAGCATTAATTAAACTGTACGCAATAAAACCGCACCATCCATGCTTGGAGCTAATATGATGCATTCTTAATTGTGATTGGGCTTCAGTGAAATTTAATCGGTGTATATTCCTGTGTAATCGCAATTGCGCATAATAGCTGTCAAATTGGCAATATGTCCTTTTCACTTTACACCGCCGTAACTTCCTTTAGGTACATTTGGAAAATTTAAAATTATACCGTATTGTAGAAAACAAAATTTCTAGCACGATGGTATACTTTATTTTAATTTGTGACAAATAGTTACTGAGAAATAGGTAGAAAAATTAATTAATTTTAGTCTCCCGGTGTGCAAGTGAAATGTTTGATGTATTTGAGAATTCTGCCGATTTTACACGTTTTTTGTTTCATTTGTGGATATAAATTATAGTTTATCTTGTAGAACTCAAAATTATCTACACAATAGTATAATTTTCATAGCTTTACCATTTCTGGTTTATGAGGAGCAGATAGCAGAAGATTGACCAAAATATTCACGGTTTTCAGTGCTAATTTTGCCTTTTTGACTTTGTGATTTTGACTTCACACAGCCGTAACTTTTTTAATACACTTTGGAAAATTAAAAATTATACCGTGTTGTAGAAAACAAAATTCCCAGCATGATGGTATTATTTATTTAGATGTGTGGTAATTAGTTTTTGAGAAATAGAGAAAAAAAGTAAAGAAAATCGGACGCCCGGAGTTTAAATGAAATTTTGAATGTAGATTGAAATTTTGTCATTTTTACATCTTTTATATTTAACTTTTCAATATGAATTGTATCTTATCTTATAGAACGGAAAGTTTTCTACACAATGGTATAATCTGTATTGTTGTACCATTTCTGGTTTAGGAGAACTCGATGGCAGAATATTGACCTAAATGTTCGCATTTTTCAGGGTTCATTTTGTCTTTTCACCGCTATAACTTTTTTTGGTTTTATTTTTAAAATCATAAGTTTAGCCTAAAGTGTAGACAAGAAAATTTACAACGTGATGGTATGAATTGTTAGCGGGTAGGCCAAGTGGTGGGCGAGAAGTAGCTGATAGAAAATGGACCAAGGAGGGTGGAACACACACACACAGACAGGATCTCTTATATATATCTATATATATAAAAGAGATCCTCTGTGTGTCTGTCTGTGTGTGTGTGTGTGTGTGTGTGTGTGTGTGTGTGTGTGTGTTCGACCCTCCTTGGTCCATTTTCTATCAGCTATTATTCGGCCACCACTCAGCCTACCCGCTAACAATTTATACCATCACGTTGGAAATTTTCTTGTCTACACTTTAGATTAAATTTTAAATTTCAAAAATGAAATCAAAAAAAGTTATAGCGGTGAAAAGACAAAATGAACCCTGAAAAATGCGAAAATTGTGGTCAATGCTCTGCCATCTACTCCTCATAAACCAGAAATGGTACAGCCAAACAGATTATACCACTGTGTAGAGAATTTTCTGTTCTACAAGATAGGTTATAATTCATATCCGAAAATAGAACATAAAAGATGTAAACATGACAAAATTTCAATCTATATTCAAAATTATATTTATACTCCACGCGTCCGATTTTCTATACTTTTTTCTCTATGTATCAAAAACTAATTATCACACAACTAAATAAATAATACCATCATGCTGGGAATTTTGTTTGCTACAACACGGTATAATTTTTAATTTTCCAAAGTGTATTGAAAAAAAGTTACGGCGGTGTGAAGTCAAAATGACAAAGTCAAAAATGCAAAATTAGCACTGGAAACCGTGAATGTTTTGCTAAATATTCCCCTATCTATTCCTCATAAACCAGCAATGGTACAGCTATAAAAATTATACTATTGTGTAGATAATTTTGTGTTCTACAAGAAACGTTATAATTTATACCCACAAATGATACAAAAAATGTGTAAAATTGGCAAAATTGTCAAATACATCCAAAATTACACTTGATCACCGGGCGCCTAAATTAATTCATTTTTCTACCTATTTCTCAGGAACTATTTGTCACACATTAAAATAAATTATATCATCGTGCTGGAAATTGTATTTTTTTAAATGCGGTATAATTCTTAATTTTCCAAAGTGTATCTGAAGGAAGTGACGGCGGTGTAAAGTCAAAAGGACATATTGCCAATTTGACAGCTATTATGCGCACTTGCGATTACACAGGAATATACTACTGTGTAGAGAATTTTGTGTGCTACAAGAAAAGGTGTAATTTATACCCACAAATGATACAAAAAACGTGTAAAATTGGCAAAATTCTCAAATACATCCAAAATTACACTTGAACACCGGGTGACTACAATTTATTCATTTTTATACCCATTTCTCAGGAACTATTTGTCATACATTAAAATTAATTATACCATCGTGCTAGAAATTTTGTTTCCTACAGTACGGTATAATTATTAATTTTCCAAAGTGTATCTGAAGGTAGTTACGCCGGTGTAAAGTCAAAATGTCATGTTGCCAATTTGACAGCTATTATGCGTACTTGCGATTACACATGAATATACACTGATTAAATTTCACTGAAGTCCAATCACAATTTACGCACTTGCGATTACACAGGAATATACTACTGTGTAGAGAATTTTGTGTTCTACAAGATAAGCTATAATTTATACCCACAAATGATACAAAAAACGTGTAAAATTGGCAAAATTCTCAAATACATCCAAAATTACACTTGAACACCGGGCGACTAAAATTTATTCATTCTTCTACTATTTCTCAGTAACTATTTGTTACACATAAAAATAAATTATACCATCGTTCTAGAAATCTTTTCTTCTACAATACGGTATAATTTGTAATTTTCCAAAGGGTATCTGAAGGAAGTTACGGCGGTGTAAAGTCAAAAGGACATATTGCCAATTTGACAGCTATTATGCGCACTTGCGATTACACAGGAATATACACCGATTAAATTTCACTGAAGCCCAATCACAATTAAGAATGCATCATATTATCTTCAAGCATGGATGGTGTGGTTTTATTGCGTACAGTTTAATTAATGCTACACTCTACTGAATATAAAGGCTTTATTGTCCTCAATAACGTTCCGCACGACGGGCGGGTAAAATGCTATTGGGAACAAAGTAAACTACTGAATTTAACTGTGTAATTTAATTGGTTTAATTTCAAGTTGCATAAGCATAAGTTGCATAAGGATATGGGTTGCAATATCATGTAATGCCAACAACATGTAATGCTGTTTTAGCGGAAGCATTAACCTGGAATTATAGAGATGACAGAAGGCTGCATTGTTTTGATAGTGTTGTGGAAAAACATGTTTTCTAAATTGAAACATAAATTTCACATTTAGACTTTTATATTAGCTATAACTTTCCTGTGGGTTTGTTTTTCTTTTTCAATTTGCACTAATTTTTTTATGAATAGAATATTAATTATATTTTATGAACTGTTCCGCACGACGGGCGAATTAAATGTATCTATAAAGAGTGGGTTTAAATGATAGCGAGGTATATGATATTTTGCTAGCAGTAAATATTCTTGCGATAAAAGTAGAATAGCTCTTAAGCAAATGATTTTGGAGAATGATGTGAACCTTTAAATATATTTTGCGATCTGATGATATATGTATTAGGAATAATACGTAGCAGAATATAGATTGCATAATATAATATCGGCTGTAATATCAAGGGCTGTATTATCGGTGTAATCCAAAAAATAACAACTGTATGAATATGATGCATTAGTGGAAGCATTAACCGGGAATTATGAGATAATATGATAATGGTGTATAATTATATCGCATTATGCAACAAATGTGAATTTAGCTACCTTACAGTTTGGTCCCGATACTATATTGGCGGGTTGAGAGAAAAGTATTGGTGGGCCGCGTGTTTGGGACCCCTGGGGTAGATAATCTCAGTCTTCTGATTACAAATTATGATCGCATCAGTATATTTTGTGATCACAAACTAATAAGTTAAATCACCCCAGACTAGGCTGAGAGAAGTCAAGATTGAATAATTGGGTTGGGTTGGGTAGGTTTGACTCAGGTTATATTGGGTTTTAATGATAGCGGAAAATATATAAATTTTAACAATAAATATTATAGCGGTAAAAGTGAAATAGTACTTAAGCAAATGATATTGGGGAATGATGTTAAGCAATAAATATAGTTTGGAAACATTCTGATGAAAAGATTTCATCATCTTTCATTGTTTGTTTCGTGTTTGTGTTCTGAATTATACCACACGACGGGCAGATTTATATATCAGGCGGGTTGAGGGATAATATTTGTCAAAATAAGAACAAAAATATTCACATTTAGACTTTTCTATTGGTTAAGATATTTATAGGTTACATTTTTTGCTTTTCAATTTGTATTCATTATATTTTATGGATTTGATATGAATTTTATTGTATGAATTGTTCCGCACGACGGGTGGGTTTAAAATAGTGTTTTTAGATCATTTTTTCAAATGGTTCATTTAAAAAAAGTTTTTTTTTTAATAAAAATGTTCCGCGGGCAGCAACTATAGACGATAGAACGTTCAATTTTCCCTGTAGAATTAATCCATACACAAAACCAATGGATTTGACTTCAAATATGAATTTTATTGTATGAATTGTTCCCCACTACGGGCGGGTTTAAAAAAGGTGTTTCCATTTTTTAGTTCATTTTTTTCAAATGGTTCATTTAAAAAAGGTATTTTTTTACAAATAAAAATGCTCCGCGGGCAGCAACTATAGACAATAGAACGTTCAATTTACCCTGTAGAATTAATCCATACACAAAACCAATGGATTTGACTTCAAGATCCAGAACGGATCGTGTTCGAGTTCTGAATTATTCAGCACGACGGGCGGGTATAAAAATGACTCAGGCGGAATGAGGGGAAATATTTTGTCGAAATAAAAATAATTAAACTTATAATTTTCAATTGATTAATATTTTTATGAGTGTACCCTATTTCATTTTTATTTTTCCATATTTTTTTACGAATTGAATATGAATTTCATGTTATGAATTGCTCCGCACAACGGGCGGGTTTTAATGCTATATCTATATATATAAAAGAGATCCTCTGTGTGTCTGTCTGTCTGTGTGTGTGTGTGTGTGTGTGTGTGTTCGACCCTCCTTGGTCCATTTTCTATCAGCTATTATTCGGCCACCACTCAGCCTACCCGCTAACAATTTATACCATCACGTTGGAAATTTTCTTGTCTACACTTTAGATTAAATTTTAAATTTCAAAAATGAAATCAAAAAAAGTTATAGCGGTGAAAAGACAAAATGAACCCTGAAAAATGCGAAAATTGTGGTCAATGCTCTGCCATCTACTCCTCATAAACCAGAAATGGTACAGCCAAACAGATTATACCACTGTGTAGAGAATTTTCTGTTCTACAAGATAGGTTATAATTCATATCCGAAAATAGAACATAAAAGATGTAAACATGACAAAATTTCAATCTATATTCAAAATTATATTTATACTCCACGCGTCCGATTTTCTATACTTTTTTCTCTATGTATCAAAAACTAATTATCACACAACTAAATAAATAATACCATCATGCTGGGAATTTTGTTTGCTACAACACGGTATAATTTTTAATTTTCCAAAGTGTATTGAAAAAAAGTTAAGGCGGTGTGAAGTCAAAATGACAAAGTCAAAAATGCAAAATTAGCACTGGAAACCGTGAATGTTTTGCTAAATATTCCCCTATCTATTCCTCATAAACCAGCAATGGTACAGCTATAAAAATTATACTATTGTGTAGATAATTTTGTGTTCTACAAGAAACGTTATAATTTATACCCACAAATGATACAAAAAATGTGTAAAATTGGCAAAATTGTCAAATACATCCAAAATTACACTTGATCACCGGGCGCCTAAATTAATTCATTTTTCTACCTATTTCTCAGGAACTATTTGTCACACATTAAAATAAATTATATCATCGTGCTGGAAATTGTATTTTTTTAAATGCGGTATAATTCTTAATTTTCCAAAGTGTATCTGAAGGAAGTGACGGCGGTGTAAAGTCAAAAGGACATATTGCCAATTTGACAGCTATTATGCGCACTTGCGATTACACAGGAATATACTACTGTGTAGAGAATTTTGTGTGCTACAAGAAAAGGTGTAATTTATACCCACAAATGATACAAAAAACGTGTAAAATTGGCAAAATTCTCAAATACATCCAAAATTACACTTGAACACCGGGTGACTACAATTTATTCATTTTTATACCCATTTCTCAGGAACTATTTGTCATACATTAAAATTAATTATACCATCGTGCTAGAAATTTTGTTTCCTACAGTACGGTATAATTATTAATTTTCCAAAGTGTATCTGAAGGTAGTTACGCCGGTGTAAAGTCAAAATGTCATGTTGCCAATTTGACAGCTATTATGCGTACTTGCGATTACACATGAATATACACTGATTAAATTTCACTGAAGTCCAATCACAATTTACGCACTTGCGATTACACAGGAATATACTACTGTGTAGAGAATTTTGTGTTCTACAAGATAAGCTATAATTTATACCCACAAATGATACAAAAAACGTGTAAAATTGGCAAAATTCTCAAATACATCCAAAATTACACTTGAACACCGGGCGACTAAAATTTATTCATTCTTCTACTATTTCTCAGTAACTATTTGTTACACATAAAAATAAATTATACCATCGTTCTAGAAATCTTTTCTTCTACAATACGGTATAATTTGTAATTTTCCAAAGGGTATCTGAAGGAAGTTACGGCGGTGTAAAGTCAAAAGGACATATTGCCAATTTGACAGCTATTATGCGCACTTGCGATTACACAGGAATATACACCGATTAAATTTCACTGAAGCCCAATCACAATTAAGAATGCATCATATTATCTTCAAGCATGGATGGTGTGGTTTTATTGCGTACAGTTTAATTAATGCTACACTCTACTGAATATAAAGGCTTTATTGTCCTCAATAACGTTCCGCACGACGGGCGGGTAAAATGCTATTGGGAACAAAGTAAACTACTGAATTTAACTGTGTAATTTAATTGGTTTAATTTCAAGTTGCATAAGCATAAGTTGCATAAGGATATGGGTTGCAATATCATGTAATGCCAACAACATGTAATGCTGTTTTAGCGGAAGCATTAACCTGGAATTATAGAGATGACAGAAGGCTGCATTGTTTTGATAGTGTTGTGGAAAAACATGTTTTCTAAATTGAAACATAAATTTCACATTTAGACTTTTATATTAGCTATAACTTTCCTGTGGGTTTGTTTTTCTTTTTCAATTTGCACTAATTTTTTTATGAATAGAATATTAATTATATTTTATGAACTGTTCCGCACGACGGGCGAATTAAATGTATCTATAAAGAGTGGGTTTAAATGATAGCGAGGTATATGATATTTTGCTAGCAGTAAATATTCTTGCGATAAAAGTAGAATAGCTCTTAAGCAAATGATTTTGGAGAATGATGTGAACCTTTAAATATATTTTGCGATCTGATGATATATGTATTAGGAATAATACGTAGCAGAATATAGATTGCATAATATAATATCGGCTGTAATATCAAGGGCTGTATTATCGGTGTAATCCAAAAAATAACAACTGTATGAATATGATGCATTAGTGGAAGCATTAACCGGGAATTATGAGATAATATGATAATGGTGTATAATTATATCGCATTATGCAACAAATGTGAATTTAGCTACCTTACAGTTTGGTCCCGATACTATATTGGCGGGTTGAGAGAAAAGTATTGGTGGGCCGCGTGTTTGGGACCCCTGGGGTAGATAATCTCAGTCTTCTGATTACAAATTATGATCGCATCAGTATATTTTGTGATCACAAACTAATAAGTTAAATCACCCCAGACTAGGCTGAGAGAAGTCAAGATTGAATAATTGGGTTGGGTTGGGTAGGTTTGACTCAGGTTATATTGGGTTTTAATGATAGCGGAAAATATATAAATTTTAACAATAAATATTATAGCGGTAAAAGTGAAATAGTACTTAAGCAAATGATATTGGGGAATGATGTTAAGCAATAAATATAGTTTGGAAACATTCTGATGAAAAGATTTCATCATCTTTCATTGTTTGTTTCGTGTTTGTGTTCTGAATTATACCACACGACGGGCAGATTTATATATCAGGCGGGTTGAGGGATAATATTTGTCAAAATAAGAACAAAAATATTCACATTTAGACTTTTCTATTGGTTAAGATATTTATAGGTTACATTTTTTGCTTTTCAATTTGTATTCATTATATTTTATGGATTTGATATGAATTTTATTGTATGAATTGTTCCGCACGACGGGTGGGTTTAAAATAGTGTTTTTAGTTCATTTTTTCAAATGGTTCATTTAAAAAAAGTTTTTTTTTTAATAAAAATGTTCCGCGGGCAGCAACTATAGACGATAGAACGTTCAATTTTCCCTGTAGAATTAATCCATACACAAAACCAATGGATTTGACTTCAAATATGAATTTTATTGTATGAATTGTTCCCCACTACGGGCGGGTTTAAAAAAGGTGTTTCCATTTTTTAGTTCATTTTTTTCAAATGGTTCATTTAAAAAAGGTATTTTTTTACAAATAAAAATGCTCCGCGGGCAGCAACTATAGACAATAGAACGTTCAATTTACCCTGTAGAATTAATCCATACACAAAACCAATGGATTTGACTTCAAGATCCAGAACGGATCGTGTTCGAGTTCTGAATTATTCAGCACGACGGGCGGGTATAAAAATGACTCAGGCGGAATGAGGGGAAATATTTTGTCGAAATAAAAATAATTAAACTTATAATTTTCAATTGATTAATATTTTTATGAGTGTACCCTATTTCATTTTTATTTTTCCATATTTTTTTACGAATTGAATATGAATTTCATGTTATGAATTGCTCCGCACAACGGGCGGGTTTTAATGCTATATCTATATATATAAAAGAGATCCTCTGTGTGTCTGTCTGTGTGTGTGTGTGTGTGTGTGTGTGTGTGTGTGTGTGTGTGTTCGACCCTCCTTGGTCCATTTTCTATCAGCTATTATTCGGCCACCACTCAGCCTACCCGCTAACAATTTATACCATCACGTTGGAAATTTCCTTGTCTACACTTTAGATTAAATTTTAAATTTCAAAAATGAAATCAAAAAAAGTTATAGCGGTGAAAAGACAAAATGAACCCTGAAAAATGCGAAAATTGTGGTCAATGCTCTGCCATCTACTCCTCATAAACCAGAAATGGTACAGCCAAACAGATTATACCACTGTGTAGAGAATTTTCTGTTCTACAAGATAGGTTATAATTCATATCCGAAAATAGAACATAAAAGATGTAAACATGACAAAATTTCAATCTATATTCAAAAATATATTTATACTCCACGCGTCCGATTTTCTATACTTTTTTCTCTATGTATCAAAAACTAATTATCACACAACTAAATAAATAATACCATCATGCTGGGAATTTTGTTTGCTACAACACGGTATAATTTTTAATTTTCCAAAGTGTATTGAAAAAAAGTTACGGCGGTGTGAAGTCAAAATGACAAAGTCAAAAATGCAAAATTAGCACTGGAAACCGTGAATGTTTTGGTAAATATTCCCCTATCTATTCCTCATAAACCAGCAATGGTACAGCTATAAAAATTATACTATTGTGTAGATAATTTTGTGTTCTACAAGAAAAGTTATAATTTATACCCACAAATGATACAAAAAATGTGTAAAATTGGCAAAATTGTCAAATACATCCAAAATTACACTTGATCACCGGGCGCCTAAATTAATTCATTTTTCTACCTATTTCTCAGGAACTATTTGTCACACATTAAAATAAATTATATCATCGTGCTGGAAATTGTATTTTTTTAAATGCGGTATAATTCTTAATTTTCCAAAGTGTATCTGAAGGAAGTGACGGCGGTGTAAAGTCAAAAGGACATATTGCCAATTTGACAGCTATTATGCGCACTTGCGATTACACAGGAATATACTACTGTGTAGAGAATTTTGTGTTCTACAAGAAAAGGTGTAATTTATACCCACAAATGATACAAAAAACGTGTAAAATTGGCAAAATTCTCAAATACATCCAAAATTACACTTGAACACCGGGTGACTACAATTTATTCATTTTTATACCCATTTCTCAGGAACTGTTTGTCATACATTAAAATTAATTATACCATCGTGCTAGAAATTTTGTTTTCTACAATACGGTATAATTTTTAATTTTCCAAAGTGTATCTGAAGGAAGTTACGGCGGTGTAAAGTCAAATTGTCATGTTGCCAATTTGACAGCTATTATGCGCACTTGCGATTACACATGAATATACACTGATTTAATTTCACTGAAGTCCAATCATAATTTACGCACTTGCGATTACACAGGAATATACTACTGTGTAGATAATTTTGTGTTCTACAAGATAAGCTATAATTTATACCCACAAATGATACAAAAAACGTGTAAAATTGGCAAAATTCTCAAATACATCCAAAATTTCACTTGAACACCGGCCGAATAAAATTAATTAATTTTTCTACTATTTCTCAGTAACTATTTGTTAAACATAAAAATAAATTATACCATCGTGCTAGAAATCTTGTTTTCTACAATACGGTATAATTTGTAATTTTACAAAGTGTATCTGAAGGAAGTTACGGCGGTGTAAAGTCAAATTATCATGTTGCCAATTTGACAGCTATTATGCGCACTTGCGATTACACAAGAATATACACTGATTAAATTTCACTGAAGTCCAATCACAATTTACGCACTTGCGATTACACAGGAATATACTACTGTGTAGAGAATTTTGTGTTCTACAAGATAAGCTATAATTTATACCCACAAATGATACAAAAAACGTGTAAAATTGGCAAAATTCTCAAATACATCCAAAATTACACTTGAACACCGGGCGACTAAAATTAATTCATTTTTCTACCTATTTCTCAGGAACTATTTGTTACACATAAAAATAAATTATACCATCGTGCTAGAAATTTTGTTTTCTACAATACGGTATAATTTGTAATTTTGCAAAGTGTATCTAAAGGAAGTTACGGCGGTGTAAATTCAAAAGGACATATTGCCAATTTGACAGCTATTATGCGCACTTGCGATTACACAGGAATATACTACTATGTAGATAATTTTGTGTTCTACAAGATAAGCTATAATTTATACCCACAAATGATACAAAAAACGTGTAAAATTGGCAAAATTCTCAAATACATCCAAAATTACACTTGAACACCGGGTGACTAAAATTTATTCATTTTTCTACCCATTTCTCAGGAACTGTTTGTCATACATTAAAATTAATTATACCATCGTGCTAGAAATTTTGTTTTCTACAACACGGTATTATTCTTAATTTTCCAAAGTGTATCTGAATTTTCCAAAGTGTATCTGAAGTGTTATGAATTGCTCCGCACAACGGGCGGGTTTTAATGCTATATATATATATATATATATATATATATATATATATATATATATATATATATATATATATATATATATAAAGAAGAAATTATCTGTCTGTCTGTGTATGTATGCTTGAATATGAGGTGACATAATTGCGCTGGTTCATGGTTCGCTGGTTCAATGATCAGGGGCTTCAAACGCAAACGAAGCGATGGCTCATTTTTATGAAATAAAAATGTCCCGCGGGCAGCAATAAAACGTTCAATTTCACCGTATAGAATGAATTCATATACAAAACTAATGGATTTGACTTCAAGAACCAGAACGGATGGTGTTAGAGTTCTGAATTATTCCTCACGTCGGGCGGGTTTAAATATGAGGCGGGATGAGTGAAAATATTTTGTCAAAATAAAATTAAAAATAATGAAATTTAGACCTTTTAATTGATTAAGGTTTTCATGAGTTTGCCTTATTTATTTTTAATTTGCAATATTTTTATGAATTGCTCCGCACAACGGGCGGGTTTTAATGCTATATATAAACATAAAGAAGAAATTATCTGTCTGTCTGTGTATGTATGCTTGAATATGAGGTGACATAATTGCGCTGGTTCATGGTTCGCTGGTTCAATGATCAGGGGCTTCAAACGCAAACGAAGCGATGGCTCATTTTTATGAAATAAAAATGTCCCGCGGGCAGCAATAAAACGTTCAATTTCACCGTATAGAATGAATTCATTTACAAAACTAATGGATTTGACTTCAAGAACCAGAACGGATGGTGTTCGAGTTCTGAATTATTCCTCACGTCGGGCGGGTTTAAATATGAGGCGGGTTTAGTGAAAATATTTTGTGAAAATAAAATTAAAAATAATGAAATTTAGACCTTTTAATTGATTAATGTTTTCATGAGTTTGCCTTATTTGTTTTTAATTTGCAATATTTTTATTAATTGCTCCGCACAACGGGCGGGTTTTAATGCCATATATATACATAAAGAAGAAATTATCTGTCTGTCTGTGTATGTATGCTTGAATATTAGGTGACATAATTGCGCTGGTTCATGGTTCGCTGGTTCAATGATCAGGGGCTTCAAACGCAAACGAAGCGATGGCTCATTTTTATGAAATAAAAATGTCCCGCGGGCAGCAATAAAACGTTCAATTTCACCCTGTAGAATGAATTCATATACAAAACTAATGGATTTGACTTCAAGAACCAGAACGGATGGTGTTCGAGTTCTGAATTTTTCCTCACGTCGGGCGGGTTTAAATATGAGGCGGGTTGAGTGAAAATATTTTGTCAAAATAAAATTAAAAATAATGAAATTTAGACCTTTTAATTGATTAAGGTTTTCATGACTTTGCCTTATTTATTTTTAATTTGCAATTTTTTTATTAATTGCTCCGCACAACGGGCGGGTTTTAATGCTAGTATCTATATATATAAAAGAGATCCTCTGTGTGTCTGTCTGTGTGTGTGTGTGTGTGTTCGACCCTCCTTGGTCCATTTTCTATCAGCTATTATTCGGCCACCACTCAGCCTACCCGCTAACAATTTATACCATCACGTTGGAAATTTTCTTGTCTACACTTTAGATTAAATTTTAAATTTCAAAAATGAAATCAAAAAAAGTTATAGCGGTGAAAAGACAAAATGAACCCTGAAAAATGCGAAAATTGTGGTCAATGCTCTGCCATCTACTCCTCATAAACCAGAAATGGTACAGCCAAACAGATTATACCACTGTGTAGAGAATTTTCTGTTCTACAAGATAGGCTATAATTAATATCCAAAAATTAAATATAAAATATGTAAAAATGACAAAATTTCAGTCTACATTCAAAATTATATTTAAGCTCGACGCGTCCGATTTTCTGTACTTTTTTCTCTATTTCTCAGCAACTAAACATCACACATCTAAATAAATATTACCATCATGCTGGGAATTTTGTTTTCTACAGCACGGTATAAATTTTAATTTTCCAGAGCGTATTAAGAAAAAGTTACGGCGGTGTGAAGTCAAAATGACAAAGTCAAAAAGGCACTGAAAAACGCGAATATTTTGGTCAATATTCCGCTATCTATTCCTCTTAAACCAGCAGAGTTACAGTTATAAAAATTATACTATTGTGTAGAAAATTTTGTGTTCTACAAGAAACGCCATAATTTATACCCACAAATGATACAAAAAACGTGTAAAATTGGAAAAATTCTCAAATACATCCAAAATTACACTTGAACACCGTGCGACTAAAATTAATTCATTTTTCTACCTATTTCTCAAGAACTATTTGTTACACATAAAAATACATTATACCATTGTGCTGGAAAGTATGTTTTCTACAATACGGTATAATTCTTAATTTTCCTAAGTGTATCTGAAGGAAGTTACGGCGGTGTAAAGTCAAATGGACATATTGCCAATTTGACAGCTATTATGCGCACTTGCGATTACACAGGAATATACTACTGTGTAGAGAATTTTGTGTTCTACAAGAAAATGTATAATTTATACCCACAAATGATACAAAAAAACGTGTAAAATTGGCAAAATTCTCAAATACATCCAAAATTACACTTGAACACCGGGTGACTACAATTTATTCATTTTTATACCCATTTCTCAGGAACTATTTGTCATACATTAAAATTAATTATACCATCGTGCTAGAAATTTTGTTTTCTACAATACGGTATAATTATTAATTTTCCAAAGTGTATCTGAAGGAAGTTACGCCGGTGTAAAGTCAAAAGGACATATTGCCAATTTGACAGCTATTATGCGCACTTGCGATTACACAGGAATATACTACTGTGTAGAGAATTTTGTGTTCTACAAGAAAAGCTATAATTTCTACCCACAAATGATACAAAAAACGTGTAAAATTGGCAAAATTCTCAAATACATCCAAAATTACACTTGAACACCGGGCGACTAAAATTAATTCATTTTTCTACTATTTCTCAGTAACTATTTGTTACACATAAAAATAAATCATACCATCGTTCTAGAAACCTTTTCTTCTACAATACGGTATAATTTGTAATTTTCCAAAGGGTATCTGAAGGAAGTTACGGCGGTGTAAAGTCAAAAGGACATATTGCCAATTTGACAGCTATTATGCGCACTTGCGATTACACAGGAATATACACCGATTAAATTTCACTGAAGCCCAATCACAATTAAGAATGCATCATATTATCTCCAAGCATGGATGGTGTGGTTTTATTGCGTACAGTTTAATTAATGCTACACTCTACTGAATATAAAGGCTTTATTGTCCTCAATAACGTTCCGCACGACGGGCGGGTAAAATGCTATTGGGAACAAAGTAAACTACTGAATTTAACTGTGTAATTTAATTGGTTTAATTTCAAGTTGCATAAGCATAAGTTGCATAAGGATATGGGTTGCAATATCATGTAATGCCAACTTATGCTGTTTTAGCGGAAGCATTAACCTGGAATTATAGAGATGACAGAAGGTTGCATTGTTTTGATAGTGTTGTGGAAAAACATGTTTTCTAAATTGAAACATAAATTTCACATTTAGACTTTTAGATTAGCTATAACTTTCCTGTGGGTTTGTTTTTCTTTTTCAATTTGCACTAATTTTTTTATGAATTGAATATTAATTATATTTTATGAACTGTTCCGCACGACGGGCGAATTAAATGTATCTATAAAGAGTGGGTTTAAATGATAGCGAGGTATGTGATATTTTGCTAGCAGTAAATATTCTAGCGATAAAAGTAGAATAGCTCTTAAGCAAATGATTTTGGAGAATGATGTGAACCTTTAAATATATTTTGCGATCTGATGATATATGTATTAGGAATAATACGTAGCAGAATATAGATTGCATAATATAATATCGGCTGTAATATCAAGGGCTGCATTATCGATGTAATCCAAAAAATAACAACTGTATGAATATGATGCATTAGTGGAAGCATTAACCGGGAATTATGAGATAATATGATAATGGTGTAAAATTATATCGCATTATGCAACAAATGTGAATTTAGCTACCTTACAGTTTGGTCCCGATACTATATTGGCGGGTTGAGAGAAAAGTATTGGTGGGCCGCGTGTTTGGGACCCCTGGGGTAGATAATCTCAGTCTTCTGATTACAAATTATGATCGCATCAGTATATTTTGTGATCACAAACTAATAAGTTAAATCACCTCAGACTAGGCTGAGAGCGGTCAAGATTGAATGGTTGGGTTGGGTTGGGTAGGTTTGACTCAGGTTATATTGGGTTTTAATGATAGCGGAAAATATATAAATTTTAACAATAAATATTATAGCGGTAAAAGTGAAATAGTACTTAAGCAAATGATATTGGGGAATGATGTTAAGTAATAAATATAGTTTGGAAACAGTCTGATGAAAAGATTTCATCATCTTTCATTGTTTGTTTCGTGTTTGTGTTCTGAATTATACCACACGACGGGCAGATTTATATATCAGGCGGGTTGAGGGATAATATTTGTCAAAATAAGAACAAAAATATTCACATTTAGACTTTTCTATTGGTTAAGATATTTATAGGTTACATTTTTTGCTTTTCAATTTGTATTCATTATATTTTATGGATTTGATATGAATTTTATTGTATGAATTGTTCCGCACGACGGGTGGGTTTAAAAAAGTGTTTTTAGATCATTTTTTCAAATGTTTCATTTAAAAAAAGGTTTTTTTTTTAAATAAAAATGTTCCGCGGGCAGCAACTATAGACAATAGAACGTTCAATTTACCCTGTAGAATTAATCCATACACAAAACCAATGGATTTGACTTCAAGATGCAGAACGGATCGTGTTCGAGTTCTGAATTATTCAGCACGACGGGCGGGTTTAAAAATGACTCAGGCGGACTGAGGGGAAATATTGTGTCGAAATAAAAATAATTAAACTTATAATTTTCAATTGATTAATATTTTTATGAGTGTACCCTATTTCATTTTTATTTTTCCATATTTTTTATGAATTGAATATGAATTTCATGTTATGAATTGCTCCGCACAACGGGCGGGTTTTAATGCTATATATATCTATATATATAAAAGAGATCCTCTGTGTGTCTGTCTGTGTGTGTGTGTGTCTGTGTGTGTGTTCGACCCTCCTTGGTCCATTTTCTATCAGCTATTATTCGGCCACCACTCAGCCTACCCGCTAACAATTTATACCATCACGTTGGAAATTTTCTTGTCTACACTTTAGATTAAATTTTAAATTTCAAAAATGAAATCAAAAAAAGTTATAGCGGTGAAAAGACAAAATGAACCCTGAAAAATGCGAAAATTGTGGTCAATGCTCTGCCATCTACTCCTCATAAACCAGAAATGGTACAGCCAAACAGATTATACCACTGTGTAGAGAATTTTCTGTTCTACAAGATAGGCTATAATTAATATCCAAAAATTAAATATAAAATATGTAAAAATGACAAAATTTCAGTCTACATTCAAAATTATATTTAAGCTCGACGCGTCCGATTTTCTGTACTTTTTTCTCTATTTCTCAGCAACTAAACATCACACATCTAAATAAATATTACCATCATGCTGGGAATTTTGTTTTCTACAGCACGGTATAAATTTTAATTTTCCAGAGCGTATTAAGAAAAAGTTACGGCGGTGTGAAGTCAAAATGACAAAGTCAAAAAGGCACTGAAAAACGCGAATATTTTGGTCAATATTCCGCTATCTATTCCTCTTAAACCAGCAGAGTTACAGTTATAAAAATTATACTATTGTGTAGAAAATTTTGTGTTCTACAAGAAACGCTATAATTTATACCCACAAATGATACAAAAAACGTGTAAAATTGGAAAAATTCTCAAATACATCCAAAATTACACTTGAACACCGTGCGACTAAAATTAATTCATTTTTCTACCTATTTCTCAAGAACTATTTGTTACACATAAAAATAAGTTATACCATTGTGCTGGAAAGTTTGTATTCTACAATACGGTATAATTCTTAATTTTCCAAAGTGTATCTGAAGGAAGTTACGGCGGTGTAAAGTCAAATGGACATATTGCCAATTTGACAGCTATTATGCGCACTTGCGATTACACAGGAATATACTACTGTGTAGAGAATTTTGTGTTCTACAAGAAAATGTATAATTTATACCCACAAATGATACAAAAAACGTGTAAAATTGGCAAAATTCTCAAATACATCCAAAATTACACTTGAACACCGGGTGACTACAATTTATTCATTTTTATACCCATTTCTCAGGAACTATTTGTCATACATTAAAATTAATTAAACCATCGTGCTAGAAATTTTGTTTTCTACAATACGGTATAATTATTAATTTTCCAAAGTGTATCTGAAGGAAGTTACGCCGGTGTAAAGTCAAAAGGACATATTGCCAATTTGACAGCTATTATGCGCACTTGCGATTACACAGGAATATACTACTGTGTAGAGAATTTTGTGTTCTACAAGAAAAGCTATAATTTATACCCACAAATGATACAAAAAACGTGTAAAATTGGCAAAATTCTCAAATACATCCAAAATTACACTTGAACACCGGGCGACTAAAATTAATTCATTTTTCTACTATTTCTCAGTAACTATTTGTTACACATAAAAATAAATCATACCATCGTTCTAGAAACCTTTTCTTCTACAATACGGTATAATTTGTAATTTTCCAAAGGGTATCTGAAGGAAGTTACGGCGGTGTAAAGTCAAAAGGACATATTGCCAATTTGACAGCTATTATGCGCACTTGCGATTACACAGGAATATACACCGATTAAATTTCACTGAAGCCCAATCACAATTAAGAATGCATCATATTATCTCCAAGCATGGATGGTGTGGTTTTATTGCGTACAGTTTAATTAATGCTACACTCTACTGAATATAAAGGCTTTATTGTCCTCAATAACGTACCGCACGACGGGCGGGTAAAATGCTATTGGGAACAAAGTAAACTACTGAATTTAACTGTGTAATTTAATTGGTTTAATTTCAAGTTGCATAAGCATAAGTTGCATAAGGATATGGGTTGCAATATCATGTAATGCCAACTTATGCTGTTTTAGCGGAAGCATTAACCTGGAATTATAGAGATGACAGAAGGTTGCATTGTTTTGATAGTGTTGTGGAAAAACATGTTTTCTAAATTGAAACATAAATTTCACATTTAGACTTTTAGATTAGCTATAACTTTCCTGTGGGTTTGTTTTTCTTTTTCAATTTGCACTAATTTTTTTATTAATTGAATATTAATTATATTTTATGAACTGTTCCGCACGACGGGCGAATTAAATGTATCTATAAAGAGTGGGTTTAAATGATAGCGAGGTATATGATATTTTGCTAGCAGTAAATATTCTAGCGATAAAAGTAGAATAGCTCTTAAGCAAATGATTTTGGAGAATGATGTGAACCTTTAAATATATTTTGCGATCTGATGATATATGTATTAGGAATAATACGTAGCAGAATATAGATTGCATAATATAATATCGGCTGTAATATCAAGGGCTGCATTATCGATGTAATCCAAAAAATAACAACTGTATGAATATGATGCATTAGTGGAAGCATTAACCGGGAATTATGAGATAATATGATAATGGTGTAAAATTATATCGCATTATGCAACAAATGTGAATTTAGCTACCTTACAGTTTGGTCCCGATACTATATTGGCGGGTTGAGAGAAAAGTATTGGTGGGCCGCGTGTTTGGGACCCCTGGGGTAGATAATCTCAGTCTTCTGATTACAAATTATGATCGCATCAGTATATTTTGTGATCACAAACTAATAAGTTAAATCACCTCAGACTAGGCTGAGAGCGGTCAAGATTGAATGGTTGGGTTGGGTTGGGTAGGTTTGACTCAGGTTATATTGGGTTTTAATGATAGCGGAAAATATATAAATTTTAACAATAAATATTATAGCGGTAAAAGTGAAATAGTACTTAAGCAAATGATATTGGGGAATGATGTTAAGTAATAAATATAGTTTGGAAACAGTCTGATGAAAAGATTTCATCATCTTTCATTGTTTGTTTCGTGTTTGTGTTCTGAATTATACCACACGACGGGCAGATTTATATATCAGGCGGGTTGAGGGATAATATTTGTCAAAATAAGAACAAAAATATTCACATTTAGACTTTTCTATTGGTTAAGATATTTATAGGTTACATTTTTTGCTTTTCGATTTGTATTCATTATATTTTATGGATTTGATATGAATTTTATTGTATGAATTGTTCCGCACGACGGGTGGGTTTAAAAAAGTGTTTTTAGATCATTTTTTCAAATGGTTCATTTAAAAAAAGTTTTTTTTTTAAAAATAAAAATGTTCCGCGGGCAGCAACTATAGACAATAGAACGTTCAATTTACCCTGTAGAATTAATCCATACACAAAACCAATGGATTTGACTTCAAGATGCAGAACGGATCGTGTTCGAGTTCTGAATTATTCAGCACGACGGGCGGGTTTAAAAATGACTCAGGCGGACTGAGGGGAAATATTGTGTCGAAATAAAAATAATTAAACTTATAATTTTCAATTGATTAATATTTTTATGAGTGTACCCTATTTCATTTTAATTTTTCCATATTTTTTATGAATTGAATATGAATTTCATGTTATGAATTGCTCCGCACAACGGGCGGGTTTTAATGCTATATATATACATAAAGAAGAAATTATCTGTCTGTCTGTGTATGTATGCTTGAATATGAGGTGACATAATTGCGCTGGCTCATGGTTCGCTGGTTCAATTATCAGGGGCTTCAAACGCAAACGAAGCGATGGCTCATTTTTATGAAATAAAAATGTCCCGCGGGCAGCAATAAAACGTTCAATTTCACCGTATAGAATGAATTCATATACAAAACTAATGGATTTGACTTCAAGAACCAGAACGGATGGTGTTCGAGTTCTGAATTTTTCCTCACGTCGGGCGGGTTTAAATATGAGGCGGGTTGAGTGAAAATATTTTGTCAAAATAAAATTAAAAATAATGAAATTTAGACTTTTTAATTGATTAAGGTCTTCATGAGTTTGCCTTATTTATTTTTAATTTGCAATATTTTTATGAATTGTTCCGCACAACGGGCGGGTTTTAATGCGGTTTTAATGCTATATATATACATAAAGAAGAAATTATCTGTCTGTCTGTGTATGTATGCTTGAATATGAGGTGACATAATTGCGCTGGTTCATGGTTCGCTGGTTCAATGATCAGGGGCTTCAAACGCAAACGAAGCGATGGCTCATTTTTATGAAATAAAAATGTCCCGCGGGCAGCAATAAAACGTTCAATTTCACCGTGTAGAATGAATTCATATACAAAACTAATGGATTTGACTTCAAGAACCAGAACGGATGGTGTTCGAGTTCTGAATTATTCCGCACGTCGGCCGGGTTTAAATATGAGGCGGGCTGAGTGAAAATATTTTGTCAAAATAAAATTAAAAATAATGAAATTTAGACTTTTTAATTGATTAAGGTTTTTATGAGTTTGCCTTATTTATTTTTAATTTGCAATATTTTTATGAATTGTTCCGCACAACGGGCGGGTTTTAATGCGGTTTTAATGCTATATATATACATAAAGAAGAAATTATCTGTCTGTCTGTGTATGTATGCTTGAATATGAGGTGACATAATTGCGCTGGTTCATGGTTCGCTGGTTCAATGATCAGGGGCTTCAAACGCAAACGAAGCGATGGCTCATTTTTATGAAATAAAAATGTCCCGCGGGCAGCAATAAAACGTTCAATTTCACCGTGTAGAATGAATTCATATACAAAACTAATGGATTTGACTTCAAGAACCAGAACGGATGGTGTTCGAGTTCTGAATTATTCCGCACGTCGGCCGGGTTTAAATATGAGGCGGGCTGAGTGAAAATATTTTGTCAAAATAAAATTAAAAATAATGAAATTTAGACTTTTTAATTGATTAAGGTTTTTATGAGTTTGCCTTATTTATTTTTAATTTGCAATATTTTTATGAATTGCTCCGCACAACGGGCGGGTTTTAATGCTAGTACATATATAAAAGAGATCCTCTGTGTGTCTGTCTGTGTGTGTGTGTGTGTGTTCGACCCTCCTTGGTCCATTTTCTATCAGCTATTATTCGGCCACCACTCAGCCTACCCGCTAACAATTTATACCATCACGTTGGAAATTTTCTTGTCTACACTTTAGATTAAATTTTAAATTTCAAAAATGAAATCAAAAAAAGTTATAGCGGTGAAAAGACAAAATGAACCCTGAAAAATGCGAAAATTGTGGTCAATGCTCTGCCATCTACTCCTCATAAACCAGAAATGGTACAGCCAAACAGATTATACCACTGTGTAGAGAATTTTCTGTTCTACAAGATAGGCTATAATTAATATCCAAAAATTAAATATAAAATATGTAAAAATGACAAAATTTCAGTCTACATTCAAAATTATATTTAAGCTCGACGCGTCCGATTTTCTGTACTTTTTTCTCTATTTCTCAGCAACTAAACATCACACATCTAAATAAATATTACCATCATGCTGGGAATTTTGTTTTCTACAGCACGGTATAAATTTTAATTTTCCAGAGCGTATTAAGAAAAAGTTACGGCGGTGTGAAGTCAAAATGACAAAGTCAAAAAGGCACTGAAAAACGCGAATATTTTGGTCAATATTCCGCTATCTATTCCTCTTAAACCAGCAGAGTTACAGTTATAAAAATTATACTATTGTGTAGAAAATTTTGTGTTCTACAAGAAACGCCATAATTTATACCCACAAATGATACAAAAAACGTGTAAAATTGGAAAAATTCTCAAATACATCCAAAATTACACTTGAACACCGTGCGACTAAAATTAATTCATTTTTCTACCTATTTCTCAAGAACTATTTGTTACACATAAAAATACATTATACCATTGTGCTGGAAAGTATGTTTTCTACAATACGGTATAATTCTTAATTTTCCTAAGTGTATCTGAAGGAAGTTACGGCGGTGTAAAGTCAAATGGACATATTGCCAATTTGACAGCTATTATGCGCACTTGCGATTACACAGGAATATACTACTGTGTAGAGAATTTTGTGTTCTACAAGAAAATGTATAATTTATACCCACAAATGATACAAAAAAACGTGTAAAATTGGCAAAATTCTCAAATACATCCAAAATTACACTTGAACACCGGGTGACTACAATTTATTCATTTTTATACCCATTTCTCAGGAACTATTTGTCATACATTAAAAATTAATTATACCATCGTGCTAGAAATTTTGTTTTCTACAATACGGTATAATTATTAATTTTCCAAAGTGTATCTGAAGGAAGTTACGCCGGTGTAAAGTCAAAAGGACATATTGCCAATTTGACAGCTATTATGCGCACTTGCGATTACACAGGAATATACTACTGTGTAGAGAATTTTGTGTTCTACAAGAAAAGCTATAATTTATACCCACAAATGATACAAAAAACGTGTAAAATTGGCAAAATTCTCAAATACATCCAAAATTACACTTGAACACCGGGCGACTAAAATTAATTCATTTTTCTACTATTTCTCAGTAACTATTTGTTACACATAAAAATAAATCATACCATCGTTCTAGAAACCTTTTCTTCTACAATACGGTATAATTTGTAATTTTCCAAAGGGTATCTGAAGGAAGTTACGGCGGTGTAAAGTCAAAAGGACATATTGCCAATTTGACAGCTATTATGCGCACTTGCGATTACACAGGAATATACACCGATTAAATTTCACTGAAGCCCAATCACAATTAAGAATGCATCATATTATCTCCAAGCATGGATGGTGTGGTTTTATTGCGTACAGTTTAATTAATGCTACACTCTACTGAATATAAAGGCTTTATTGTCCTCAATAACGTTCCGCACGACGGGCGGGTAAAATGCTATTGGGAACAAAGTAAACTACTGAATTTAACTGTGTAATTTAATTGGTTTAATTTCAAGTTGCATAAGCATAAGTTGCATAAGGATATGGGTTGCAATATCATGTAATGCCAACTTATGCTGTTTTAGCGGAAGCATTAACCTGGAATTATAGAGATGACAGAAGGTTGCATTGTTTTGATAGTGTTGTGGAAAAACATGTTTTCTAAATTGAAACATAAATTTCACATTTAGACTTTTAGATTAGCTATAACTTTCCTGTGGGTTTGTTTTTCTTTTTCAATTTGCACTAATTTTTTTATGAATTGAATATTAATTATATTTTATGAACTGTTCCGCACGACGGGCGAATTAAATGTATCTATAAAGAGTGGGTTTAAATGATAGCGAGGTATGTGATATTTTGCTAGCAGTAAATATTCTAGCGATAAAAGTAGAATAGCTCTTAAGCAAATGATTTTGGAGAATGATGTGAACCTTTAAATATATTTTGCGATCTGATGATATATGTATTAGGAATAATACGTAGCAGAATATAGATTGCATAATATAATATCGGCTGTAATATCAAGGGCTGCATTATCGATGTAATCCAAAAAATAACAACTGTATGAATATGATGCATTAGTGGAAGCATTAACCGGGAATTATGAGATAATATGATAATGGTGTAAAATTATATCGCATTATGCAACAAATGTGAATTTAGCTACCTTACAGTTTGGTCCCGATACTATATTGGCGGGTTGAGAGAAAAGTATTGGTGGGCCGCGTGTTTGGGACCCCTGGGGTAGATAATCTCAGTCTTCTGATTACAAATTATGATCGCATCAGTATATTTTGTGATCACAAACTAATAAGTTAAATCACCTCAGACTAGGCTGAGAGCGGTCAAGATTGAATGGTTGGGTTGGGTTGGGTAGGTTTGACTCAGGTTATATTGGGTTTTAATGATAGCGGAAAATATATAAATTTTAACAATAAATATTATAGCGGTAAAAGTGAAATAGTACTTAAGCAAATGATATTGGGGAATGATGTTAAGTAATAAATATAGTTTGGAAACAGTCTGATGAAAAGATTTCATCATCTTTCATTGTTTGTTTCGTGTTTGTGTTCTGAATTATACCACACGACGGGCAGATTTATATATCAGGCGGGTTGAGGGATAATATTTGTCAAAATAAGAACAAAAATATTCACATTTAGACTTTTCTATTGGTTAAGATATTTATAGGTTACATTTTTTGCTTTTCAATTTGTATTCATTATATTTTATGGATTTGATATGAATTTTATTGTATGAATTGTTCCGCACGACGGGTGGGTTTAAAAAAGTGTTTTTAGATCATTTTTTCAAATGTTTCATTTAAAAAAAGGTTTTTTTTTTTAAATAAAAATGTTCCGCGGGCAGCAACTATAGACAATAGAACGTTCAATTTACCCTGTAGAATTAATCCATACACAAAACCAATGGATTTGACTTCAAGATGCAGAACGGATCGTGTTCGAGTTCTGAATTATTCAGCACGACGGGCGGGTTTAAAAATGACTCAGGCGGACTGAGGGGAAATATTGTGTCGAAATAAAAATAATTAAACTTATAATTTTCAATTGATTAATATTTTTATGAGTGTACCCTATTTCATTTTTATTTTTCCATATTTTTTATGAATTGAATATGAATTTCATGTTATGAATTGCTCCGCACAACGGGCGGGTTTTAATGCTATATATATACATAAAGAAGAAATTATCTGTCTGTCTGTGTATGTGTGCTTGAATATGAGGTGACATAATTGCGCTGGCTCATGGCTCGCTGGTTCAATTATCAGGGGCTTCAAACGCAAACGAAGCGATGGCTCATTTTTATGAAATAAAAATGTCCCGCGGGCAGCAATAAAACGTTCAATTTCACCGTATAGAATGAATTCATATACAAAACTAATGGATTTGACTTCAAGAACCAGAACGGATGGTGTTCGAGTTCTGAATTTTTCCTCACGTCGGGCGGGTTTAAATATGAGGCGGGTTGAGTGAAAATATTTTGTCAAAATAAAATTAAAAATAATGAAATTTAGACTTTTTAATTGATTAAGGTCTTCATGAGTTTGCCTTATTTATTTTTAATTTGCAATATTTTTATTAATTCTTCCGCACAACGGGCGGGTTTTAATGCTAGTATATACATAAAGAAGAAATTATCTGTCTGTCTGTGTATGTGTGCTTGAATATGAGGTGACATAATTGCGCTGGCTCATGGCTCGCTGGTTCAATTATCAGGGGCTTCAAACGCAAACGAAGCGATGGCTCATTTTTATGAAATAAAAATGTCCCGCGGGCAGCAATAAAACGTTCAATTTCACCGTATAGAATGAATTCATATACAAAACTAATGGATTTGACTTCAAGAACCAGAACGGATGGTGTTCGAGTTCTGAATTTTTCCTCACGTCGGGCGGGTTTAAATATGAGGCGGGTTGAGTGAAAATATTTTGTCAAAATAAAATTAAAAATAATGAAATTTAGACTTTTTAATTGATTAAGGTCTTCATGAGTTTGCCTTATTTATTTTTAATTTGCAATATTTTTATTAATTCTTCCGCACAACGGGCGGGTTTTAATGCTAGTAGTTATATAGACTAGCATTAAACCCGTCCGTTGTGCGGAGCAATTCATGAAATCAAATTGGAGGGTGGGACAGACACACACACACAGACAGACACACACACAGAGGATCTCTTTTATATATATACTAGCATTAAAACCCGCCCGTTGTGCGGAGCAATTAATAAAAAAATTGCAAATTAAAAATAAATAAGGCAAAGTCATGAAAACCTTAATCAATTAAAAGGTCTAAATTTCATTATTTTTAATTTTATTTTGACAAAATATTTTCACTCAACCCGCCTCATATTTAAACCCGCCCGACGTGAGGAAAAATTCAGAACTCGAACACCATCCGTTCTGGTTCTTGAAGTCAAATCCATTAGTTTTGTATATGAATTCATTCTACAGGGTGAAATTGAACGTTTTATTGCTGCCCGCGGGACATTTTTATTTCATAAAAATGAGCCATCGCTTCGTTTGCGTTTGAAGCCCCTGATCATTGAACCAGCGAACCATGAACCAGCGCAATTATGTCACCTAATATTCAAGCATACATACACAGACAGACAGATAATTTCTTCTTTATGTATATATATGGCATTAAAACCCGCCCGTTGTGCGGAGCAATTAATAAAAATATTGCAAATTAAAAACAAATAAGGCAAACTCATGAAAACATTAATCAATTAAAAGGTCTAAATTTCATTATTTTTAATTTTATTTTCACAAAATATTTTCACTAAACCCGCCTCATATTTAAACCCGCCCGACGTGAGGAATAATTCAGAACTCGAACACCATCCGTTCTGGTTCTTGAAGTCAAATCCATTAGTTTTGTAAATGAATTCATTCTATACGGTGAAATTGAACGTTTTATTGCTGCCCGCGGGACATTTTTATTTCATAAAAATGAGCCATCGCTTCGTTTGCGTTTGAAGCCCCTGATCATTGAACCAGCGAACCATGAACCAGCGCAATTATGTCACCTCATATTCAAGCATACATACACAGACAGACAGATAATTTCTTCTTTATGTTTATATATAGCATTAAAACCCGCCCGTTGTGCGGAGCAATTCATAAAAATATTGCAAATTAAAAATAAATAAGGCAAACTCATGAAAACCTTAATCAATTAAAAGGTCTAAATTTCATTATTTTTAATTTTATTTTGACAAAATATTTTCACTCATCCCGCCTCATATTTAAACCCGCCCGACGTGAGGAATAATTCAGAACTCTAACACCATCCGTTCTGGTTCTTGAAGTCAAATCCATTAGTTTTGTATATGAATTCATTCTATACGGTGAAATTGAACGTTTTATTGCTGCCCGCGGGACATTTTTATTTCATAAAAATGAGCCATCGCTTCGTTTGCGTTTGAAGCCCCTGATCATTGAACCAGCGAACCATGAACCAGCGCAATTATGTCACCTCATATTCAAGCATACATACACAGACAGACAGATAATTTCTTCTTTATGTATATATATATATATATATATATATATATATATATATATATATAGCATTAAAACCCGCCCGTTGTGCGGAGCAATTCATAACACTTCAGATACACTTTGGAAAATTCAGATACACTTTGGAAAATTAAGAATAATACCGTGTTGTAGAAAACAAAATTTCTAGCACGATGGTATAATTAATTTTAATGTATGACAAACAGTTCCTGAGAAATGGGTAGAAAAATGAATAAATTTTAGTCACCCGGTGTTCAAGTGTAATTTTGGATGTATTTGAGAATTTTGCCAATTTTACACGTTTTTTGTATCATTTGTGGGTATAAATTATAGCTTATCTTGTAGAACACAAAATTATCTACATAGTAGTATATTCCTGTGTAATCGCAAGTGCGCATAATAGCTGTCAAATTGGCAATATGTCCTTTTGAATTTACACCGCCGTAACTTCCTTTAGATACACTTTGCAAAATTACAAATTATACCGTATTGTAGAAAACAAAATTTCTAGCACGATGGTATAATTTATTTTTATGTGTAACAAATAGTTCCTGAGAAATAGGTAGAAAAATGAATTAATTTTAGTCGCCCGGTGTTCAAGTGTAATTTTGGATGTATTTGAGAATTTTGCCAATTTTACACGTTTTTTGTATCATTTGTGGGTATAAATTATAGCTTATCTTGTAGAACACAAAATTCTCTACACAGTAGTATATTCCTGTGTAATCGCAAGTGCGTAAATTGTGATTGGACTTCAGTGAAATTTAATCAGTGTATATTCTTGTGTAATCGCAAGTGCGCATAATAGCTGTCAAATTGGCAACATGATAATTTGACTTTACACCGCCGTAACTTCCTTCAGATACACTTTGTAAAATTACAAATTATACCGTATTGTAGAAAACAAGATTTCTAGCACGATGGTATAATTTATTTTTATGTTTAACAAATAGTTACTGAGAAATAGTAGAAAAATTAATTAATTTTATTCGGCCGGTGTTCAAGTGAAATTTTGGATGTATTTGAGAATTTTGCCAATTTTACACGTTTTTTGTATCATTTGTGGGTATAAATTATAGCTTATCTTGTAGAACACAAAATTATCTACACAGTAGTATATTCCTGTGTAATCGCAAGTGCGTAAATTATGATTGGACTTCAGTGAAATTAAATCAGTGTATATTCATGTGTAATCGCAAGTGCGCATAATAGCTGTCAAATTGGCAACATGACAATTTGACTTTACACCGCCGTAACTTCCTTCAGATACACTTTGGAAAATTAAAAATTATACCGTATTGTAGAAAACAAAATTTCTAGCACGATGGTATAATTAATTTTAATGTATGACAAACAGTTCCTGAGAAATGGGTATAAAAATGAATAAATTGTAGTCACCCGGTGTTCAAGTGTAATTTTGGATGTATTTGAGAATTTTGCCAATTTTACACGTTTTTTGTATCATTTGTGGGTATAAATTACACCTTTTCTTGTAGAACACAAAATTCTCTACACAGTAGTATATTCCTGTGTAATCGCAAGTGCGCATAATAGCTGTCAAATTGGCAATATGTCCTTTTGACTTTACACCGCCGTCACTTCCTTCAGATACACTTTGGAAAATTAAGAATTATACCGCATTTAAAAAAATACAATTTCCAGCACGATGATATAATTTATTTTAATGTGTGACAAATAGTTCCTGAGAAATAGGTAGAAAAATGAATTAATTTAGGCGCCCGGTGATCAAGTGTAATTTTGGATGTATTTGACAATTTTGCCAATTTTACACATTTTTTGTATCATTTGTGGGTATAAATTATAACTTTTCTTGTAGAACACAAAATTATCTACACAATAGTATAATTTTTATAGCTGTACCATTGCTGGTTTATGAGGAATAGATAGGGGAATATTTACCAAAACATTCACGGTTTCCAGTGCTAATTTTGCATTTTTGACTTTGTCATTTTGACTTCACACCGCCGTAACTTTTTTTCAATACACTTTGGAAAATTAAAAATTATACCGTGTTGTAGCAAACAAAATTCCCAGCATGATGGTATTATTTATTTAGTTGTGTGATAATTAGTTTTTGATACATAGAGAAAAAAGTATAGAAAATCGGACGCGTGGAGTATAAATATATTTTTGAATATAGATTGAAATTTTGTCATGTTTACATCTTTTATGTTCTATTTTCGGATATGAATTATAACCTATCTTGTAGAACAGAAAATTCTCTACACAGTGGTATAATCTGTTTGGCTGTACCATTTCTGGTTTATGAGGAGTAGATGGCAGAGCATTGACCACAATTTTCGCATTTTTCAGGGTTCATTTTGTCTTTTCACCGCTATAACTTTTTTTGATTTCATTTTTGAAATTTAAAATTTAATCTAAAGTGTAGACAAGGAAATTTCCAACGTGATGGTATAAATTGTTAGCGGGTAGGCTGAGTGGTGGCCGAATAATAGCTGATAGAAAATGGACCAAGGAGGGTCGAACACACACACACACACACACACACACAGACAGACAGACACACAGAGGATCTCTTTTATATATATAGATATATATGAAGTTGGTGTAGCCAGGCAGAATATTCTCTCTCAAACAAACGAGATTGAAATCGATTGCGCATTCGCAGTTAACTAGTTTTTTCCGCGTTGTTTCGATATTCCTTGCGAGTCGTTGGTCTCTTTTGTCAAGTCTGTTCAGCAATTGACCGATGTTTTGTTGGCGTAATATTTCGGAGTTAACTATCTCCATTCTCACACACTGGTAGACATTGGTGGTATTTATTCCTCGAGACGTCTTTCGGCTAACTTTAGCCATCTTCAGGAGTTACACTGACCAGAAATTCAAATTACAGTGCTAAGATAGAATACAAGACATGAAATCGTTAAACACGTGCTTAAATATACAGGGTACCTCTCGTGCGACACCTGTTAAAATCTAACAATTAAAACACAATACAATTACATGAAAGATATATATACATATGTACACAAATATACACACACATACCTATACATGCATGCATATACACACAAACATATACATACATACACACACATACACACACATACATACATATATATATGTATATACATATATATCGGCGTCGTCACGCTTGTGCTGCAGCAAGGGCACACCCAGTCAGCTCAGGCCGTGAGGCTCTCTGAGTCGGTAAAATGCCGTTTTCTTCAACCTGCACGTTCATGGCTGGTCTCAAGTTGGTGATGTAAATTGCTTCAAGTAGTTTCAGACGCCGTATGTCACGTTCTTGGTCAATGATTTCTGTGCTTTCTACTATATGCTCCCTATTGATCTTTTGTTTGTGCACCGAGATGTTGTGCTTTTGGATTGCACCATTGCTGAGGTGGCACGTCAGCCGTCGCGACAGCGTTGTGGTCGTCATACCGATGTATGAATGAGGCCCACACTCCTCATTTGGACAGGTGTATCGGTATACGACATGGTGCTGCTGCAACTTGCTGGGCTTCTCCATCATGGGCCTGTTTTTCATAATAACATTGACAGTTTTTCGCGATTGATAATAAATTATCAATTTGACCTTTGTTGTGTCGCTGGTGGCCTTCACGTTTTTTGCGATAATTTCTCGCATGATTATTTCATCCACACGATATGCAGAGCTCATGATGTTTTTGTAGTACATATAAATCACTTGTGCATCTTCATTTTCGGGCACATCGCGAATGAATTGTTTGTTGAGCGTTTCCTTTACGACTTTGGACACGTCGTCATTTGAGTAGCCGTTGTTCACGAGTACCTGTGTCAAGCGCTCAAGCTCGTGATGTGTTGACTCCCAGTCTGAGCAGTGGGTGATTGCACGACGAACGTAGGCGCTGATGGTGGAGCGTTTGTATTTGTTCGGGCACTCGCTTGCAGCATTGAGGCACAGTCCTTCATTCGTCGGCTTCGTGTACACACACGTTTTCATCTTTCTTCTTTCGAGTTGTATGAGGACGTCTAGGAATGGCAGTTGTCCGTTTTGTGCATGTTCGCTGGTGTATGTCAGGCCGGTTGTGTCTTCGAATGCATTTTTGATTGTGGTCACTTCGTCTTTTGATTTGACGCACAGAAACATGTCGTCAACATAACGGCAATATACAACAACTCGCAAGGAATATCGAAACAACGCGGAAAAAACTAGTCAACTGCGAATGGGCAATCGATTTCAATCTCGTTTGTTTGAGAGAGAATATATATGTGTGTGTGTGTGTGTGTGTGTGTATTGGCAGACAATGTGTCGGTCAGTTGTGAGCTACTGCAATACACACTAGACTGTGCGTCTCGTTTGTGTCAGTACGACTGTCAGGCATTCATCAACGAACAACGCTTCAAACAGCTCAGCACACCGCTCGTCGATCAGGTGTGTGTGTATGTGTGTGCTTATGTGTGTTAGTGCAATGTATGTGGTAGTATTGACACTGTCACTGATAGCGGTATATCAATAATTATATCAGCACTTCAATAATACTCAATATATGTATTTCAAATTAGTCTAGCGTTGGACCATGTTGTATCGGCTCACTGATTGTTTCATTTATCTTGGTCGCTCCAGCTGGAGAACGGACTGGGCGGCGAGCAGAGGCGCAATGAGCGACTGTCGCGCCACCTGGTGCCGTGTATTGTTAACTGCTTGACGGCGGCCGGCGACGACTCGCGCTGGAAAACGGCTCATTATCAGATTCTGCTGAAAATGCGCCATCAGGACACACAAGTGAGCCATACACAGACAGGCACACACACGTGGGTTATTCACAGACAGACACACGTGGAACAGACACACACACGTGGGTCATACACAGACAGACACACTTGGGCCATACACAGACAGACACACGTGGGACAGACACAGACAGACATACACATACAGACACACGTGGGCCATACACAGACAGACATACACACGTGGGTCATACACAGACAGACACACTTGGGCCATACACAGACACATACACGTGGGTCATACACACACAGACACACACACGTGGGTCATATACAGATAGAGACACACACGTGGGCCATACTCAGACAGACACACGTGGGACAGACACATACACGTGGGTCATACACAGACAGACACACACACGTGGGCCATACACAGACAGACACACACACGTGGGCCATACACAGACAGACACACACGTGGGACATACACATACAGACACACGTGGGCCATACACAGACAGACATACACAGACAGACACACGTGGGCCATACACAGACAGACACACGTGGGCCATACACAGACAGACATACACATACAGACACACGTGGGCCATACACAGACAGACATACACATACAGACACACGTGGGCCATACACAGACAGACATACACAGACAGACACACGTGGGCCATACACAGACAGACACACACACGTGGGTCATATACAGACAGACAAACACACGTGGGTCATACACAGACAGACACACACACGTGGGTCATATACAGACACACACACGTGGGTCATACACAGACACACACACGTGGGTCATATACAGACAGACAGACTCGTGGGTCATACACACACTGACAGTTACACTGACACTTGTACACTCGACAGACAGACACGCGTGGGCCATGCACACACTGACACTTGCACACACAGACAGACATGCATACACTCACACGCACATGAACATACTGACAAACAGACGGATACATTCAGACAGACCTATTATAGCACACGGACACGCACGCAAAAAAGGTAGTGTGTGCAAATCTGCGTGTATGTGTGGGTGTGTACGTCGTTTCATACTAGCAACAATTGTGGCAATACATACAAATTTATAATTGTAACGTTTTATGGTGTATTTATATTTAGGTAGTTTTTTGTTTTATATATATTTATATTTAGGTAGTTTATTGAGGTTTGACTAGGTGAATTTTTCAATGTTAAATGCAAGTTGAAAATGTGGCGTATAGCCACCAGTTAAACAAGATTAATACACACACGTACAATTTATTACAATCGACTAACGAATAATAATAATGAGAACACCGCGAAAGTTTTGATGACTAGACAGCCTGCGAACAACGATACAGGCAACAAGATTGACAACACGCAAGGGGGGTACAAAATCACGCGCGCAAAAAGCCAGAGTGAGTCAGCCACAGAGAGTAGCCCTGTCAAAACTGTCTAGCGACTATAAAAAACATCGAGTGTATATATCAAATGAGCAATGCACGAAACAATTGGTTTGTATGTGCGTGTGCGTTTCCGGCGGTTCACAATGTGCAGTTGATGGATGTGCGTATGTCGCCTGGAGCGTTGGCACGAGAACTGTCACTTACACGCGGTAGTGATGGTTTGCAATTTGATTCTTGTGGCGATATGCGCGTGTGCCGGGAACATGCACATCCGGTGCAGACGCCACAAAAACAACCTGTCTTGTTGGATTGTTCTAATGTCAGGTATTAATAATAATAATAATAAATATGGGGGGAAATAGGTTGAAACATTGTATATAATTCAGTGTAATTGCTTGATTGAATAATCCAGGACAGGGAGTTTAAATATTTTCATCGGTTATTTGTCATTATCTGCGTGTGTTGCCAGGTTCGCCTGGCAGCTCTGGCAACGGTTTCGGCGCTGTTGGAGCGACTCAAGGACGACTACATGAGCGTGCTGCCGGAGACAGTGCCGTTTCTCGGAGAACTGCTGGAAGACGAGGTGCCCGCCGTCGAACAGGCGTGCCAACAACTCGTGCACAAAATGGAAGGCATTCTCGGAGAATCACTGCAAAAATACTTCTGATTTTGTCGGTTCTGCGTCGAGTTTGTGTTTGTGCTTTTTTGGAATAAAATCTAAGTGAATCGGCGGGTGCGTTTATTGTTTTATTTCATATTTGAGCGTAAATTTGCTTAAAATAAGAGTTCGTTGCTATAAATTCAACAACAATAAAATTAAAAAGAACAATATGATAACAATGTGATAAACGAGAAAAATATTAAATACGTAGCTACGCGACTATATTGCGACTTATGCACTTGCACCAAGTTTTAAGGATTTGTATTACTGCAAGTTGAATTTTATGTTTATTCATCTTGCATATTGAATAATTCTTTCCTTTTACTTTTGCGGCAGCGCCATTTGGTCTGGCAGGCCGGTGCGCCCCTGAACACCAGTCATCATCGTCATTTTGTACTTAAAATGTCATGTTATTTTTATAGTTATGTTGTATGTGTGAATATAATATAATATAAATAAATATAAATTATAATATTCTGACTTGGAATGGTTCAAAAGTAGGTGGTGTGATGAAGCCCAGGATGTAATATTATTCAAAACAGCAGAAATGCAGTTTTCAGAAAATGTTGAGATAGGAATGTAAAGCTGTAGATCATCCGCATAAATGTGGTAAGAAATAGGAAAACGATGAAGAATTGGACAGAGAGAAGACATATACAAATTAAACAATAACGGACCCAATATTGATCCCTGAGGTACACCACTGGAAAGTTTTACAGAACTCGAAAAAGTGGTGTTAGAGCGAACAGAATAAGAACGATTAGAAAAGTATGACTTCAATGATAGAGCCGTAGAAGAAAGTCCAATAGCAGCAATGTCGTCACACAAAATTGCATGATCGACGAGGTCAGATGCCGGAGAGAGATCCAGCAGAACAAGCAGAACAGAGTCACCAGAGGCAAAATGATTGAAGATATCGTTCAATAGGTGCAAAAGGAGAGATTCAGTGAAACGATTAGATACAAAGCCAGATTGAAAAGGATCGAGAACGGTGTTTATCAAAGGTGATAATTGCTCGTGTATGGCCGACTCCAGCAGCTTGGCAGTGAAGCTCAGAACGGAAACAGGGCGGTAATGACCTGGAAAGTTAGGGTCAAGAGTGGGTTTTTTCAGTATTGGTGTGACAATAGCAGATTTATCAGCAAAAAATAAACCACGTAGAAAAGAAGAATTGATGAGATGGGAAAAAATGGGGGAAAGGAGGTGAATAGAGTCAGACAAAGCAGATAAATTAATCGGGTCGAGAGGTCATCGAGAAATTTTAAGTTTTTTGATAAGGCGAGAAGTATGAGCTACCGAGATATGGGAGAAACTAGACAGAGTGGAGGATGAAGTAGTATGAGTGAGAACTGTAGTGGTTGTAGGAAGTAGGGCACGAACCGAATTTAGTTTTTGAGGGGAGAATTGAGCAAAAGTAGAAGCAGAAATAGGATTGGGAGAGGAGCTGCCAACTGTCAACTGTTTTAGAGTGGACCACTGACGCGAAGGAGAACGAGCACAGTCTGCAAGGCGTGACTTATAAAAATCAGCTTTGGCCGTGGTCAGTGCAGAAAGGAACGAGTGTCGAGCAGAGCAAAAAGAGTCCCAGTCACTAGGCGACCGAGAGCGACGCCACCTACGCTCAAGACGGCGGGACGAAGTTCGCATTTGAACTAGGTCCGACGAAAGCCACGGAGGGGGACGGGTCTGTGAGCGAACACGACGAGTGATCAGTGGAAATAATTGTTCATTGATTTCACTGAGAGAAGATGAAAGAAAATCAAACACAAATTTGGGATGAATGTCGCGGTAGGTAATGGGAGGCAAACGAGAGGAGATCAAAGATTGAAAAATGATAGGACAGTGTGGCACCTGTGCAAATGTAGGCCAAAAACATTTGCCCATACACCACAAACACACACTCTACCAGCGTTTCAGCGGTACGCGTCCCGGAGGTGTATGTCCCCTGCACACAGACATACGCCACGTACAAACACCAGCCAGTGCGCACCAACCCTCTTCAGTGTCTGGGCCAACATCTGGTTCGCATCCGCCTGACCACATCCTCACCCAGGGATGCAGCATCTGATCCACAGCCGTGCGCCCAGACCATATGTGACCCAGAACACCAGGCGACAACATACGCACATACACACACATTCCCAATCACACACGCCAGCGACGTATAAAACACCGTCAAACACACTCTTCCAAAAACCAGTCCACAGAACTCACCCTGTTGCTGGCTCGCTCTGTTGTTCACCATTGCTTGTGTTTTGTTTCGCCACAGTAAGTAACCGCCTCTGAACTGTGATCTCTTGTGAATATATATTGTGTTGTCGTCCCCCATTGTGTCGCTCGCCAGACCCAGGGGGGTTGCAACAACAGAACGACCTGTAATCACGTGCGGAAAAAATGTAGGGGCCCTTGAATGGTGCGGGAGGAGAATAGTATAATTGGCAAGAAAGGAGAGAATGATCGGAAAAGTATTGTCGGGAGGGAATGTGAGTGTATCATACGATCATGAGTGACTCGTACGGGCGATACGCGTTGCTATGTGTTAATGCGGGTGTTTAACTGGCATTCCGGTTCAATTGACTTGAAAAATCATGTGACCAATATTCAATATCGTGCATTATTCCATTCTTCCACTGATAGATACAGAATAAAAGGATGACTTGTCAGAGGACTACAGACATCGGGTTCAAATTGCAATGTCAGTATTTGATGTCCCGTCCGATGAAGCAGTGCACAACAGCGCACTAATTGACATTGAGAACATCATTGTTTCAATGGGAGGACAGCAAGTTAGTACGTTCGGTCTACCTGAAACACATAGAGACATAGCCACCAGCATGCCTACACAAGTGTTGCGGGAAATATCGTACAATACTGCAACGTTGACAGGGTACATTGAAGAGAACACTCCCACACTCCAACCTGAACAGCGTGTAGCTTTTGACGCTATAACAGAAGATGTCATTCAAAGACGAGGTGGCCTTTATTTTATAGACGCTCCAGGAGGCACAGGAAAAACATTTGTGACAAGTCTTTTGTTCCGTAAGGGCGCGCGAACCACACTGAACCAGTCTCCAGCGCTGCTGTTCGTCTATTTGACGTACTACAAAACCGAGACCGTGCAAACGCGGAACATCAGTCTCAACCACCGTCTGTCTCGAAGGCTCGTAGAAATCCAATACAGGAGGTGACGTCAGGGCCCTTTTTGTTGCCTCAAACGCCGGTGTGTGCATGGCCTCGTCCCAACGCCATTTAACATCCTTTCGCAGTAAATGCCTCAATGGTGCTGTGGTGCTGGCTATCTCAGTTGAAAATTGAGATAACTGGTTAGCCAAACCAAGAAACGATCTGACCTCACTGACGTCGTAAGGACGGGTAAACTTGGAAATTGCTTCCAGTTTCTTATCATCCACACAATATCCATCTCTGTCGATCAAGAAACCACAATATTGTACGCGAGATTCAGCGAATGTGAATTTTTGCTTGTTCAATGTGATGCCATGCTCTTGACATCGGTGGAGAACGTTCCACACATTTTTCAAGTGTTCGTCGTATGTAGTGTCGTATACGAGAATATCATCGACAATTATATTCATGTTGACCAGGCCGGCCAGAGCCATATCACAACGCTGATTATACACGTCACCGCTGGAGATGAGACCCATTGGAGCACGTTTCAATCGGTAACGACCCCACGACGTCATGAAACACGTCAAATCACGGTCATGTTCATGTATGCCGATCTGAAAATATCCATGTTTCGCGTCCAATGTCGACAAGTAACGACATCCGGGTGTGATGCTAGACACTGCATCAGGCGGGACCCTGGCAGGATATGCAGGCCGAAGCACGTACCGGTTCAATTTAGTTAAGTCGATGGTCAGACGACATCCGATAATTTTTCCGTCACTGCTGCGTTTCGGTACTGGTACTACAGTGTGGCACCGTTCGGCCGGATGGGTGATATGTTCCATGACATCCTGTTTAATTAGTTCGTCTTGATGACGCTTGATGTGCTCGCGGTACCCGACTGGAATGTTCCGCGGTGCGTAAACGCTCGTTGCTCGTGCATTTTCGGCTAACGAAATGCGCATGGGAGGCTCCTTTATTATTATTATTATTATTTATTACAGGCAAATCCAGTAGCATGGGAAGACTGCAAGCACTATTACCACACTAAGGTGGCACCATGTACCGGAAGCGCCCAAAAGGTTCAGAGAGAAAGAGAGTTCGAAAAGAAAAAAGTCTAGAAAGAGAGTTGGAAAGAAAATAATAAATAAATAACAATAAATAATAAACCATCATCCGATAACACTCCATATTGTCACTCCGCCCACGTTCCTCAATGAATAATAACAATCAACAATAAATATGCGATTCAGTAAATAACAACCATCAATAAATAAGAATAACTATTAATAAATATGTAATAAATAAGAATCAAGAACAATAAATATGATTCAATAAGAAACATCCAACAATAAATAAAAATATGATTCAATAGGTAACAACAACACAAATAAATATGATTCAATAAACAACAACAGTCAACACTGAGTAAAAGTATAATTTAATAAATATCAACAACCAATAATAAATAGTAATAAATAGAGAGTAAAATAAGAATTAATAAAAATAAATAGAAAATAAATAACAATAAACATGAATAAATATGAATAAATAACAATACATATGAATAAATAACAATAAATTTGAATACATAAACAATTAATAAGACTCAACAGTCAATTACGCTGTTTCAGTAGCATTTCATTTACTTTGGCCTTGAATTTCTTCAAATTGTTCTGCGAGAAAGCCTCCTCCTTCAACGTGTTCCAAGTAGACACAGTGGCCGGAAGAAAGCAACGTTGGAATTGCTTTGTACGACAACGAATTGGAGCCATGCACTGGGAATGCTGTTTGGATGTAAACCGTGTGCTTCTTGCTGCCACGAAATCATCAGGAATTGACTTGCTCATCGGGTGATGATCGTTGTGCTTGATCTTGTACAGCATGCACACGCTGCTGACCTTTCTACGATGGCAAAGATCACCAAGAACCAAGTCACCACAGAGGAACTTACAAGTTCTAATAACTCTGTTGATGAGATTGAGGTGACAATTCGCAGCAGAAGACCACACGGGGCGCAGTACTCCAGATTTGGCAAAATGAAACAGCGAAAACAACCTTTTGAGATTGTGCTGCTACCGAACATCCGATATGCCTTTCTTATAATTCCCAGTTTCCGCGATGCCGAACAAACTAGCTTCCGAATGTGACACTCAAATGTTAGTTTTGAGTCTACATGTACTCCCAATATTTTGAGCTCATCACACACGCTGAGTTGGGCGTCATTTATGAGGATAGCTCCATGTGAAGGTTGAACGGTACGTGACCTAGAAACCAACAAGCATTTAGATTTCGAAGTGTTCAGCATCATATTCCACCTCTCACACCACTTCAGGAAGCTGCTGAGATCGTCGTTGACCGTTTGACGGACCTGTGGTCTGCCCGAAGGAGATGAAATTACAGCTATCAAGGTGTTATCATCAGCATATCCATATACAGGGTTGCGTGTGGTTGTGTACAGGTCAGTGGTGTAAATGTTGAACAAAATAGGACCCAACACACTTCCCTGCGGGACACCGGATACAATGCTCTGCCAGCGACTGTATGCTCCATCGATGGCAACACGCTGTACTCGATCGGAGAGAAATTGATGCAAAACACTCAGCAAGCGGCCGCCGACTCCAATGTTTCTCAGTTTCCAGTAACAAACCCTGGTGGCTCACACGGTCAAATACTGCCGAGAAATCCAACTGCACAATCCAGGCTTCACTGCCTTTGTCTAGCACTTACTGGAGCTCGTGCGTGATAGTAAGCAGAGCGTCAGTCGTGCTGAGTATTTTGCGGTATGCAAATTGGTTTTCCGACAGCAGATTGTTGCTCTCCAGGTACTTGGACGGTCTGGAAGATATCAAGTGCTCGAGTATTTTGGACAGAATCGGCGTAATTGATATCGGCCGGTAGTTTGTAACATCAGCTGAATTGCTTCCTTTTGGTATGGGCGTGATATTCGCAACCCGCCAACAGGATGGAAACGAACCAGTCTTCATCAAGCGCCTGAAAACAGCACTGAGCTTCGGAGCTAGAGTATCCGCCGTGTTCTTGAAAAATAGCGGAAACATATTCAGAGGGTCTGTTCCTCCGTGGGCATCAAGATCTGTCATGAGATTCGCCACTTATTTTGATCGGAAGACAATGCCTTTGATTTTCGGGAGGACAGATGAATCGTCAGACGGAATGGACCCTTGACATTGCTTGGAATTGAAGAAATCCATAAGCAACTCTGCCTTCTCTGTTGGGCTGCTTTTGAGCTCACCGTTCGCTGAAAATAAAGGAGGGAAAGACAGGTCATGTCCAAACACTGACGATTTCAACGTTGACCACCATTTGTGGGCGTCATTGGCAGATGTTAGCTTTTCAGCAAGTTTCTTTGAGTGAAGTGTTTCCACTTCTGAATACACATGCTCAGCATGCCGTCTGGCCTCAGTGTAGACATTCCATGAATCGGCTGAGCGTGATTGAAGCCACTTGTGGTAAGTCTCCTGCTTGGATTCACGTGCGCTGCGACATTCGTTGGTGAACCAGGATTTGTCATCAGAGCGAAAACGTAGTTTTTTAAACGTTCTTGAAATCGTGTAAGGAGAAACCTTCTGTCTCAATGTCAATTTCACGGACAGCGACGAGTGATCTGAACTTCCTATTGGAGCTTCCACGTTTACACTCAGGATATCTGAGACGTCTGTCATAACCAAGTCCAAACAGTTTTTCGCTTGATGTGTGGGACCGGACACCATTTGGGAGCAGCCAGAAATGTTGCAGAAATCATATGCTGCTCTACCATGGGCGTCTGTAGGGGATGTCGATAAGAGCCACTCACGGAGATGGGCCTTCATGTCCCCCACAAATACAAACGCTGACTTCTTGTCCTTCTCCTGAATTGTTGACATGATTGACAAGAGACATTCGTAGATAGAGTCGTTACTATCTGGATTTCGGTAGGCTCCAAAGATGTAAAAACTCATCAAGGTGGTTTTGACACGCAGCAGCATAAATTCATGACAAGTGCAGTCGTGCGCTGTAATTCTCGTTTCTGAAAAGCCTTTGCGTACGTACACTGCCATGCCACGCCGCCTATTTTTTTAGTCACGTTTGATTAGCAATGGCTTACTGAAACCTGGCATCAAGAGCTCAGATTGGTCCCGATAATCGGACACAAGCGTTTCGGCACAGATAACGATGTCCTTGGAGCGACTGGCTGCAGTCAAATCTCTGATATTCTTATACTGTTGCAACCCCCCTGGGTCTGGCGAACGACACAATGGGGGACGACAACACAATATATATTCACAAGAGATCACAGTTCAGAGGCGGTTACTTACTGTGGCGAAACAAAACACAAGCAATGGTGAACAACAGAGCGAGCCAGCAACAGGGTGAGTTCTGTGGACTGGTTGTGGAAGAGTGTGTGTGCCGGTGTTTCATACATCGCTGGCGTGTGTGATTGGGAATGTGTGTGTATGTGCGTATGTTGTCGCCTGGTGTTCTGGGTCACATATGGTCTGGGCGCACGGCTGTGGACCAGATGTTGCCCTCGATGGCTGCTGCATCCCTGGGTGAGGATGTGGTCAGGCGGATGCGAACCAGATGTTGGCCCAGACACTGAAGAGGGTTGGTGCGCACTGACTGGTGTTTGTACGTGGTGTGTCGCGGCAAATACACGACCTAAACAAACTCCTGGAACGATCTATCTGCACACAATTTATTCCAAACGGCTGAACGAACGACATAAAAAAACACACAAGTTCTGCTACACCAACCGCGTGTCTCTCCCGAACTCAAACATACGCACCACACACAATATATAAATTGTAAGGCTGCCAATCAACAACAATGTAAATGAAGTAAACAATCGAAAAAGGAGCGACATTCTCCCCGCCGTGTAAGGCTCCACCTTACGCAACACACTATTGATGAACACAAGCGCAAAACGATTCACAGGACAATAGACACATAAACATGAATATCACATATGAAGCACGGACGGCAGTCATTACCGACGCTACACCGGCGTGAGCCATCAACAGGTGTGTCTCCCTCACAATCAGCATAGAAACATGACATTTCGGCAAAATAATCGGATGCTTACAGCTATAAGACTGCATCGAATATTGCAAGCGACCAGTCAATCGCAACAATCCGTTCTCATCCAGAAACGGATGCAATTTGCACAAACAAGAACTTTTCAAGATCTGCTTATTTTCCGACAAACGCTTGATTTCGTCAGAAAAGGCCAATCGCTGCTCATTACGCAGTATAGTTAACTTGGCGTCGCGCAGCTCACCACATGTTAAATCCTTGGATACACTCCGCAAGGCAAATTTACATCTGTGTATAAACCTGAATATCCAACCAACAACGCGCACAGCTCTAGAAAGTGTTCCCCAACGTTCAACAGGCACCACTGGCACGCTGGTGCACGACTGCAAAACAGAGACATCAGGCGTCTGACCTTCAAGTTCACAAGCGGTATCGTTATCCGAAGTAGACAAGCCTACGGAACTGAAATCTTGCTTTAACCAAGCGGGGCCAGAAAACCAATAATCTGCCTGAGCGAGGTCTTCGGCAAAGCAACCTCGGGAAACAATATCTGCCGGGTTCAGCTCACCGGGACAGTGTCTCCAAGAAGAAGGAGCAATCAGCGATTGAATCTCAGAGACCGGGTTAGCGACGAATGGCTTCCAGTGGCCCGAATCATTTCGAACCCAATGCAGGGCTATAGCTGAATCTGTCCAGCAATACACAAGAGGAAGGTGAGAAGAACAAATAACACGCATCACATATCCAACAAGACGAGCAGCCAACAAGCTACCCATGAGTTCCGATCGAGGCAGAGTCATACGCTTGAGCGGAGCCACTCTGCTCTTGGATACCACAAAAGCTACAATCACTCTACCATCTGTCTGAACAACTCGGAAATACAAGACGGCACCATAACTAGTAAGGCAGGCGTCGCCAAAACTATGAATCTCAAGTTTATCTTCCAAATCTCTCCACTTGCCCTCAGAAGGAAAGTAACAACGAGGAATACGAAGTCTCCGCAAGATACACAAGCCATTCAGCCATCGCATGAACGTAGTGGAAATCTCATCAGTGATTGGATCGTCCCATCCGCTACCTTCACGCCACAGCTGCTGAAAGAGACATTTGGCCATCAACATAAAAGGCGCAACAAATCCAACCGGATCAAAAATACGAGCGATACAACTCAACACAACACGTTTCGAAATAATATTAAACGACGGTAGAGTAGTACAACATATTGAAAACATGTCTATCTGGGGGTTCCAATCCATTCCTAGCACATTCGAAAAATCATCCTCACTGCCCGATGAGTTTGAAGGAAGGGTGTTCGAAAGAGTCTTACTATTTGAACGACACTTTACCAGTGACATTTTGGCTGTGGTGCTCCACGTGTAATTGCGTCTCACGCCACCTGGCGGTACCTGCCAGAAGCGCAGTGACCTGTGCAGCCATGTGCATGTTTGTGTGTCGTGTTGCGTTTGACCATCATTGTGTTCGTTTTGGCCAATTGTATGTTTGTCTGTATATGTGACCTGTTCGTTTCGTCCTCTTGTATTAAATACAGTCGGTCCAAAGAACTCGTCCTGTTTGCATGTGACGCTTCGTGGCGAGTCAAACGCCACATTGGTGACCCCGACGTGATGATGGTGTGATGCTGTGTTAGATCATTGCGGTGCCTAAACTGCACGCCTTCTACCTACGCCTCGTCTATCTGTGCCAGTAGCCGTCTGTGCCTCGCTATGAGGCGACGCACCATAAGCTGCTGACATGAGTAACCAGCATCACACCATCGAGGACCGACTCCGTCCGGCGCGTACGCAATCGCTCTTCCGATACCGCTGGACGTTAAACCACCGACGAGCAAACGTCTGCGCAGCAAGAAGACGACTCAAAGAATATTGCCTCGTCTTTTTGCTGGATGCAGTTTCTGCCAATCTACGTAGAATCGAAAGTTGAACCGGAATCTACCGAGAACCTACTACAAAGACTTACCAAAAATTCTACCCCAGAAGTTCGAAACTACAAAAATCCTGAAATTTACCACCGACTGCGCAACACGACGTCGACTCTATTATGACAAATTCAATTGGCCTCGTGTTGCCGTGCAGTATGGCACACCAGCATATCACACAGCATATTCCGCAAACCTACGAAAACTTCGCCTCACGGAAGAAGCATCCGTCTGCGCAGCGAGAAGACAACTCAATCAAGATTGGCTCGACTTCTTGCCGGCTGCAGTCTCTGCAATTACTACCGGATTCGCCAACGGACTGCGCAGCACGAGGACGACTTGATTGTGCAAAATTCACTTGACCTCGTGCTTCGGTGCAGTATGGCGCCCTGGTGTATCAAATCAACGAAAAAGGAACTCACCGACACCGATTTCTCCATTACCGCTCCGCTTCTGGTGGGGGAGTCCTGTGGTGCTCCACGTGTAATTGCGTCTCACGCCACCTGGCGGTACCTGCCAGAAGCGCAGTGACCTGTGCAGCCATGTGCATGTTTGTGTGTCGTGTTGCGTTTGACCATCATTGTGTTCGTTTTGGCCAATTGTATGTTTGTCTGTATATGTGACCTGTTCGTTTCGTCCTCTTGTATTAAATACAGTCGGTCCAAAGAACTCGTCCTGTTTGCGTGTGACGCTTCGTGGCGAGTCAAACGCCACATGGCCTTATCCAGAACACTTTTGGTTTCAAAAAACAAATTGGCTGCGTCATCAGCCGTGTCTGCTCCAGACAAGAAATCGTCCATGTACAGATTTTCCGAAAGCTCATTTACAGCACGAGAGGGAGCCATCAATCTCAAATGATATTTAATTGTCGCACATAATAGAAATGGACTGCAGTTGATACCGAAGTTTACGCGACAAAAACGCATCACACGCAGTTTACCTCCATCTGACAGCAAAAATCGATGTACATCTCTCTCTGATTCATGCAGCTGAATCTGCAAGAACGCTTTCGAAATATCTCCACTAACTGCAAATGGCCACCTGCGAAATCTGATGATGACATCCAACAAATTAGGCAACAAATTGGGCCCACAATTCAGACAATCATTCAAAGAAACACCACTTCTACTTTTGGCAGAGGCATCGAATACAGGCCTTATCCTTGTAGACGAGCTGGACTCCTTGACCACCGGACGATGTGGCAAGTAATACACACGATTAGCCGAGGGCACCATGTCCGAAGAAACCTCCTCAATAACACCTGAATCCTCCATGTCCTGGAACACCTCAGAATACGATTGCTGCAAAGACGGATCAGTAGAAAGTTTCCTTTCCAGAGAAGACAAACGACGTTTAGTACACTCAAAATTATCTTCCAAGACAGGAAGACTAGCACCAGTTTTCCACGGTAAGTGCACTTCATAACGCCCAGATTCAGTGCAGCTGATGCTATCATTGAAAGATTTAAGCACATGATGTTCATCTATATTACAATTATCCACAATACCAACATCCTCCAAAGACCAGAATCTCTTTAGAGATGACTCAAGATCGACTGTCAAAAGTTGACAACTAGCGGAAGATGATACATTACCACACACCGCTCCAGATAGCACCCATCCGAAGCAGGACTCCTGCGCCACGAGACCATCACCAGCAGTGTAGGTCTCAGTGTTCATGAGCTGCCAAAAACAGTCTAGACCAATGAGAATATCCACCTGGTCAACTCTTCCACGTCCAATATCTGAGTCAGCCAAATTCAGTGATCTGTACTGTTCCAAAACATCAGCGTTCACAAATGGCTGATGCAATGGCGCACAGATCTGAGGGATACAAAACTCAGTGATATTTTTAGACAACGAATATTCAGAAGAGGTACCTTCCACGATAATGTTGAACACACCACCGGCGGACCGTTTTGAGCACTGGTCTCCAAAGGAGGTGTACCTGAGATTCTGAGTTCCAACACAAGTCCCTTTTGAATCCAACTTATGAATCAGAGTCTTAGAAACATATGACCGATTGGAACCGCTGTCTAACAAGAGAGTAGCCTGCACAGGGCCACGCTCACCCATGACCAACACCCTCGCAATGGGAAGCAAAACACATGTCTTCTGCCCCTGAAACACATTACACGACAACGATGTGGCACAATGAGCATTTGAAACAGACGGTTTAAATTCAACTGAATCAGTTGATAGAACAGAAGTAGCAGCTTTAACAACATTCACTGACTCCGATTTAGCCAAGTTCGAGTGGACATTCGCATCGCCAACAGATGTACCTCTCTGAGACCCATCAGAGGACAAAACATCGCTTTTGTGGAGTTTATAACAACAAAGAACATTATGCTGACCGCCACAGTTTGAACATACAGCATTACACGCACTGGCTCTGTGATTTGCACCCAAACATAAAAAACAGAGACCACACTGCTTAATCTTGTTCCGCCGAGCAGACACAGATAGACTCAAAACAGATCTACACTTACTTGGCAAATGATTCTTTCCGCAAAACCCGCATTCAACAACCGACGAGTGAAGTGCAACAGCAGTGGTCATCTTCGACTTTCTGGTTTCCTGCAGTTGTCCACTGATTCGCTGAGGAGTCCGATGTCCACTGGTCGAAGGCCCCGAGCTGAAAGTAGCAGATCTCTCACAAGACTTGTTGGAGAATCAAGACGCAGGCCCAAACACAAGTGATATATTGATAATAGCAAAGCAAACAGTAGAAATAGATATATGAGTTGAAGCACTAACCAGTCGTAATTTCTTCCTTACACGAACGTACACTTCTCACACGCAGACTACTCCACTGACACGTTCACAATACAATCAGACATCGCAGACTCAAGCACTACGCACAACAACGACCACACACGAACGAACACCCCTCGCGACTCCCTGTATACTACACATACCGACATACACGCCTCGATGCCTCTAGGCACGAACCGCTCGTGCTAATACAACAGACAGACATACACTCATGGACGCACAGCCAACTAGCGCCCTCTCCTCTCACACTGAAACATGACACCTTCAACTCTACCGTGTACTGCCTATCCTCCGCTCACATCTCCCCCAGGCAGTACAACATCCATCCTGACAACAGTATCTTTGAGGAGGTCTAAGTGTCGATCGGTCTCACAGAAGTCTATCAGAAGACTGCACTCTGTCGCCTTCCACCGAAGTACTATTGGGCGATTCCGCACCGTCGTCTTCCACCGTTTCCTCTGACGTTTCTGGGATCTGCACCGCCAGTTCAGCAGATCGCTCACGTTGATACGCAGGGGTTGCCACCGCCGGTAAGAAGGGTCTCTGCGATTGTACAACCGGTCTTATAATTGACGCTCCACTATCCGCCTTTCTGACGTGCGAGACATGCCGCTTCACCCCGTCTTCAAGTGTCACGTGCCACGGTTCAACACGCAAACTCGGTGAGGCCCACTCCATTCGGATGTGCAGCGATTATCACGAGGCCGCAGATACACTAGGTCACCCACGTTATACGGCATACTTGAAACCTTATTTTCTGCACTATTCATCCAAGTTCCTTCAAGTCGAGAACTTTCAGCTTCCCGTCGGTGCCGCACGCCTGGCAGTGCTGGGACAGCTCCAAAAACACTCACAAATGGCTGCTCCCTGGTTGCCGTACTGGTAGTGGCGTTGTACCAGAACACAGCTGTCTCAACATCATATTTGGACTTTTCGGCCATTCGTTTTACAGTGCGGTGTACTCTTTCACACAAGCCGTTCCCTTGCTGTCGATAAGCACAGCATAGCACCAGTTCAACACACCAGCCTTCCAAGAGACGTTCAAATACTGCACTCCGAAACACAGGCGCGTTGTCACAAAGAACTGATTGAGGCGGACCGAATTCCACGAATACGCTCTTTAAAGCAGCAGCAACCGAAGTTCCACACTCAGATCTCAGATACTTCCATATTGTGTATCGAGAACAGCAATCTATCACACTGAGATACGCCGTTTGGTTGAAATATGTAATATCAATAGCAAGTCTTTGCCACACAGTTTTCATTTCCAGCGAACCATGCTCGTACTTCACTTCCATAGGAGGATCGATTCTACGACATCTCTCACAATCTTCTACTACCTTCTTCACATCACCGCGAGTTACGTTTGGAGCCCGCTTGTTTACAAGTTCTTTCGTGCGATCAACGCCCATATGCCCACATTGTTCATGAATTGACACAATTAACTCGTGAGGGCTCTCTTCCCACGCTCCAAAACATTTTCCCGATGGCTTCGCTTTGATGAACGGTGGTAGTCTTGTCAACTTGACGGCCAGGTTGTTTGCTGTGTCAACATACTCAACAGACAACTCAATAGAATATTCCTCAATCATTTCTCGGATGATATCCAATCTACGCTTCACAAGCATATCAGACAATCCATGTGACTTGATTCGGTGACTATTCTTGGCAATACTGCTAACCCAGCCATGCACAACTTTTGAATCGGTTCTCAGCTGGATACTCCTGAATCCCCATTTCAGACATAAACTCAAACCTTTAATAGCGGCACTCAATTCAGCGACGTTTATGTGAGCGCTGTCGTCAGATTTTCGCAGCCAGCAACCATCTTCTATTGGACTTCCATCCACCGTTACGACAACGCCTTCTGCCAGATTACTTGCGTCCGTCCATACCACAGCGTCATTACTCGACACAGACCACATACCATACACGGGATCATTTACGGACACTTCCTCAGCTATCTTTCTGACTAGCTCTGCGACATCCTCACTGACATTATTGTCCCACGACTTTCGTCCATTTTCACCATCCGCAGACGCGCAGCGTCTTATCCAACCACACGCAACTCGGAGCCAGCTCGCACACGGGTAGTGACCAATCCACTTCCCGCATATTGAAAATACTTCACGCTTGGTCAATATCTCAGGAATGTCAGGAAGCGCTCGCTCGCAGGCGCGCTCCTTCTCTGCTCCACTGGAAACCACTTGGAGTTGCATTCACTCGAAGACCAAGCACATTACCGTTTCCTAGAACTTCAGGCTCTTTGGTAATCAGTCCGAATCGTCTTAAATGGTCTTGAACTTCATGGGGGCTGATAACACTGCAATCAACAATAATATCATCGATATACGAATCAACTGATCCTTGAAATCGAGGAACTTCTCCGAGAATATGTCTCATGACCGAACACATCACTTTCGGTCCAATGTTCAGGCCAAATCCTAAACGTGTCATGACATACTTCTTTCCTTTCACCTCGACGACTTGAAAGCGGTACAGTTCCTTGGCTACATACAACTGAAGATATGCTCTCTTTAGGTCCACCATGACCACCCGATCGCCCATGGTACGCCACTTGCGCAACTTTTCGTCACAGACTGCCGCATCTAATCCCGGAGCGCTGTGTATGTGAGCATTTAGCCGCCTATAGTCGAGCACGGGCCTCACTTTTCCCTTCCTTTCCTGCCTCACCGCCATTAGTGGTATCGTTGCACCAATGGGACCATGCTCATTTTCCTCATAAGGTATGATAATTTTTTCGTCTATCCATGTCTGCACTTCATGGTCAAATTCGGCTAAGTCATTCTGTCTCACGCTGTAATTACGGCCAAACAACTTCTGTTCAGGACCAACTTGCTTCCACACCCAAGAAATCGTCCAGCGTTCACCATCAAATTCAGCCTTGAAGTCCTGTTCCTCGATCAATACTTTTGGCGATGATGACACACATGCTGCAGTGGAGATACCATTGCAAGAAATTGGCGTGGCAATGACTTTGCCACATCCCAAATGAACTTCACCATTTCTACTCACATAGAGACCACCAGCTGATTTGATTGCGTCCATGCCCAGGATGATATCAAATGGCGGATGTGAGTCCGACTCGACCATCCACAGAACAACATAGTCAATTACAGATGGTCCTGACAAAGAAAGGCCAATATTTTTCATTTCAACATATTTATTCAAACACACAGTTGAACCGTTCATAATTCGCATAACAAGATAACCTCCGTGAATTTCGCTCCTCGTTTTGCTATTGAAAATAAGCGAATCGGAACTCCCAGTATCAACCAAAGCAGTGTATGACACGCCATCAATATATATGTTCAGCACTGGTCCGTGCTGTTGCGCTGTGGGGGGTCGACAGACAGTGCCATTGAAGCTGATCCGGCCGACCCCCCTCTGGCGTTTCCCGAACGAGCACAATGCTTTGAAACGTGTCCAGGTTGACCACATGAAAAACACACGACACCTGCTCGCTGTTTTCTGTTCTTACAATGTTTCGCTATGTGCCCATTTTCGCCACACTCATAGCAAGCATAATTTTTCAACCTTGACGCGACATACGCATGAGGAGTTTCCGACATAGTAGTAGATTTTCCGCCACTTCTCTGATCAACCACCACTTGTTTGGCGCAGCTCAACACGTTGTCAATCTTCAGTGTTGAACCGTGCATTGCGCGAACAGTCTCCTGAACAACTGGAGGCAGCCCACGTAAAAACTGACATGCAATCCATTGGTCACTTTCACTTGAGGAGATGCATCGTCCAAGAGACCGAAGATTAGTCATATATTCGTCCAGGGTCTCATCTGGTCTCCAATTCCTAGTGACAAACTGCTCGTACGCCACACAGGGAGTTAATCCGAACGATTGTCGTAAAGCCGCAACAATAGCTGTCTCCTCCTTTTTATCTCCTTCAGACAGTTGTTGGAAGACATGAAACGCTTTTCCAATCAGAAAAAATGGAAGCACACTCGCAACATCCGCTATGTTCTTCAATTTACAGCCCAACCTCAATTTTTCTAGCCAACTATCCAGTTCGCCGCTGCCATCGTACTTCTCCACAATATCGGTAAGTTTCAGTGTTTCCATGATTAATTCGGCCAAAATAGCTTGTTGGAGAATCAAGACGCAGGCCCAAACACAAGTGATATATTGATAATAGCAAAGCAAACAGTAGAAATAGATATATGAGTTGAAGCACTAACCAGTCGTAATTTCTTCCTTACACGAACATACTGTGAATGTATTCAACAACGATGTACAGAAAAAATAACGTGATGAAAACTGCGATATGTTAATGACCACGAATCCACGCACGAATCTACACGATCCCGCAACAAAGCGTTAACTCCACACAACACAGATACCCTCTTGCCAACGCACTCGTTCGCCCCACGCTCCCAGTTCACACCACTAAACCAACTGCCCTCGAACGCTCCACATTTCCCCTAGTTACCAACACAGTACAGTACACGCGCGCTCCCACACACAAACACATACATGCACACCATCTGCCTGTACAACCAGACACGCACGCATTCACAAAACAAACACCTACCGCTCGCGCAAGGATCACAGCCACACCAACACGCACACTTTCACTCACATACACATACACACTTGCTTATGCAAACACCATATCCCTAACGCACACACACACGCACTAATACCACAGTAATACACCACACGCCCCCATGATGTACACATCAAAATTATCAGACATATTAACATACAGGTAAAGTTATACGTAGTCGTCGAGCCACGCCGGTGCTCGTCTTTCTCGCGTTGACCTTGGCACAAACTCGGGTTCCGGCTCTTGATCCACGTTCTCGACACGTCCTTGGGAAATCACCGGATCCGTCTCGTCCTGTGAACATTCGCTCTCGTCCTCGGACTCCCTCCCTAATACTCGCCGAATGTCCAGAACGTGGCGTGACACACCGTCAACTTCGACGTTGTTGGGCGAAACTACTCCGGTGATGCGACCTCTTCTCCAGCGCGTCGTACAACGTGCATCCGGCGGCTTCACCCAGACGTCATCACCAACACGCCAGACACCACCATCTTCCTCAGGAAGATCCTTCCTCGCCGACGGATGTCGCCACTGATACTTATAAATGCCATGCGCGGGGGACACCGTCGCCTCGTTGGAATCTGCTGGGGCCATATTGTACCAAAACAACACCTCGATAGGTGTTGTTCTGCACCGCTCCGCCATACGCTTGATCGTCCTATGGTGCCGCTCGACGATTCCGTTACCTGAGGGTCTATATGCTGCACGATATCTGCGCTTCACACCCCATCTATCGCAAACATCCGCAAGCTTTGATGATTTGAAAGCTGGGCTGTTGTCTAGGAGAAGTTCTGCAGCCGGTCCACGTTCGAGGAAAAGCTCGTGAATTACCCTCGCGATATCGTCAGCGTTTTCCGACCGTATTCTTTTCCACACGGCGAACCTACAAGGCCCAGAATCCACGATTGTCAGATAAGACTGGCCTCTGTACTGGGTCACATCTGCCGCCAGTCGACACCAGTTTTCGTCCACACTCAGATATCCAGGTTGATGGCTGGACGGCGCCGGATCAATCGACTGGCATTGAACGCACTCTCTGACGCATCTTTTTACCTGGGACCTCGTCGTATCTGGGTCCACCATTCTCGCCAA